>CM073570.1:16734184-17339184 GCA_037074615.1 Leucaena leucocephala
TTGTCCATAATGGTCACATTCCCATGTCCACCTTGCTCAATTCTTACATGCTTATGAAAGTAACTAAGATAGAAATCTCCAATTAATTTTAAAAAAATGATAAATATTATATATAATATAGATTAAGGTTTTCTCTTATATTAAATATTGGAGGCAGTAATACTTTAGTTTTGATCTGCAAAGCAAACAACACTTCCAGCTTCGTCTCTTTGCTTTCTCAACTTCACATTGACCAGTTGCCAACCAATTGTCCTTCTTACTGCATCATACTTATCAGAAACAGTGTTATTGCTGGAAGTTAAAAATGAAAGAGAAGAATTATTTATTTTAGAAAATTACCGGAATGTTCCACAAAATTAAAGCTACTGACAAAATAAATAATGCTTACTCATATGCGACTTTTGGCAAATACCTTGTAGAAAGTTTGTAGCTTTTTTTCCTTTGTTTTCAGTTACACATTAAAATAGGCGCAAATATCGTGTTCCAAGGGTAAAATTATAGTTTTTTTTATATAAAAATTTTTAGAAAAAGATTGGGTTTACTCACAATTTAAGAGTAGAGTGAAGTTTCCCTTCCTCTTAGACGATACCAATATCAGATAGAATGAGTTTTTAATTATTTTTAAATATAAATTTAAATATTCAAGAATTAGGATGTAGTTAAAAATATAATTGCGGGTTAAAACAAATAAAAACTCAGTTGGCCCAAAACAAACAAACAATATTCTTGTGCGCATGATGTTTGATTACATGGGCTTCGGCCTGAAGTCCATCAATTCCTGATCAATTGTTATGGGCCAATCGGGTATTCTGCCCAAATCAGGTATTCACTTGGTCTTATTTTTTGATACAATTCACTTGTTATTTTTAAAAACAGGAAAGAATTCTAAAACCTTAAGACCTCATGTCTTAAAGTATTTACACGATAATTATGAAAAACAAAATAACCGGTTATGACGTTTGATATGGTTTTGATTTTTGTTCAATAGATATCTCTTTTATACTCATCATTTATATTTTTTTTATTATTCAGCTAATTTATCAAAGTTTTACCCTGATTATATCTGAATCTGACTTGTATCGCGCACCTGACTATAATAAGTGAGTCTTCTAGCGAGAATTTTTTGCATACGCTGAGACTCAAACTCGATATCTTGTTTAAGCGATATCAGACCGCTTATTACTCGGATTAACCCTATTGGTAAGCGGCGTCTCTTTTATATTATAATTTTTAATTAATTTTAATTAACATTTCGTTTTGCGTGATTTAGGCAGTTGTTATGTAGATAAAGCTACTATGAACACAATCTCTCTCCTCACACAAGCAATCAAGAGTGAAACCCAGTTTTGTCTATTACTATCTCACATCTAAACTTATGCATAGTACCATCTTCTTTCCCCATTTATGATTTACTCTCAAATTATACATTTAATGAAACAATGACTCCCTATAACCACCGGTAGGTGATTTTGTTCTTATATACTCCTCTTCTTCTTATCTTTAATATAAGAGTTAGATAATTAATTTAAATAAATTAAAAAATTAATTATATTAATTATTTATAATAAATATAGCTTTATTTTAATATGTTATTTTTTATCATGACAACCTTTTGATATAAACCCCTTAATGTGAGCAATTATAAAGATACTTTAAAATAAAATTATAAATTTAAAAAATAAGGTAAATTATAATCTTATATTTAAGATTAAATCTAATTTCACAACTCATTTTTGTATTAATTACATGAAGGAGTATGAATAATGATTGTTTTTAACATATACCACTCATCCTGACATATATTTTCGAGCTCTACACAGTAGAGATAAAATAAAAATAAAAACAAAAAAAATTGACCTTTGAGAAGAAATTAAAAAGAAAAGCGCTATTTAAGAATGTAAAATTCGAAAATGTCATATCTCAAACTTAATAATTGGATTGGGGCGATTTTCTTCATTTTAGGTAATTGTTCACATGCTCTGTGAGCCTGACATCCTTCTTCCCACCCAAAATTTATATCTGCACCCTCTCTTCACAAATATATAAAACATATACACTAATCCAAAATTACCAGATACAAACTATTTAGAAGTATTTTTAATATATTTTATATAAATTTTGAAAAAAAATCATTAATTATACCATAAAATTTAATAATTTTTTAATTTTACCCTTATTTAACATACATTACATCTTATAGAAATAAAGTTAATATGAATAAATAAAAAATAAAATTCTACATGCATATAATTTTTTTTCCTCTGTACTAATTCCAAAACAAATATTTTTTTTTTATAAATAGTATCAAAGTAACTTTTTTTTTTTTAATTATAGTCCATAATGTGGATGGCCTTACAGAGTTGCCAATGGTGTATTGCCAAGAAGTTGCGTCGCAACTAACATCACTGTTGCAACTTCCTCTGTAGCCTGTACTGAAGGTTCTGGCATTACGATTTATTATTGTTTGTTTCTCTGACTATGGATCACGAGAGAAACAAATATATTTACAAAAAGAAAAATAAAAATAGTCGTGCGAGGGCCCAGGAACTCTCCATGGAAAAAAAAAATCAGAAATTTGACTTGAACAAAGCGTTTCAGTGTCATTATTATTCCGCTGCCAAACATATATGTATTTGAATTTTGAATTTGAAGTTACATAAACCCTGTTTGAGCTGGTTCTCACATACAAGTGCATGCATACCAACCCAAATGCAATCCCATGAAAGCGATTTCAGAGTCGAAGGAGTGGAGAATCAAATTCCTCCTATAGTTGTATCATATCATAATAATTAAGCATAACATCAAAGTTTTGGGATCACAGAGAAGATGTGCCCATCCATATTCGTGAAGAAACACAGCGCACGCATAGCATTTCTCATCGTCGGGATATCACATAACATAACTTACCAGATTGAAGGCTTCCGCGATTCAGCAGATCCTCTTGTTCGACTTTTTCCTGGTTCTAAGGTTCAAATTGCGTCGTAGATCTGTTCAATTTCTGATTTTTATTATCCTTTACTGTGCTTCTGCTTGGTTGTTCACAGTGGTGGTTGGCGACAGTTTCCCGATGGCGGCGGGCTTGTGCACGCGGGCTATTTGGGGGAACAGAGTTAGCTTTTCTCAAGGGGTATTTTAGACATTTCACAATAAGAACCCCCCCGCACATACGTAACAATTCAAAATGTGGAAGACTTGCTTGCGTGCGTGCGTGCGTGCGTGTACAAGGATGAAACAATGCCTTAATACTCCCTTCAATCCCAAGTTCCACATTCACTTCCATCAAACATTCTCTTATCATTGAAAGGCTTGTGATTTAACTGATTGCTCCAGCTTTGTCATTCTAACGTCCTGAAACCTATTATCACTACAAAGTGGGACGAAAGATGATCATCTACCAAAACTTACACGCCCAAATGCGTCCAGTGAAGTAACTTCTTAAAACAAATGACTAACCGTGAAAGGAGGAGTGTTCCAGAATACACAGAATGATGCCTCAACATTAAACTGAAGAAGACTGAAAGCACAGAGGAGAAAAGGGGATTATTTGGAGGCATTCCCCCCGTAACAAGATTAAGAGCTTAATTATGTATAACTTATGATTTCAGAAACTGCAATCATCCAAAACTAGAACAAATTTTAATTCTGCAACCTAGTTCTGCCTGTAAGCAATGTAATTGGCCAAAGCAATTAATGGAGCAGCTTTCTCCGGATCAAACCCAGAAAGCTGGCCCTGCGCATCCTTGTTCAATTTCCCAGCGAACTCCCTCGATTTCTCTAATCCCAGAAGTTTCGGATACGTTGTCTTATCAGCCACCAAGTCCTTCCCCGCCGTTTTCCCCAATTCCTCCGACGATTTGGTAACGTCGAGAATGTCATCCACCACCTGAAACAGCAATCCGATGTACCTCGCGAACATTCTCAATCTCTCAACCTCTTCGTCCGACCCGCCTCCCACGATTGCTCCCAGCACAACCGCCGCTTCCAACAACGCCGCCGTTTTGTGAAGATGAATGAATTCCAACTTCTCCAGCCCCACATCGGACAATCCCTCCGAAGCTATATCCACAACTTGCCCGGCAACAAGCCCTTCGGCGCCAATCGACTTTGCTAACTCCCCGACCGCGCGAACTACCCTCGCTGGCGCCACGCCTACGGTGGCAACGGCGACGTGCTCGAAAGCGAAGGACAGAAGAGCATCGCCAGCCAAAACCGCGACGTCCTCCCCGAAGACCTTGTGATTTGTCGGTTTCCCTCGGCGCAGATCGTCGTTATCCATACAGGGCAAGTCGTCGTGAATCAGAGACATAGTATGAATCATCTCGACGGCGCAAGCCGAGGGCATGGCCACTGATTCGTGGCCGCCGACAAGTTCGCACGCGGCGATACAGAGCATTGGTCGCACCCTCTTGCCTCCGGCGAGAAGCGAGTACCGCATGGCCTCGTGAATCTTCTCGGGCTCTCTCATGGCAATAGCCGCATCCAAGGCTTGGTTCACTTTATGAGCCTTGTCGAGCATGTAGGCGTTGAAATTGAAGCCGGGCATCTCCTCCTCGGAATTCGTAACGGCGTTTTCCTTGGTGAGCACCGCAGCGACGGAAAAAGAGGAGAAAGGAGAGGAAGAGACTCCATGGGTGGGAGGTTTTGTAGGGAGGAAGGAAATGGGCAATTTTCTGAGACCACTGAATAGATGAATAGTTGGGGATCTGGATCTGCTGACTTGGGTGAAGATAGAACTGGGGCGAGCCCATGAACCAAGATTCACAGAACTCATGTTTGTTGTCCTATGAGTGAGGGTGGGTATGTGATATCAATTTCAATATATATAGAGAGGGAGAGGGATATAAGGAGAGTGTGAAGGGAAGTTTCGTGAGAGAAACATCGAACCAGAGGGCTGACTATTTTTTTCGGTGAACTCGGGTTCGGGAGGACAAGAGCATAGGGATGTTCAGTTCAATGTTTTACTAATCAAGTGTGAGAGAAGAAAAATGGGATTATTAATTAAAAGAAAAAACAAGTAGGAAAAAACATTGGGAAAGTTAAAAAGAGGAAAAGGAACATAAATGGCAAAAGTGGGTGGCGGAGACATGGGGGTCGAAGACGAGGATAGATTGAGAGGATATGCTTGGCATTCGGATAACATTCTCCGTTTCGCCTTTTAATTTTTTTTGTAGTGGAAATAAATTCATTAAACAAAATATAAATATCAGCTCGTGTTTTTTATTTCATTTATCCCTTAACGTTTTTGGGCTTCTCTTCCCCCAACCCCCACCCCCACCCCCAAAAAATCCATGCCTCCTGACCAATCAAATTATATTTATATTATTCATAGCGGTTTATATTTTCTTTTAAATAACAATCAATATAAAACTAATTGAATTTTAAACTGCTACAAATTTTGTGAGTTAAAGACATAAGACCGATATACTTTGATAAATTAACTCACGAGATTCAGTTGTTGATTGACAACCATCCCATTTAATATCAACTCACCGTAAAGGATTATTTTTTGTCATTGCAATCCTATTAATGTTGATGATATAGTTAATATCTTTATAATCTTATTTCATTATATATATACATACAAATAAGCAAATCATCTACATGATTTTAAAGATAAAACTTTGTATAGTAAAATATTAGGTATCTAGAAAGCTTTCCCTATCCAACTGATTTAATCTTCATTATGAGCGTAGATCGTATGATTTATTTGATAAAGTCAAAGTGTATACCGTATATTCTAATATCTTGACTTTTAATTAGTCTATCTAGAATATTAACCTAGCAGCAGATACAGAAAATGTATCACCATTCAGTAGATTCATTCTATGCATTCAATTAATCATTTTCCTTATTTAAATTGAACATTCAAGGAATTCTTAAAAAATAGCTTTATTATATCTATCTAATTCAGTAATATATGGCTACTATGGGAAATATCAAGACTGATAAAGATATGTGCCTTAAAATAACGCTATTTTAAAATTTTAAATATATATGGGTTATTTGGGTAAGATTTTATAAAAGGACTTTTAGGTAATTTATAAAAAATAATTTTTAGAGAAGAGTTTATAAAAAAAATAGTTGTGAATAAATGAGTATTTGAATAGTTATTTTTAGAAGTACTTTTCTTATTGGTAAATTATGAAAAATGGTATGAGCATTAAATGATAAAAGATAAGATATAAGAGGAAAGAGGGTGTAAAAAAAATAAGGATAATATAATAATTAGTTAGTTCATAAACTCTTTTACTGTTCTATAAGTTACTCTAATCAGTTTATCTGAAACTTTAATTTTAAACTATAGTTGAGTCCAAAAATCTATTTGAACAAATATAACTATTTATTTTAAAATTTCTTAAAACCTAAATTCTACATAAACTTAATTTTAAAATTAAAGTTTTATCAAAATCTAATTTTAAAATTTAAGTTTTGTGTATTTCTAAGTACACACTATATATGTAGCTTTCGATGAAGACTTGAAGTATTGATGAATATAAAAATTATAAGAAATTACATTATTTATAAGTTATATAACACAAAGTCTACTCATTTTATTCTAATTTAATAATACAACGGAGATTTTTCATTCTATTATTTTCTATTTACCAAATACCGTGTGATGTAAAATGGGAAGAGAGAAGCAGAAAAAGAGGGATAAAGAAGAGAAAATCGAGAGAATTGCAATCTGATATTCAATTCATCAAAAGTCTATCATAACTCACGATTCTAAGTACTAACACTACTTATAGAAAATAATAATAATAATAAAATACTAATCTTAATTAGAGTCTTAATAGTAATAATAATAGACATAAATCAAAATACCCTAAAAGTGATCAAACATAAGAATTAGTCATATATTTCTTCAATTAATCAAATATTACTCCATCCTTTTTTTATCCCATGTTCCCCCGCTATACTTGTAAGTACTTGATTTTAAAATGTTTATAAGACTGAAAATTAATTTTTTTGAAATAATTTTAAAATATTATATATTTTAAACAGCTTCTCTAGTCCTATCATAATTAATGAGTAGGGATTCTTTAATTTTACTTTGGTATTTGGCCTAAAAAAAGTTGATTTCTGGTGAAGTTTGGTGAAATGATAGGAGAGAGTAATTAAAAATAAAAAAAAAAGTAAAACGAAATAATATGATAAAACTTTCCAATGATCCAAGTCATATTTTTATAAGAATATTGATTTGAAAGAATAAAAGGGGATTAAGATTTGATAATCTTAAAGTAATGTTGTAACCTGGACTTTGTAAATAAAATAAGATCATGTGTGTTGAAATAGTCATCTCATTAGACTCGAACAATATTCTAATCCAATTTCACTATGCAAGATATCATATATATATATATATATATACCCACACATACATTCTCTTCTAATCCAATTTATAAGATTGAGAGAGAGAATATTTTTTAGTCATATTTATATGATAGAAAGAGATTTTTTTTTTTACATAAATATACCATTTTACTCTTAATTTATTTATATTAAATATAATATATATTAAATAGAGATAAAATTATAAAATTATTAAATTTTATCATATAGTTAATAAAATTTAATTTTTTTAATGTATATAAAATATATTATAAATAACTTTTATAAATAAGAGTAAGAGGAGTGTGTGTGTGTGTTTTTTTTAAAAAAAAGTGTAATATTATTCTTAAAAGCACCATATAATATTATATGCGCTCAAAATTCTGAAAATGCATAATAATGGTAAATGTGTAATTTGGTTCTCTTTGCCCAAGTTTTAAACAAAAAGATGTCAGAATTTAGATATTGATATGTTAAATTTTTTTAATATTAAATTCTCTTTTTCTTCTTTTATTTTTATTTTTATTTTTTTTCTTATTTTTAATAAAATTATATTTTTTATTATAATTTTTTAATTATAAAATTTTTTCTAATAATAATTATTTAAATATTATTTTTTATAATTTTTTTTTAAATTGTTCAAATTTTTTTTATAAACTCTTTTTTAAATAGGTACTTAGACTGTTAATATTAAATTTAGATAATTTATATTTAATATTTTTATTTTATAAAAAAATGTAATAAGCATATAATTTAAAATAAAAATAATTTTTTTTAATCCAAGAAACGTCCGATTTCGCATTTAGATAAGAATATAAGATACCGCCTTACAGACATGTTGACTTTTTGCTTTTTAATGTATATTTTTTTATATACTATTTTTTATTTTAATAAAAAGTATAAGATATAGTTAATTTTTTTAATAGATTATTAGAATTAAATTAATTAATTAATTATGATTGAATATAATTTCTTAAAATAAAGTTATATTTTATATTTATTAATTTATCTAAATTAATTAGTTAATTATTATATTAGTTAATTAATTAATTAATTTAATCTATTTAAAAATAATAATTATATCTTATAATTAAGGTGGAGGTAATATTACTCTTTTATGTATGATAAAGAAAATCATTGAAATTGAACCATTAATACAAGTTTTCACTTTAAATAAGAAGCACGCAATCACAACGATTTCATCCATAACTTTGTGATGGGCAACCTTTATAAAATTGCAATAATGAACATTTTTCCAAGGTCAAGTTTGAAGAGTACCATATTTCATTGGTTAAGTCTTGCTAATCGTAATTAAGAACGATCGAGAGCCCTAGCAAGTAATGTCATAATAACAAGTAGTAGTGAGCCAGAAATTCAACTGCTTATATTCATTTAAAAATGGCTAAAATATTCACAAGTTTCTTTGAGTCCATCGCTTGTCTACAAGTAATCTCAATTAAAAATTTTAAAATTACATTAACAAGTTACTGATTAATATAATAAGGGGTCTTATCTTGTAAAAAAAATACGAGTTTAGACTTTAATAAATATATTTATTTTTAGAGGTGAAAATCTTTGATAAATATCTACTATTGATTTCAGTGATCATGATTCTTATTATATTTATTATGAACTTTATAAATATTAAAGATGTAACTCACTTAAAAGAAGTCTTATAGGGATAGTTAGAAGTCTGATTAGCTAATCTAATTAAAAGAAGAGATTTTGGGAATAATAATAATAAAGTTACTTTGGGGATAATTTGATAGGTGATGCATATCTCATCTTTTATTTAAAAACAAATAAACTTACATCGAGAATTTGTATCCTCACATACAACCAAATTTGAGCCCTGAGATCTGAACTTCAGAGGCTTGGATGCGTGGAAAGTTGTGCTATGTGTTGTCTGGTTCTAACACTTGGAGGATATGTTTGGCATTTGGTATCCAGGGTATTTTGTATGCATTCGATATCGGTACCTAAGATTTATATTCTCTCCTTCCATTTTAATTAAAAAAAATTAATTATTTTTTATATATATTAAAAAAATCAAACAAATCGATTAATTATAAAAAAATATAATTTAAATAAATTTATATTATATATTTTTTAATCTACTCAGATTATTTAATTAATATTTATATCAGTTACAATTAATTGATTTATTTAATTTTTTAAATTTATTTAAAAATAATAATCAATTATTATAATTAAAATTAAAGATAATATTAATTAGTATCATGCCCATTTCCAGAATATAACATATAGAGAATAGGACAAGTATATATAACCATAAAAATTTTGGTAATTGATATTTTTTAAACTTGGATCCCTTTTGTGCTCTGATTTACATTCTCCTGGAGACTGACAAATTAAACGAGCAGCGAGAAAGCAGAAGAAGGAATCTGAGTTCTATCTCTCGCCTTGTATTCGTTTTTCGTTGGGAGGGTTCGAGTTTGAGATTGATGAATGTGTTTGGATTGGAGGCGAAAATTAGGGAGAAGATTACTTTTTTATTGTTTGGATTGGAAGGGTAAATAGAAGAAGTAAGAAAAAAGAGGCCTGCGGAGTGGATCCTCCACTTCCACTTGACATAAAAAGATGGATCCGCACTTGTGGCACTTTCGGTTTTTTTTTTGTAATTCTTATATTCAAGTTTGTATATATATAAATATATATATCTCACCACAGTTATCTTTCTAATTTTTCCCCATTTTTTATGATTTTATAACAAAATAAAAAATATATTTTTACCAAATTATTTGATTTTAAAATATGAAATATATTTTTTCAAATTTTTTATTTTAATAGTTTCCATGATGTTAATTTTAATATAATTTTGGTAAAGATAATGACATTATATATTGATACTAGAGTATTCTTGACACTCTAATATTTGTCTATTTTTTATTTATTTCATTTAAATAAAAAGAGTGATTTTTTTTGTATTTTCTTTCTTCTCATTTTCTTTATTATAAACTATTCTCTTCTCATCTAAACAGACCATTAAAGTGCTTGCCAGTCCAACTTTTTTTTTTTTTTTGTGGGAATTATGAGTTGAATAAATGCAAGTACTGCACGCCAGCCACCCCCTTTCACATTTTCATCGTCTTTCTTTTTAAATTAGCCCTCCATCCTCCAATGGCGTCCTCAAGTTCCGGAAATTAATCCTTATAGTATTTGCTTGGTGCAGTTTCAACGTTTAACTGCCCTAAGCCCGTAATAGTATCTATTAATAATCATTGTAGCTTGTTAATTAATACATAAGGATTACACAAATGCCCTTGAAACCGCTTCAACACGACTTGATTTCCATTGTTCGGCCAAGGGGAAAATCTTGCGTTTTTTTAATACTAAAAAGTTTAAGTGAGTTTAATACCTATCTCTATTAAAATTAGAATATAATCTTAAAATTTAAAGAGCTTTTATAAATAATTTATGAGATTATATATTAAATGAGTATTCATAATAATAATAAAAATTAAATACGTATACTTATAGAATATAAAATTATTTTTATCATATATTTTTCATTTACAACTCTTAATCTTGTGTTTTGAAGGTAACACCTTTTAGTTATATAATTTTGGTCCCTGTAGCTTTTTTGTTTCTGGGTGGATGGTCCCTACGTTTTCCTTCCTCTTTTTTCTTTCAATTAATAAAAAAGTTAGATAAATTTAATACAAATTTCTTATTAAAGTTAAAACACAATTATAAGATTTAAAATATTTATAAATAATTTATAAGATCATTTATTAAATTTTTTTTATAAGAATAGAAGTTGCATTAATATGTGTGCTAATTTTTATTAACTTATTCCTTTGTTTACAATAAAAAACTTAGGAGAGTTAGATCACGAGGCTTACTGGGATCCCAATCACCTCTGGGTTGGTTTAGGGGAGTTGGTTTTGTTGGTTTTCATTCTTGTAGACAGGGTTTTAGGCCTTACCTTTGGGTTTGCATTTAATGTCCTGCTCTTCAAATCCAGTCACACACTGGCCTGGCCCATTTATTTGTTGCCACATTTGTTTTCAAAAACGAAACAAAACTCCCTTTTTTTTCTTTGCTATAAAAATTTGTTAGAAATGAGTTAATTGTACCAAAAAAAAGTTCTATTGTTTGTACTAAAAAAAAAACAAAGTTCTCCTTTTGCATATCATTTAAAAGATAAATGAACCAATTGTATGTGGGTTTAGCTGACAAAATATCAACAAACGATTATTTGGAGCGTGTTAGATTTCTAAGATATACCACTTTATTATAGTTTTAGTTGTGACATTTAGGGGGATATTATAGCTCTTGAGTATATAGTTTTATACCTTAGGATAATTGACGGCTTACTTTGTATGATATTAATATCGCCTAAGAATAATAGAGACTTTGTCCTATTACTAGATCGTAAGTGAGTCTAACTCTTTCTATACATTTTTGTATAAAAAAAATAAATCATGTTTAATGAATTGTGAATTGTATATTTTATACTGAAATTTTAAATATTGACAATGTAAATAACATTCTTGGAAAAGCAGAGCAAATTCAAATGAGATAAGAATAAAAGATTAAAAAAGTACTGCAAGTATTAAAATATTTCAGTGATTGCTATAGCTATTATTTTGTCAAATATTGTCTTCTTTAAGTGCATAATTTATCTGTTACTTGTGTTTGTTGTGGTGTTTTCTTTCATGTTCTAGGCCTCAAAGCCCTTAAAGTATTCATCATGAATATCTTAATGAGTTCCTTTTTCCTTTATAGGCACACGTGTTCTCCTATAAGACATAAACACTAAATATAGATATTTTTTAATAAAAAATTAAATATTAATGTATTATATTGTGAGAGATTGATTCATTCTGCTATATCTAATTTTATTAATGTCTCAATGAATTTCTTGACTGTGTTTACTAATTTCCGTTTGCCCATTCGCATTTTGGGCTTTGTGGACTTTTATTTTATTGTTATATAAGTATATCTATTTTATAATTAATATTTAGTAAAATAAATTAGTCCATTATAATTTAATAAATTATTTAAATTACTTCCTAAAATATGTGTTTATATTTACATTTAGCATATGATAATATCTTGAGAATATTTATACCTAAAAAACAAGTTTATATATTTTCCATAAAAAAAAAGGTGCGGGTGAAGTAACATCATCAATCCATCTTATTTTTATAATTTTGTATCATATCTTTAATATAAGCTCTACTCAACTAATTTAGATAAATTAAAAAAAATTAATTAATTTAATTATTTGTTAAAATTATGTATTAATTTTTTTAAAATACTATTTATTATCAAGTGCATTAGAATTATTGATTGATTTAAACTCCTTAATATATGTATAATCATATAGATATATAAATCATTTAGAGAAAAAATTATAAATTTTAAAAATAAAGTTGATTAAAGTTTTATATTTAAAAATAAAATAAATCTATTGTGTAATTTTTATAATTAAGACTAGAGGTAGTATCATATTAATTTTTTTTTGCATTATATTAGTATTTTTTATGTTAACTTTTTTTCAGTTTTTTTGGTTTGCTCAAATTTATAACTTTAAAAGCTTTAAAAAAAAAAAATCAAACTTAACTAAAGATGTCCTTCAAACTCGGGCTGTATTAATTGACTGGATTCCAACTTGAGCTCCGAAGTCCTAAGTAACTTCAAACTTCAAAGGACAGTGAAAAGAGACGAGTCAAACGGACAAACTTGTATATTATTCAACAAAGTATAAAAAAGAGAAAAGTCAGACCGACAAATCTTATTTCATATTTCACGATTACAACGTAATAACTGCGTAATATGATGTTCTTGGAAAGAGAAACACAACTCCATCATGGCTCGTGGAATATCAGATAAGATGGCAAAATAGACGGCGCCCTACTGGTTGGGAGTGATGGGGAAATTTCCTTTGACCACAGTGAAGCCACCATCAACCACCAAGTTATGTCCATTCACGTAACCAGAATCATCAGAAGCAAGAAACAAAGCTGCTTCTGCAATATGCCTCGCCTTCAACATAACGCCCTTCAGCACAGCGTTTGAAGAAGTCACTTCTTCAACTTGTTCAGGCTCCAGATTGAAGGGTGAACAAGCAAGTGGTGTAGCTACTCCATAAGGAGACACGCAATTCACTCTAATCCCATGAGCCCCAAGCTCCCAACAAGCAGTTTTCACCAGTCCTAGAAGAGCATGCTTCGAGACCGTATAAGCATGAGGCCCAGCTCCGGCAACAGAACCCGACAGACTCGTGGTACATATGATGGATCCTCGGATGTTACTTTCGACCATAGTACGAGCTGCGTGCTTGATTGTCGCCGCCACACCACGAACGTTTATAGCCATGATGTTGTCGAATCCATTCATGTCAAGATCCATCATTCCTGAAAATGTTCCTAGTATTCCGGCGTTGCTGAAAAGGATATCGAGCCTCCCATATTTTTGTACGACGTAGTTCACTGTTTCTTCGACCTGCTTTTCATCCCTTACATCACAGTGATGGTATGTTACTGTGTTTGAGGGTATGGAATCGGCGACTTGACGACCCAGTTCGTCTTGGACGTCTGCTATGACGACGAAGGCTCCATGATCGGCGAACAGTCTGACGGTCTCTTCTCCGATTCCACTTGCCCCTCCGGTGACGAGAGTCACCTTTCCCTTCAACCTGGTAAATAATCAAAGTTCATAGAATCAGTGATACAGACAGTTGTAAATGGAGGAGAGGGTGATGAAAAAGCTTTGAAGCACCTTTGATTCATGTCTTCAGAGACCTACGAATAAGCTCTGAGATAGGACGTCTCTCTCTCTCTCTCTATATATATATATATATATATATTTGCCAAGAGGGACAAAACACACATATATATATAGTTCTTTTTTACCAATATATATATATATAGTTAGCATGGTGAAATTTTCAAAAAAATCTTATTAGAGTTTGAAGAAAGTTTCTGATTTATAATTATATATTGGTGGAATATATATTGGTGGCTTAAGTTGGAAAATATATATAGGGGCGGCTTGAATGTGGGAACCAAACCATTTACAGAACAAGTTTGAATATATTATGCAGTGATAATTTAAATTTATATAAAATATTAGTCATTTAAAAGAGATGAAAATTCAAAATTAAATGAAAATAAAAGCCACGAACTTAATATATAATTATATACCCATGAATCTTGTTTGAGTTTACTTTCAATAAAAAAATTTACGTAAATTAAGACAAAACTCTTATAATAAATTTATTTTATAAACTGTAAAATTATAGTTAAAAAATTAGATTGTGGTTCAAATTATCAATCCAAATTCACGCTAGATTTGTCCCAACTCCTAATATCGTACGGAAATTGTACAATATATATAAATTAAGAATAATTTTAGTTTAAAAAATTAAAAATTGTACGTAAATTTCTTTTTAGCAAACCGAATTTAGGTAGGCTCTCGTAATTAATGTAGGCCACTAGTTTGGAACCTATGACTTCGTATTTTTTTTTTCTTTTTCTTTAGTGAAAATCATCTAGCGAATTGAGTTCTATACACTTACTAAAGTTAAGATATATATATAGATTTAAAGAACATTTATATAATATTTATAATTTATTTACTAATAGGACTTTAAATTAACAATTGAATTTAAACTTACAATCTTTTAAGTTATGGACTAATTTTTTATTAAATAAATTAATCTTGTTGATTAATTACTTTATCTTTTTGTGTTTTAAGAAACGGAAGAACTTTGTTGAGGATCCGGATGGAGCTAAGTCAAAACTAGTGACGTAGAGAAAAGGAAAAGAAAATTAAAGTAGTGATCAGTGGACAAAATAATGTAACAGAGAGAAGATGACAGAAAAAACTAGATTAATTAGCGGGTAAATATGATGTTGTGCTGAGCCGACCGGCTTATATATGCCCCATCAAATGGAATCGCTTGGAAAATAAATAGATATTTCACCAAAAAGTACGAGACAAATGGTAAATAGTTAGATTAAGAAAAGTAAAATCTATTTCAATAATATCTACGTTTCCAAAAAATTAATCTTTCATTATCAATTGGGATATGCCGTCTGTACTCTAAAAAAATAGATATTTCGAGTACACGGCAGGAAATATCTGTTGTTCTTATTAAACGATAACACGATCATCCACACATATAATTCATCAAAGTGTTCTTCATAATTTCAAAAATACATCTTGACTTCTCCAACACCACAACGCATTTTCCACAGAGCACGCCCCATTTCAATTTAGTGCGATCAGTAAAAAGCATGAATTCACACTCTATCAATTTGGATTTAGTTTTTTATATGTGCCCAGTTAATTGAACCTTCTTGTCTCCGTTGGTATTTCTCCCCAATACGATTTTTTCCCTCGCCAACAAACGATAAAACTAAAATCTTTGATGCTAAATTTAGTTTTTTAGAGCAATAATATCATGAACTTACTTATAATAAACAAATATTGAATATAAAAATTGCATTTTGTTTAATTAAATTATTTATTGGTTCAATTATTCAGCTATATTATCTTATTTAATAATATATACGATCTTAATTATAAGAGTTAGTTAGTTAGTTAATTTTTTTAGATAAATCTAGAAAGATAAATAAATCCGTTAAGTATAACTAATATTAGGGCTAATTGACAAATTTATGTTGATTGAAGAGTATATAATATAAATTCATCTTTAGTAATTAGATTCAATCATAATTAGTTGATTTATTTAGTTTCATAGATCTATCCAAAAAACTAATTAACTCTTATAATTATGATCAAAGAGAATAATTAATAAAAATTAATACTACTGATTTAATTGTTTTAGTGAATTAACCCTTAGATTTTAGACTAATCCCTTTCTATATTTGAAGCAAGCGCATTAGAGGATTTTTGCCTCTTTCAACAAGTGTTTTTTCAGAATTCAAATTCGTATTATCTTTTTTGTGGGATGAGTCTCCGTTAGCCAATAGTTTATTGGTTACTGATTTAATTTTTATGTTAGTGAAAGCACGTGAGAATATAATTTGGGAGAATTTATTATGTTTTAAAATTTTTTAATTTAGCAGTTAACAATTTCTTAAGCATTCCTCATAGGAGTCGCAAGCTAACATCCCAGAGTTTGGTAAAATTTATCATCTTCATTGCTCTTCAACCTAAGAAGAGTATTTTTTTTTTTTCATTTGATATTGAATCATGGGTGAACTGTGGGTAAATGTTCAAGATCCAAACATTTCCAGCAGAACAAACAAAAAGAAAAACAGTATTTTTCTCCCAACTAGAAGCGGGTAATGGAATTTAATAATAATAATTTTTGCAATAGTTCACTCCAATTAAAAAAAAAATAGTATGAGAATAACACGCACGTCTATGAGGTAGTGCGACAGAATTTGGAAGAAGACAAAAGAAAGAATTAGTGCGAGGAGTTTGACTAACGAAAAACATTTCTTCGTAGGTGGGTTGTTATCCCAATCGAAGATGACTGTTACACGCACTCAAAATAGTTTTTGTTTCGGCCAATACACGTAAGTCCAGTTTGATCATACAATTATTATATGAATACAATTGAATTCTATATATAAGACAAAATTGATCACTTGATTCCTACGCTTTATATTGATTTCTAAATAAATCCTTCGAGGTTTTTTTCCAGTCAACTTCTTATATAGTTTTGGCCGTTTTCAAAGTTCATTTGTTAGGTTTAGAGATAGGAATTTATTTTGCAGGGGCATTTTAAAGAGGTCTTAAAGCTCCAGATTTATGTATTTTGAAAAGCCCATCCCATGAAGGAAAAAGAAAGGAGAAGACATAGCAATAAGATCAATGGCAAATATTGTTTTGAGTCATGAAAACTTGGGACGACCAGATGGACATGATAAAAAGAACAATGAGGACTTGGACTATACACACTTTGCTGGGGAGAGTTGTAAAATTCCACACAATCACTAGTCATTTAATGAGTTGATAGATGATTTGAGAAATATGCATTTACTCAGCTCCGCTTATGTTACTCCTTCTTGTCCTATTTATAAATTTCAATTAACTAATTTGTTTTGATCAATAAATTAATTAAAATTAATTACAACAAAAAATATGTAAGAAATATATTTATTTTTTCAACTATGCCCTTAATTATAAAGATGACAAATAAGACAGAGATAATGAGTAGAAAAATATATTATAAATAGTAAATGGAAAAAAGATATGAGAGAAATATATAATTAATTAATGATATAATTAAAAAATATAATAAATACTTAGATAAACTCTGAATGAATCTTATAAAAAGTAAAACACACATTCACAAATTAAAACTTATAAATACAACGGAAGGGAGTATCATGTAAGGTCAAAAATATGAATATACTTTGAGTAAAAATGAGAGCAATCGTGTACGGGAAAGTAATTAAGCCCGTTTTTGGAAATAGAATGGCGTCCATCTTCAAACCCAATAGTACGGTGCCAGTCTAGCTAAATGAGATATCGCAATAAATGGGTAATGACTTAGGGCCCGTTTGGATAGGATTTTAAAAACGGGCTTATGAAAAAAAAGGGCTTTTGAACAGATTATAGAAAAGGGATTTTGGAGAAGAGATTATGAAAAAAAAAGTGGTTTTGAATAAATGAGTGTTTGGATAGTTATTTATAGAAGGGATTTTATTATTGGTAAATTACGAAAAAGGGTATGAGTATTAAATGAGGAGAGATAAGAGATAAGAGGAGAGAGGAGAGAGGGTGTAAGAAAGAAAATAAAGAAAAAGTAGGAGAGAAGAGAGAGGGTGTAAGAAAAAGTATGAGAGAGGGTGTAAGAAAAAGTAGGGGTAATATAGTAATTAGTTAGTTCAAACGTGGTTTACTGTTCTAAAAACTACTCTGACCAGCTTTTCTGAAACCTTGGTTTTAAACCAGAGTTTAGTCCAAAAGCCCGTTTGAACAAATATGACTGTTTGTTTTAAAATTTCTCCAAACCTAAGTTTTGAGCCAAACCTTGGTTTAAAACCAAGGTTTGGCACCCTCCCAAACAGGCACTTAATGGTATATAATAGTACAGATGACGGCATTTTTATTATTAAAACTGTTTATTATTTAATTAAAAAATCATCAGCTACTATATATAGCTATATTTATAAAGATATATAGAAATAGAGAGCTGTAGGATATATTCGTGTATTCATGTAGATAGCATTTAATAACTATTTGCTGATAAATTCTTAGAGAAGTAGATGGTCCTCAACTAATACGAATTGTCAATACTGTAACGAAGATTTATAAGATATTTTACATATATTTCGAGATTGCTCATATGCTAAATAATTTTGGAATAGACTTTTACATAATAAGTCTTGTGATTATTTCTTTAGAGCTCCTCTACGGGATTGGTTTGCTATGAATCTCAAAAAATAATTAGGAGTAAATGATAATTATAGTTGGAAATTGATTTGGGGCGTGTCTATTTAGAGTTTATGGAAATGGAGAAATTACTTTATATTTGATAATAATTTTTTGAAACCTTCATATCCTTACTCCATAATAATATAAACATGAAAGAGTTTTGTACAAGTTCAAGAGGACAAGTTAACTAATCATATCAATTCATCAAACCCATCTGATTAGCAACCTCCCTCCCAAGGTGGGTCAAATTAAATGTTGATAGAGCTCTAACTGAAACATACAGTAGGGCAAGATGTGGATAAGTTATTCATGACCAGTCAGGATGTTGGATTGTAGGTTTTACCAATTATCTTGGTTTCTGTAGTATCATTGAAGCTGAATAATGGATTATATACACAGGACTAAAGTTAACTTCAGATATAGGATTTAAGAAGATTATTCTTAAATTTGATGCTAAGAATGTGGTTCATATGTTATTGAATTTTAAAAGTGACAGGTGTAGCTTATTGATGGCACTAATATATAACCTTATCAAGCTATCTTAAGAGTTGAAGATTCATCACATATCTAGAGAGTAAAATAAACTTACAGATGTATTGGCGAAGGACGAGTTGAGTAATATGACAGTGTTATATGATTATCCTCAACATTTGAGGAATCTTATAGTCAAAGAATATTTGAGATATAATCTCCTTATAATTTAATACTTTACTTTTAATGTTTAGTCTCTTATATATATATATATATATATATATATATAAATAGAGAGATATCGCAATAAATTAGTCATTAGGCCCTTTTCTCATAGTGTCCAATAAAATAACGTTTGGGTCCTTCTCATGCGACATGGTTTTAACTTGGGCCTTTCATAATTTTTTTCTCTCAGTCTAATCATTCTTCCATCCAAGTTTTTTCCCCCTTTATCAATTCAGACATAGTTTCATAGTTACTAGTCATTTAGATATATTTTTATTTATTAAAATGATATCTCAAATTTAAACTTTAATATATATAGAAAATTTTTATTGGAAGACTCACCTACCTTAGTCAAATACACGATGTAGGTCAGATCCAGATATAATCAGAATAAAACTCTGATAAATCAGGTGGATAAAAAAAATATTATTCTAGTCACTATAGAGAAATGTCATAATTTATAAATATTTAAGTTTATATATAAAGGTAATAGACAGCTCGTCTTACTTAATATTAATATTGCTTATAAAGAAAAGTTTTTTGCCTTATATTTAGATTATAAGTAAACTTAATTACTTTCTAAAAAATTTTATACAAAAAAAATAGTTATTAGTCTTTTAAATATATTATTCTAAGTTCAATTCAAATCGTGTGTATATAAAGATTTAATTATGAGAGATAAAATTCACTTTAATAATTTATAAACTTCGGGAGTAATAGTCTCTCACGAGAGATACATCATAGATTCTAAAAAAAAAAAATCAAATTCTACCAATTTATAATTTTATTTACAGCCGATTAATAGAATGACATGATGATTATTATTTTTAATTTTAAATATAATTCATGTTTTATTCTATAATTAAATGCTCATTTTTCACAAACACCTCCACTTATCATTTAATGATTTTGAAAACCAACAAGCAAAAAGATAAATATTAACTAACAATGGCAAATTTGAAATTTTTTTAGTTTGAAACATAATTATTTTTAACTCATTTTCTTAATACGTGCGAAGCAAGTGTGTGTGACTTATATTTAAGATCCTACGTAATATTTAAAAAAATTTAAATATGATTTTCTCTAAAATATACGCATGCCTTCTTTAATATAGAATTTAGCATTAGTCTTCAATCAAATATCTAAATTTCTGGACGACTGAATTTTTTATTAATCTACTGGCGCATTTGTTTATATAAGAAAATAGAGCACACTACTTTTTTGTTGTGGCGAACATATTGTACAATATAATAGTTCAAAATATAAGAGAGATAAGAACGATATAGCTGATTTTCAAATTTTATAAAAAGTTGATATGAATATTCTTATAATAAATACTAGTATTTTTACCGATCATCTTAACTAGTTAAAATATAAAATATATGATTATTTAAAATATATTTAATTCTTATAGAGTATTATTTTATTATAATTTTAGTCACAGTATTTAAAGAGACATATTAATTTTTAGATATTTAAGTCTATGGCTTAGTATAATAAATAACCCATCCTACTTGATATTGGTATTATTTAAGAAGAATGAAGATTTCACCTTATATTTAAACAGTAGGTGAGTCTAACATATTTTTAATTTTTTTTGTAAAAAAAAACTACTAATATATTTTGTTCTTAAATTACAACTTTAACTACTTACAAATAAGGAGTGGAATTAAATCCACATCTCTCATCGTAACATAGTTTCCACATATCACTATCCCACAATGATATTGGCTTCTAATCAAATAATTGTAACAATAAAAGCCACATGTTAAAAGTATCTCCAATTATTTATTTTATGATTATTATTTATTTATGTATTTATAAAAAAAGTAGGGAAATAATATAAGTAAAGTACACTGTCATGATATTATCTTTAGGTTTATTTGGATAAAATTAAAAAAAAATTATGAAAAAAGGTTTTTAAAAAAATTTATAAAAAAAATAATTTTAAATAAATGAGTGTTTGTATAGTTATTTTTATAAGTACCTTTATTATTGATAAATTATAAAAAAAGATATAATTATTAAATATAGGAGAGAAGAAATATAAGAGATGAGAGATAAAAGAGGAGATATATTGTAGAAGAGAGACAAGAGATGAGAGATAGTGTAAAAGAGAGATAGGAGATAATATATAAAATAAAAGAAAGATAAGAGAGGGTGTAGAAAAGAAATGAGAGAGGATATAATGTATAGAAGAGAGAGGAGAGATGATGTAAAAAAACATGGATAATATAATAATTAGTTAGTTCATAAACTATTTTACTATTCTATAAACTACTCTGATCAATTTATCTAAAATTTTAATTTTAAATTATAATTTAGTTTAAAACTATTTTTTTAAAATATAATTATTTATTTTAAAATTTTTTAAAATTTAAATTTTGATAAAATTTAAATTTAAAATCTAAATTTTACCACAAATCAAACATATACTTCAAGTACTGCTTGCCGCCATTTTGTCTCTAATACCGAGTTAAAAACAAGAATATTTGCCAATAATCAAACCATTTACAGTTCTAAGAGAAATCAACTATTGGAACTCATCCACCAAATGCCCGTAATATTAAGGGTATTCATAAAGCCCGCGATTCAGTATATTTACCTAAGCCTATAAAAAAATAGCCCTGTCCAACCCGATAAATATAGGGCAGGGCTGGGCACCGGACTACAATATGTCGCTCATATATTTTTTGGGCTGGGCACCAGGCAGAGGGGTTGCTCTGCCCTGCCCTGCCCATGAGCACTTATTCTTTTATTTTTTTTTACTTTTCTCCCTATATACTATATTTAGAAGGGAGAATATGATAGTTACTGATGACTAAATAATCATTTTAAAAATCTATGTAGTTAAGTAAGTTACGTCTTTTAATATTTATAACTATATTGATTTTTTTCTTTAATTTTACTAATCATAATATTATTATATTATAAATTATAATTATTTATTTTATTTTTTTAGATGCTTCATCTTTGTCAATATTTAGAAAATTTATACAAAGTTACAATTACAAATTATTTAGACTTTAAAACTTTTTTTATATGCAATGAATTTCAATACTTTAATTATTATGTTTTTGTTACCTTATTTTTGGTAGATTATAGATATTATTTAACTTTTAAAGACATATGAATATGATATTATTTTAGAAATTTATAATTACAAATTATTTTTTTTAACATGAGTAGAGTATCACAACGGGCACGCCCAGCCCCCATACCCAGCCTAAAATGATTAGAATTTTTATCGGATAGGGTCAAATATCAGGTTATAAAATACAATCTATATTTTTTTTGACAGGGCACCTAATAGGAGGTTACCCTACTCAGCCCTACCCTAGCCCATATATCATCAATAGATCAATATTGATTCAGCGATACTATAAATAAGTAGATTAATAAATTATGAATGGGACATAATAAAGCAACCACAATAACTTATTGTTGTATATACTGTATAAATACTCCCTCTATTTTTTAACCTATAGTTAATTTTTTTAAGTAAATTAAATATATTGAATAAATTAATTATAATTAAATTAAATTCTATATTTTTTAGTATAGTTAAATTAATTATATAGTTTTTATATTATATTAAGTAATAATAATAATTAGATCAGGGTTATGAAGACAACGAGGAGATAATAATATTGATTTAAATATTGAGGGAAAATTGGGATGAAAGAAACGATGGGACATGATAGAAATAGAGGGAAGATGATGGGGTGGCAGGCGGTAGGGGTACAGAGCGTCGATTAGCCCAAAAACAGAGAGGAATTGTACTACTGAATGACCGGAGGCGTGCCCCCGTGACCGTGAGACATTAACCAAATTACGCCCCCAGGCTTCAGTCCTTGGCCCCTCCGCCTACCCCTCTCCCCCACCCCCCCCCCCCCCGAAACGCCGTCGTATTCCCCATTCATTCATTTTATACGACCCGCGTGTACACAAAGCAACCTAACCCAAAATAATAGTTGCACTATTTCACCAATTAAATTTTTGTATGGCCGATTTTGCCCCCAATTTCCCTTAAATAATTTCATAAATATTTTTATTAATTGTAGTATACTCATATATATAATAAATAACAAAATAACAGATAGTAATAGATACGATTTAATATAGTTTTCAATTTATTTATTTTGTATAAAATAAAATATGCCTTTTTAAGGGGAAGATTGCTTTTTTAGTCAGAATAAAAGAAAATCGGAGTTACTGCTTCCGAGTGCCCTACCAGCTGCAAAAACCTCCAATTCTTTCTTAGCTAATATCCTTCTCCCTCTCTCTCTCTCTCAAACCAGGTTCTTTCCACATCATATTCCTGAATATTTTTTCTCCTTTCCTCGTATTTATCTCGGTTGCTCGCTAATCTCTTCTCCGTTTTTCTCAGATTTGTACGTAGATTTCTCTCTGCAAATCCGATCCCTCACCTCTCCCTCTCCCCCTTGCGTTTCTCGGGTTCTTGATCTTGTAGGATTATTTTTATTCTAGGGTTCCTTGCGTAATTCTTTTCAATATAACATAAGCAATTGTCTGTTTGAATCCCCTTGTATTCTTTGAATTTTTCTTTTTCATACATGTATGGTATATTTGTATACTATCGGAGGCTACCTCATTCTATTGGTAGAGATTTGTTGTTTCTGTTATCAGATTTTTGCGCCTCTTGTTGAACCAGTGACATGTATGAACGTGATCTGCTAATTATTTTTAAGTATACCTCGATGTAGCGCGCCCTAATAAAGGTCTAAATGGATGAGTACAAACTGTTGGATGATTTCTGAACTAGGAGCTTATTTGAAAACCAACTGTTGGATGATTAGTGCTTCCATTTTTTCATGACTATAAATAAATTATCCGAGTAATTCTTGCTGCACCACTTCAGCCTGTTTTACATCTTTGTTCACATAATTAAGTACATTTTCAAAATTAAGTAATTAAGACTTGTGTGGTCTTTTCCATTTCTTTATAAGGTTTGAGAACTGAGTATGCTTTATATCCTTTTTATTTGATATCTTTTAGAATATTGGTATCTGAACTTTCTAATTTGTTCGTGGTTCTTCCTTAAAGTTTTTGACGCCATATTTCTTGTGCAATTTTGTAGACTACTATGAAAAGTGTGTTAATGCTAGATTTGACATCCTTGATGTAGGAATATGATTAAATTATTCAAAGTAAAGGAAAAACAGAGAGAACTTGCAGAGAATGCAAGTGGTGGAGCACCGATTAAGAAGCAAACTGCTGGGGAGTTGCGTCTGCACAAAGGTGTTCTTCTTGCTATCGAAAGGAAATCTTGTCTTGTCTCTGCTATATAATGTTCAAATGTTGCTTGCAATTCTTTCCCCTCTTCCCTGAAAAAAATGGGCATATTGGTAGCAAATCAGCTTGATCAGTTAGAGCAACAGTTGGATAAATAGGACAAAAGTTTTTGTGGGCGTTTAAGGCACGAGGGAGGGGCTTGGACGATGCCGAGATAGATAACTTTCTATCATAATTAATTGATCATTAGTGAATTAAAAGATTTTTTGGTGCAATTTCAATTTCAGCAAGACGTCGTGCGCTGATTTGGGCCAAATTTGATAAGATATAAGCTACATAAGTTATTGTCTGATTTTTCTTCTTCTTAATATTTGTGATCTGATCTCCTAAGAAACTTTATCTAAATTTTGCAAGGCTGCATCACTTCGTATTATCAATTTTGGTGAATTTTGTGGTTTCTAAAGTTTGTTTTTAATCTCGTTTACTCGGTGGGCTGACATGGGTAACCATTAATATTCTATTTTCTTTTCTTTGATTATGGTCATGCTATTAGAAGAGTAAATGTTTGGTTAGAAGGTATAAGCAGCTTATTGTTTTGACTTGAGTGACAGTTATAGTTTATACGTTGAGAGACTTGTATGTGAGAGAGATTATAAACTTTCTGGTTTACAAGTTTATGGAACTCTGAAGTTTGAGGGGTTTGGAGACTTGAGGTATTATCATTGATGGATTTTAATAATTGGCTAGAGTGTATAACATTATATTTATCCTGGTAGCATAAAAACCTTCAAACCACCACTGAATTTCTTGTTCGATATGACAAGGCCTCCATGTGAAGGATTGTCCACAAAACTTTCAAAGCTGGTGGAAGAAGATTAAAAAATCCGTCGAGCAAGGGGGGATTTTATTGATCTTAAAGGATTTCTCCTTGAAGTGATAAGATAAGCTCTGGCTGGGCAGGTTTGGGGTAGTTTGTATTGATGGGTCAAGATAACCGATATATGTGAGGTGCTCTGAGATTGGGTTTATACCTTAGTAGCCTGTGTATACGCATCCTATTTGCTTGGTTTGCAGTTGCTGTCAGGTGTCAAGGGCTTAATGCTTAGAGCATTTATTAATTCAAATCCAATTATTTTTTTTGAGGGTTATTTCTTTAAAATTATGGTTCAAACAACGGAGAGTTATATGAGCATTGGTTAATAAACATTGCATGCTTATAGATATATGTGGTCATGGTACTGCTATTTCTGTAATTAGTTGTCACCTATGGGTTCATCTATAATATTGTTTCTCAAGTTGCAGTTTATAAGTTGCTCTTCCTGAAAAACTTGTTACAACATTGCTTGAACATGTAGCTTCTGTGATTTCTTTCTGTCACGTCAGTTTATGTTAGTGAAGTGTAACATGTTGCAGATATAAGTGAGCTGAATCTACCAAAATCTTGTACCATGCAATTCCCCAATGGTAAAGATGACCTGATGAACTTTGAAGTTTCAATTCGGCCTGATGAAGGATATTATACGTAAGCAGATTTATTTGTTATCTGGAAATTTATTAGAACATTCATTTGATTCATTTTATCTGTATAAACATGAATCTTGTTAAAAAAAACAATTCTATTCCTTTTACTTTATGCAATTAAATTGGTTGGGTCTATTACATCTCCTCTGAAAACAGAAACAGGAAAAACAAAAGAAAAACAAAAGAAAAGAGTACACACTGCAAAAACAGAAAAGGAGGAAAGATTTTTCATGTCTTTTTTGTGGTTATAGGGGTGGTACATTTTTGTTTTCCTTCCAAGTGTCTCCCATCTATCCACATGAGGCGCCAAAAGTCAAGTGCAAGACAAAGGTTGGACAATCTTGCATATTTTTGTCCCTGCATGCGTTGCTCTATTATGTGTATGTTTAATTAATTTTGTGCACAATTAACTTCCATTTGCAGGTCTACCATCCAAATATTGATTTGGAAGGAAATGTTTGCCTCAACATCTTACGAGAAGATTGGAAACCTGTTCTGAATATAAACACAGTCATTTATGGGCTGTATCATCTTTTCACGGTAGGAATTTGGTTTTGCCATTATGGGTTGTTCTGTGACTTTTTTAAGATTCTAATCTCTCAGATTCTGTCTGCAGGAGCCTAATTATGAGGACCCTCTCAATCATGATGCGGCGGCAGTTTTGAGAGAGAATCCCAAAATGTTCGAGTCTAATGTAAGGCGGGCTATGGCTGGTGGGTACGTGGGGCAAACCTTTTTCCCTCGCTGTCTGTAACCTTTGCTCGATTACTTCAAGTCGCTGTTCAAAATATATCACGAAAGCTTCAAGTCCATGGTTTGTGTAACTTATTTACCAATTTACATTTTTCCTTTCCTCCCTGCCTGTAATTCGTCTTAGGTGGAGTAAGGGGATTAATTCCTGAAAAACTATCTTATCCTCCACTCAAGTAGAACGTTACCGGAACACTTGTGTTCTATTTGTATCTTGATCTATTAGTTGGATGTGGCTCAAGGTAGAGACATGATTCATTGGTCGATGCTCCCTCTCTCTGTCTGTCTGTCTCTCTCTCTCCAGGCATTTGATGGGCGCAATGGTAATGGGCCGCTATAAATTGGTGTGATACAAATATCATCTTTCATTTGGTCCTTCAAATATAACTAGTCTATTTAATTCTTAAAAGACCATTATTTTAGGTGAATCATGCTACTTATTCTTTACCATACTTTTCTTTTTCTTTTTTTGTGAATAAAAATGAAAAAGAGAAGTGACTTGGGTTCTTGAGGTTTGTTGGAGTCAAGACGTTTTTTAATATATTGGTAGTGGAATTTGATCTTATGCATTAGGGAGGTATTGGCGAAATATTTACCACTTTTAGATCAATATCAGTTGGACGATGCTCTATTTTGGAGGTATATTTTGGGAGGGAGAAGTTTCTTTTTATTTTGCTTTTTCACGAAATTAATTATTTTTCTTAGAAAGAATTATACGGTTGATTCTAAAAGCATGTCATTCTTAATTTAGACTGGTTTGGTTTACACTTTCAAGATAAAAGAGTGAATAGAATGCAAAATAATTTTGTAAATAGCAAAGTATAATTCTTAATTTTGAAAAATAAGCATTGTATAATTGTACAAGTATTATGAATATTGTATATCTTAATTTTGTGGATATATATTTTCTTACAAACTTAACAAAATGTTAAAAAAAATTGATACAAGTATTGCCGGAATTAATAGAAAAAAGTGTTTCCGATTGAGTTTAATTTAAAAATTACTACCTATCCAGTGGATATTTTTTATAGAATAAAAAAAATTAAATAAATCAGTTAATTATAATTAATATTAAAATTAGTTGATTAATTTAAATATATTAATGAGTATATGATATAAATTTATTTTGAGATATTAAATTTAATTTTAATTAATTAATTTATTTAGTATCTTTAATTTATCAAATAAATTAACTAAGTCTTATATTAAAAAATAAAATAGTATGTTCGTTTAAAATATCACACATGCTTTGTGTTAAAATAAAATATAAAATAGTAACTAGTGTTATTTTGACTGTTATAATATCTAGGGTTATATATAGTACTAAATATCTTGATTTTAATTTTTATATATATCAAGTATCATAATTTTATTTGTGATATAATTTTACCTATATTTTTTTTTAATTTAGTATAATTTTATACATAATTTTATTTTTCAAGTATCAATAATTGTATTAAATTAAAAAGATTATAGGTAAAATTATACCACAAATAAAATTAGGATACTAAATATATATAAAAAATAAAATTAAGATATTGGGTTCTATATAACCTTAATATTATCTAGAGGGTGTGAATGAAGCTAAATTATTGTTCATAGAAATTTGTGAACCATGTTTAGACATATGCATTAAGAGAATCGATATGGAACTCACATAAACTACTTTTTTCAGCCAAAAACAAAAATGAATTAGCTAAGTTCTCTCACATGTTAGAAGGAAATTTTTATATCCTTAATCACCCTTCACTAGTCAAGAGGTGGATGTTGATGGATTTATTTTGGTTGTTCTATTTTAACGAGTTAATAGTTTTCAGCTTTTAATATATATAAAAAAAAGCTTAGTTACAATTTCTCATAAATTAGTATAAATTTAACCAATTTATTTTAGTTTGAGGTTTATGGTAGTATTTTGTGATTATAACTTTATTTGTGGGGGTAAAATGTGTTGTCCCTCAATAATGAACCGAAAGTGAAAAGAAATCTGAAGAGCAGATAACGAGTTAATTATTTGCTACCAATATTGATCAGTAACATTGATTAATTGTTACAGTGATGCGAAATCCTCAAATATTACTGACCAAATTAATCAGATTCAGAATCATTAAACCAAGTAACAAATATTCAGTGACATGAAAAGAATTGGAGATGATGATAATGGATGATGCTCGTGAGAAATCGGAGTGTTCACTCATAATGTTTTCCACAGTTCAATGATGCTCAAAAATCAAAACCATATACTGGTAATCATTTCAATATCATATAGGCGCCTTTAATCCTTTTGACTTTGGAAAGCTTTTAACTCTCTCCTTTTTCAACCAAAATGGAGCATTTGTTAAGGTCATGAATTATAAGCAAAATTAAACCAAAAAAAAAAGGTTACCGTCATTACCCACTGTTTCTAAAATTTGATGAAACTGATGCAGACATTAATAAATTACTGTTAGAATAACAGTTAGCGAATGAACAGTGAACAATTGAAGGTTGATTAGCGAAATCAATGTAAACCTCCAAATAAAGCTGAAGCAAAGGATTGGGTAATTGAAACCAAAGAAAAAAAATTAATTGAATTATCAAATTGTCCTTTCAAAAAAAAAATCAATTTCATTAATCCAAATCGTCACTATACATCCATAAAAAACAGACCACAATTAGGGAACAAGAAGATACACGAATTCACAGCTTTATTTGTTCTTTTCCCCCTTATTAAAAAAATATCTATACCTTGCACAACAATGCAGAATCGAGAACAGCTTGGGAATTGACAAGGGAACAGAAGTATCATATTCCTGAGACCAAATACAACAGTAAAATGCCAAAACCAATCTTCCACAAAACAGAGGTAGGAAAATATAGATGCCAAACAAGAATAGACAATGAAATCAAGAAGACTGGGCCAGCCTCTTGACAATCACAGCCATATACTTGCCCTGATGCTCTGCAAGTGCCAACTCTGTCTCACTTGGCTCTCTTGTGCCGTCACCTGCAAACACTCCGGCACCATACGGAGAACCCCCTCTTATGGAATCCATCTTGAACATACCAGGTCCAAATGTGTATCCAATAGGAACAAACAGCATCCCATGGTGTGCCAGCTGAGTGATTGCTGTCCAACTGCAACAAGAAAAAAAAAACTCAGCAATCAGTGATTTCCTTCAACCATCAAAACCCAATAATCTGTTCTGGTTTACGATCTTGAAATGCCCCCAAAATCTTCATTTAAAAAATGTAAAAGAAAGTTTACAGTAATATTCAGAATTAAGGATGCAAAGTACTTGCCTCCTTCTACTCCAGGGGAAACTCAACCATATATACTCTATTAATGTCATTGTCCGTGATAATATTTTCACTTGAACTGAATCCAAACTACATCTGACATCATTCACGTATTATGACTAAAATCTGTTAATTTTGTCATTTAGATGTAAGATTTAACCCATAAATAAGAAGTGGCTTACATGAATCCCAATGTTACATTTGAACTTCAGTCAAGTCCCAATCACTCATTAGATGGCTTTGTCTCCTCTACAAGACCAAAGAGCCATCAGGTATTGTAATAAGCGCCATTGTCTACACACAAGCATCTAGGATTCTCAAACATCTTAGATAATCCAAATTGGATACCGTCTTTAATGTACCATGATAGGTTTACACACCAAGCTACAAATATCTTGACTATTGACTAGTGCATCCAAAAGAATGTATCAGACAAGGCTTCACCAACTTTCATATTAACCATTTTGTATTTGCTTTTGCAACTTGCAATTCTTATCCTGGACACCCATGTATGAGATAACTCAGACGCCCTTGCCACTCAAGATACCTAAGAGAAAGCTAGAGCTTCCCATGTAGAGAGAAAACTAATGACTAACTATACATCACTTTTGTTGCTAATGAACTCCCACCAAAAGCCATACTAAGCAATCACAAAATAAAATGTCAGTGTCTTCATTGTCAAGTGTATGTTTGTGCCGCCCAGAGAGAAAAACAGCGATGAACACAGTATGAGTAGAAGCTATGTTCAATCCATATTAAAGAAAGAACAAGCACTATACTCAACGAAATATATTGATCATGGAAGATTTGCTCAAGTATCTAGAAGAGCAAAGCCGGCTTGAACAATTAACATTATGTGCAGTCTTGCAATAGATGTTTATTTCCATCTTAAATGAATTATCTGATAAAGAAAAGTGTGTAAGCATAGTCAATATTCGTAAACGAAACAATCCAATTCCAAAAGGGATTTGACCTCTTATCATGTTTGGAATGTCCCTCTCTACATCAGATCCTTCATAATAAAATGAAGCATCTATGCAACAAGGTAGCGGTTCAGAGTAGTGACTTCAATGCGTTTACACCTTTGACACAAAGCTTGCAATCAACCAACAACAAAAATTTCTCAAGTCTTGCATACGATATTTCATTTTGTAGTTTCTTTGTTTTTTTTGTTTCCTTTTTTGGCCAACAAGTTTCTTTTTCTCCCAAGGAAACTTCACGAAGGAAAGTATATGAAGCCATTAATTTGTACGTGAGACTTGCGTTTAATTAGACGGAATTAATTAGCATTAATAGACCAAAATCAAAGATGTTCAATGAAGACTTCTATTGTTATAGCATTCATTTCCAGTTTTCCTGAACCAATGGATCAACGATGGCCACTTTGAAACCGATTTCACAGTGAAGCGGCATACATAAAGCGAAAGTGGTAACAAAAGGAAAATACTTACGCAGTAGTTTCTTGACCACCGCCTTGAGTGCCAGTGCTGACAAAGAATCCAGCAGGCTTCCCTGCGAGGCCTTGCGTCTTCCACAAATGCCCCGTTGAATCAAAGAATGCCTTCATTTGCGCCGCCATGCTCCCATATCTGGTCGGAAACCCAAATAAAAGCCCATCAGCCGCCGGCAAGTCGGCAGCAGTAATCTCCGGAATGGCTTCGTCCTTCGGCGGCACCTTCATCTGCTGCAATACCTGAGTTGGCAATGTCTCCGGTACCCTATACAAAACGCCTTCCACCCCATCCACTCCATCGATGCCCTTCTTCATCCTCTTAGCCAGTCCTTCAACATGCCCATACATTGAATAGAACACTATGAAAATCTTCAATTTCACGACTGGACGCGAGTGCGACGCAGTTTCTTGGATTGATGTAGCCGTAGTATGTGCATCGGCATCATGGACGTTTTCTTCAACTAGGATCGGCGCGTTTCCCGACCCTTCGGCGCATTCGCGTGGAGGATCTTCGACGACTGACACTGCCTTCTTCTTGCTGGGAACGCAGCCTCCTCCTTTCCCCATCAAGAACAAGAAGATAACACTGGCAGCAGCAATACCGGAAAAATCTCACCCAATTCTAAAAAAACAATAATGGTTTGAATTTAATTCAAATCGAGGAAGTTTGAATCTTTGAAGTTATGGTCCTTTTGGGCCTTAAAAAGATAGTTTCTTTAATAAAGGGCGCGACAGATCGGACTGAAAGAGCTCTTTCAACTAGGACTGGATTCCAGAATTCACACCTTCTGATTAGAATTTCAATTTCAATCTGGCATTGTCACTCACGCTAACGTTCCATTATAGTCAATTATTATTGGCTAAAAAAAAATTAAAGTCAAGTCTTACCATATAATCAACAACAATAATGATAATATAGAGCCAAAATAATAATAATAATAACAAGAAGACACGTGCCAACCTAACCATACGACAATGCTGCATTTATACGATAATTGCCAACTTCGTCGTATTATATACGTATGACATGGACACACCGCGTTACTTGCAGCTTATTTTTCCTTTGTTGCGTTAATAACAAGAATGGAACTAATTAATCTGTGTTCTTCTTTTTGGGGGCACTGAAGAATAATTAATTTGAGACGCGTGATGCTTTACAACGAAAAGGTTAACTTTAAGACAAGATTGATTTATTTGACATACTAACTAGTTGCGAGAGGCAATTTGTAGGATCTACATGCAATTCGGGTTGTGCCCCGAACAAGTTTTTGTGTACTGTTTTGACTAGTTACAGCCGGGGGGGGGGGGGGGAATTTTCAGTTCACATAAAGTTTGAAGAATGCTTAAATGGTTGGCTTTGTAGTAAAAGATAAAAAAGGTTTGAAGAAAGCCTCCTTTTTGGAGATTGATTGATTTACAGATACTAGTACATGGAAGCTGTACTCATAGTTTCCAGTTTTGGAGGCCCAAAAATAGACAAAAATGATGTTACGCACACGTATACTTCTTTTTATATCCTTTAATATAAAATTTATTTAATAAATTTAATTATATTAACAAATTAGTTTGATTAATTAATATAGTATAATTTTTTTTAAATAATCTAATCATTTTTTTAATTTTTTTTTATTTTACTTGATTATTATTAAAAAGTATTTATAAGTGTAATTTAAAAAAAATAGATAAATATAAAAAATTAATCTTATATTTAGGATAAATATCAATTTATTAATCATATCATATATTAAGAATTAGATAAATATATATTTTTGACTCATCATAACTCACATATATCTTTTTTAAAGATAATAATATTCAAGCTACTGTTAGCTATTAAATATAAATATTTTTTAAATTTTAATAAAAATTTAAATATTAATTTATTTTGTTATAAGATATTAGCTGCTTTCATTAAATTTAACTGCCGGTTTAGTAAATGATGTTACATTTGCTTCAAATACTTTATCTATCCCAAGTTGATTATAAGAGATTCTAAATTGCTGTCGCTGCTTTTGTGATGGATGAAAAAAAGAATCAATTGGCCAGGGTAATCAAAAGAAGCAGCTATATGTTGTTGATTGACAAAACATAAAGCAGGGTTCCACAATGATGGGCTTTAATGGGCCTTTACATCTCAGAAATTGGACTCATACTGGACTCAATTGTTTGGAGCATTATGATTTGTACCCCAAAAGAAAAAAACCAGCCTTATTAATGTATCTGCTTCTTGTGAGAAATGAAGTTAGGAAAGGCTGTTAGCCCAATAAATTAGGAAGGAATGGCCCACATTCTTCAAAATATTCTGGCCTGGACTGCATTGCAAGATTTGATAGTGCTGTTGAATTTTGTTCAACAGACCAAGGAATGCATACTTCAAACTTGTAAAGATTATGAAGAAATTAACTATACTTTATCTTTTGAGTTGTTTTATTAGATTGATTGCACAAGACCTTTGGTCTCTATCAAGACCTGATAAAAAAAATGGGATCACTGCTTATGGACTTGTTAAGAATGATTATGATCTAGGTCATGGCTCATTAGAAGTAGAAGGAGCTCTAGTAGGATCTCATAGATGAAGAAAAGATTGTAGTCAGTTTGATAATAATAGAGTGATATTGCATCTTTTGCCCAAACTAATGAACCCTTAAATATGATTCAAAATGAATCTTATTCTATCATTTATCAGAGATCTCTCTAAAAAAATATAAATCAGAAGAAGGAGAAGGAGTCATCGACCCACAATAGATAGAGGAGGATTTATTCAATCACATAGCTTCTTATTTTTCTTTGGTACAAAAAGTTTAAGTGGGTTCAGTACCAATTTTTTACTACAGTCAGGTATAGCCCCAGGGCTCAGAAAACGCTTATAGGAGACTTACGAAATCGCCTATCAACTGAGCCTTATAACAACAATGAAAATTAAACTCATGTCTTTATAGAATATGTTTACGTTCCTTACCATAAGTGCAAGCTCTTAAATTTGATTGAATAGAAAGGTCTAATGAATTTTGGGGCCAGGTCATTTTAGGCCAAGCGGATAGATGAAGAGGATGATGATAATATTTCAAAGGCCTAAAAAATTAAAATATCTTTTTAATCTAATAACCAGACCCCCAAACCCCTATGCATAAATAGAATATCTCTTTTCTTTCTGATGCAGATGCAGACAAATAAGATGATTCAATCGCTTCCATTGGTGTCCAAGAAATAGTATATATATTTTCTGGAAAAAAATCCATTTATATTCCGTCCTCCTCCATTTTTAATTTACTCCATCATGTTAAGTTTGGTTGGAAAACACTATTTCTTTTCATCGTGCAGACATTTAACAAAAGGCCATGCCCAATGTATGTGTCGAATTGTGTTCTTAACAAATATCCTTTTAATAGGAGGTAACGTGTTTCTTGAAAGAGTGCACTGTTATGACTTATGAGTATGATATCGGAGAGTTTCACAATTGAATTGAAATGAACTTGACTCTCTCCTACTCAATAGGTTAGGTCTTGTATTCAAAACATGAACCACAACTGGGACAGATAAGAAATAAACCCAAACAAGGACCACACAACACAGGGCTATCGATAGGTGACACGAAGATTAAATACAAATGAAGGGGGTAAATAGTTTTCTGTTTGGTTTTCTTGGGATCTCATTGATTATCAATCTGAATGGTCCTTTTTTTGCTTGGAGAATCCGTAAATGTTTGATCGACACGACACGAACAACACGTATTTCAGTTTACCACACGACCTCGCAACGAGAAACCATAGGCTATCAGTTAGGGCATGTTTAATATCTGAGAAAATAGAAGTAAAGAAGAGGAATTATTTATACTTTTATTTTTAATATTTTAGACTATTTTAATTTTATTAAAAAAATTAAAAATTGAGATTATGTAGGTGAAAATAAAAATAAATTTTTTTAGACTATTTTAATTTTATCAAAAACATTAAAAATTGAGATTATGTAGGTGAAAATAAAAATAAAATTTTTAGACTATTTTACCTAAGTTATAAAATTTATAAATAACTTTAACTCTTCTTAAGTTATCAAAAAATATTTTAGACTATTTGATCTTAAATTATAAAAAAAATATATATTAATTTTATATTTATTTTTATCATATTAAATAAATTTTTAAAATAAATTTTTAATTTAATTTTATTTATATTCTTATTTTTTTAAATAATTCTTTTATCCTATTAAATATAACAGTTATTATTATTACATCTATAAAAAAAAGGTACATGTCAGAATTCAGAACACGAACCATGAAAATAAAATAATATTTTATTAAAAAAAAAAGCTTTGGAAAAAGAAGACAATGGCGACCATGTGCTAATGGCAGAGGTAATTTGCAGAGGGAAGGACAGCCAACTCGGAATCCCTCAAAGGTATTGTGACAGACGTAGAAACCAAGGGACGAAGCAACGCCACATCCCCCACCATGGTCTATTCCCTCCTGCCACGTTTCGTACGATCGCTCCATTTTTAATTACATTATAATTTCTCAAATGAAGGACCCGAATCTTTGATTATCATATTTGTTAATTAATTAGCCCCCCTTCGAATGTACTCACCCATTAGCTGTGCGTCTCAGATTTCTTACTTTTGAAGTATACAGAATTATTAATCCAACTTTATATGTTTTTTTATTTGTAAATCCCAGGCCAGCTTTTTGTGAACGCAACCCTCTAGCTAGGGCTATAACCTTCCAATGCTAATTGCAGTTTATCACTTTATGGCCTCGATAGGGTTTTAACTTTTAACTTATCTAGCGCTGAACTAACCAATAACCAATAACCAATAACCAATAACCATTCAGTTTATGACATGAATTTATGTTGGATGCCAATGATCGATCATGGTTGTTTTCACGAGCTGGTGCATGAATCTAAGTCAAATTCTTCTCGAAGGTATAATAATGATGAGAAAGAAAACGATACCCAATAATAATATATCATGACTTAACTACTACTGATGAAATCCACTCTCTATTTTTAAACGACCTACAAGTTAAAGAGTTTGAATCTTGTACGTAATGAGCAAGAAGCTAAGTGGCAAAGTTAATAACATATTATGGCTAGAATTAAGGCGTAATACAGGGAGTGATGAAATCTATGCCTACTCAAATGGGTTAAACTATTAATGATACCCGATAAAAGAGAGGCTCTATGGTCTATGCATGCGTGAGTGGTATAATTAATAATATCGAATGAGTTAAATTGAAGCACAGATTTAGAGGATAAACCGTGAAAGGGCATTAGGCTGGGACGAGGGAAACACGCAAGACTACTGTTTGTGGCACATACTACAATCAATATTATCCATTCAAAATGTCTTCTTCTACTCTTATGGTTATATGTATAGGTTATATATTACAAAATCATAAGATAAAATGCTAACCTAGCTAGCTACTGAGAGATCAGAATGGTCTCAGTAAAAGTGATTGAACGATAGGAGGATCCTGCTGGGCTATGAGCTATATATATACACGTATATATTGTGGTCGACATTTATGAATATGCATCATGGTGTCTTGTTCACAAAAAGGTGTTAAGCTTGGTGTGGATAAAATAGAGTGCTATAATTGTTTTTTTTTCCTTCTCAGATCACAGAGGCCAATGAACCAATAAAGAACCACAAAGAGAGACCACTATTCATTGTTTCATCATCAAATAATGAATATGCTAGCTTATTAACTAAATCAGATGTTTATGCGTTGTCAATTTGATTGATTAGTACTTGAAGATATAGAACGGAAGCTAATTATAATCAAAGTCGTTGGTAGACGGGAAACAAGGGCTGGATGTGTCGGGATAAACATGAAACCCATTTGTTTAAGGGCCACTTGAGATTTGCTTAAATAAAAATTGATGAGATTATTATTATTAAACTCACAAAAGCAACTCAAAAGCATAACCGTAAAGGAATCCGTTAGTTGCGTGCGATGAGCATCTTCTTTCGCTTATTATTATTTAAATACATTAATATAAAACTTAACAGCGAATATCTGTGTGTGTGTTTCTCTCTCTTTTTCACTAATGAGTCCAAAGAATGCCTTATCTTCATCCTTACCTCATTTGATAATATTTCAAACCCTAGACAAGTACACGGTTCAAGTTGAAGAAGCATCTCCAATACCAAGCTTATCTTCTTTTACCTGATATAAACACTGTCATCTGTTGGACACTAGGAACCGTAACTGTAACTCCCAAACGTTCACCCACAAAAGGAAAGAGGTGCCGTAAGAGTGTGTGTGTGTGTTTATTATATCCATTTTTTATTTTGGATTTGAAAGCTTCCAATAAGTCAGTAGATAATAAAGTACACATTGATCGATCTGACTCAACCAATGCTTCCTAAAACGCCTGACAGGTGTTGACGATTGCACCTCTGTGTTCGTAGCTTTCTGCATGGTTCATTGAATCCCTCCGGCATACTACTGTATCCTATTACTAGTCTCAATGGGCTATTCTTTTTCTCTTTTCGTCCAAGGAGTATTTTGCCTTCTTTATAGGGAAATTTCACCTTATAAAACAACATTTCACCGTATCTTTTCCACGTCATGAGATATCAAATATAAATGCTTTTCAACGATGGGTTCATAGAAAATTGCATTACACTCTAACTAATCTACGTTGAGCTACAATATAGCAGATCGATTTATGAATGTAAAATCTTTTTTAGTGATAATTTTTTTGTCCAAAAAATTTGAACATGATATTATATATTTATATTAATCGATGTTTTTTTCTAAGCTTACTGAAGTGAATATTCTTTTTTTGTGTGTTGGTCAATCTAATTAAGTGATTTTCTGTTCATGCATGCAAAGCATCGAATTCAATAGTTACTTTAGATAATATTCCATTCCTCTTTCATAACGTGTCAACATTAGAAAGTTGTTTCGCTTTTGACTAAGATTTTGGTGTTCTCGAAATAGGGGAATAAAATCTACATGTTATTCTTCGATATGGAGTCTGCTTCCTGTTATACTTAGCAAATAAACAAGGCCACAAGGGACACCGAACAGCAAAAAGAAATAGAATATATAAACATAGTTTATTGAAAATTAAACATAAATCTTATAAATACTTCTAGTCTTTTTAGGTTGAAATGTCAGAGCTAAGAGCCTAAGGATCGTGATGAAATTAAAAGGGTTTAGCTAGCCCCACTCATCTTTTTTAAAAAATATATAATTTAATTAATAGAATATTATTTAAATATATAAATACTTGTATATAGACTTTTGAATTGTCTAAATGAAATGAATTGACAGACTTTTATATTAATATTGATGATAATGATAATAAGTGTATGAGATAATAATGAAAATATTGGTATGGGGGCGAGGGGGATGACTCCTTCATTCATTCTTCCCTTTGATGCACGTGTAACACGTGGGATTATATAATTACTACTTCTATGGAGCTAAACATGTCAACATGATGTACTAATCTTATGTAGAAAAAAAAGACAAGTGTAAGATGTTTTTACCAGGTAGATTCAAGTAAATAAATATACTCAATTTTATCTTCACAATCCACAAATAGATTCGTTATTTTTAGAATTTAAATTTATAAATTATATGATAACGATTTTATTATTGTATCAAGGGTTATAATATTATTGATCTTAAGTAAAGTTTGAAAATATATTGTTTTTGAGAGATATAAAGTTTATATGTACTTCATCAATTTTAGAATTTATTTTTAGAATAACGATGGAAAAGTATGAAAAATTATATTATTTATAATTTATAAATATTGAGGTGGATGTGGTTTTTTCTTTAGCAAAAAAAATTTAATTTAGAGGGACAGATAGTAATAACTTTGAAGTTGCTAGCATAATTCAATCTCCAATTTATCACAAAGACTGTAAGTTGATAGGTTTATGTTAAAATGTCGGGGGAGATATTTTAGAGTGATCGAAGGAAGGAGGAGGGAGAGAGAGGAGAAGAAAAAGGGCAGAAAGGGGTGGTGATTGGTTGGGAAAGGAGGGAGTACAGGTGAATGGGAGGGATACACGTGGGGGGAGGGAATCTGAGGGCCCCACGTCTACTTGTGGAAAGTAGACACGCGTCCCACATCTTTAGGGCTACCCCCATGTGCCTCCTTATCCTTCCCAACTTCCCATCCCATCAACTTTCTCTTTCTTAATTTGGGAGGGCCCCACCCCCATCGCTGTGCACCTCTCAGCCGTGCGATCTTCGGATCTCATCCTACCAACGGTCAATATTGCGCCAAAAGCGACAAGCCTCTTAAGGCATAAGACTAAGAGGGCCACAAGGGTAAGGTACTTGTTATTTGCGATCATTGCCTCATATATGATTTAAAGTGGTCGTCCATGAATAAAATATTAGTTAAAGTAATATTAGTAAAGGTACAATTTTGTTATAAAAACTTTTTAATAAATCAATATTATCTGGACAATATTAAAATAAAGAGTAAATTTTTTTACATATTGTAAAAAAAATAATATTGACTATTAATTTTTTAATAATAAAAAATTATTTATTTCCTAATAATTTTAGAATAGAATTGATTTTAAAAATAAAAATATTTAAATATTTAATTTTTTAAAAAAATAAAATTAGATCTTAAGCCATAAAATTAGACCTCAAGATTAGAAAGGAGGGCAATATGCCTTATATGGAGATCACTTTACATAACACTAAACCTTAATTTAAATTATGCCAAATCTGCCAAGTGTTGGCTTACACAGGTTATATCTGACCTACCATTCGCTCATAATAATGATATTCTCAATATCGTGTCAAACACGGAGTGTCTTTGATCATGAAGTTATTTATACATATGAATATGTCGTATATATGTTATTTACATTGATGACTTATAATTTAAGCTGTCAAGGCATAACATAAAAAAAGAAAACTATATATATGTATAAAGGGATGGCCGATGCACAAGAATTTTTATCTTATAAATGGAGAGACTATTTGTAAGATTGAAACTTATGACTTTTAAGGTTAAATAATGGTAGCAACTTTACCATTATACTAAAGCTCGCCCTTCTCCTTTATAATAAATAAAAGAAAAAATAGAGAATAGAATAAAAGAATAATTTGGTGGATGAAAAATATCTGTTGTGCCTGAATAACAGGAAAAAAACGAGGGAAAACAATTTTGATGAGCGACAATGAACGTGGATATTGGATATGATAGAGATTATTGCGTATTTAAATAAAGAAAGACAACTCTTGTCCATTAAATACAAAAAAGTGCCTTTGTGTTTTTGACGTGGAACTTATTTGTGAGGCCGTTGATCGTATAGGCCAATGTGCGGCCATTTTCGTGACGACAATTTTAGAGAAATAAAGACTTGTTCTCTTTCTGCAGCCTTGCAAGTTCCCGCGCCTCCATCAACTATTCTTTTTCTCAGATTTATGTCTGTACGTATTACCTTGTTATTTGCATTCTCGAAACAATGCTACTTCAAATTTTCAATATAAAAACTAAATAATAATTAATTTAAATATATTAAAAAAATTAGTCATATTAATTATTTATAATAAATATAATTTAACTTCTTAAAATGTCTTATTTTTAGATAGAAATATTTAATGTGTCCAATCAATAGGGTTGTTTTAGAAAAAAATTATAAGTTTAGGGGATAAAATAGATTGAAATGTTATGTTTTAGAATCAAACTTAAACCTATAATTAACTTTTATATTAATTTATTAAGGAAAGAAGGGAGGAGCACACGTTAATCCCAACCAGTAAGCTAATTCCGACACTTAACTTTGGTATCTAAAGGTGACAGCATTTTGAAGTTTAATTTGGAATCACAACCTTTTTGAATTCAAGAGATGACATGAAGGAGTTGGAGAGGGGAAGAACAAGAAGATAAGGGGGATTAAAAAGGCGATGATTGGTATTATTGAATCTAAACAGGTCAACTGATTATAAACAAGTTGGTTTTCATCATCATTGGCATCCGCAATTCGCCTTATCGGTGTGACTTTGAATATATTATCTTCCATTTGGATCCCAAATCACGTTTTATATATAATGATCATGAAGGTCATACACTCGCAAGTTTCCAGGGAGATCTCTCAAGCAGCACAACATTAACATGTCAACAATGACTTAAGTGTCATGTTTCTCTATATGTGACAAAAAAAAAAACAGAATCACCTGATCAAACGTTTTAAAATTCTACATTTTTTAAATAAAACTTTCATTATTTTATATTTTAATGAAATAAAAAGAGTATATATTTAACTAAAAACAAAACTATATATACTTGGGATGAGTGAGATAGAGGCCAAGGCTCAACAATTTGAATCTCTATTAGAAGAGATACCATATTTAGTACCCGATAGTATCTTAAATATAATTTTCTTCAATAGAAACATACATATACATAATAAAAAAGTGAAAAAATAAATAATAAAAGTTGGTATAGTTAGTAAGTAGTTAACTTACAATTCACAAGGTCGTAAATTCAAGTCCTACCGTTTATATGATAATCTTATTGGTGGATAATTTGTAAGTATATCTATAAATTTTTTTAAACCTAAAGGCAAAATTATAATTCTTTTTTAAAAAGATAATGTTAAGATATAGTTGAATTTAACCTTATACTATCATATTATTTATTTGTATTATTACTCTTAATGTGAGGGCATAAAAGATATTTCACATTCACAATTTTTTTTTATTTTTCCCCATCAATAGGGACCTAGGTTCAAGAAGATATTAGGATAGACTAACATAAAGTTAATTTAGAGATATAAGATTTTATTAGATCTTTTTAAATCTCGAGTTTAATTCATATGCAATATATACTTATACTAAAAAGAATAGTTATAAATTTTAAAATTAAAATTATATAAGTGATAATATAATATAAGCATAAATGAAAAAGGAAGGCATTGGGACAGAGGGGGAAAGGTGCAAAGCTAAACAAACCAGTCACTCATCTCGAGCCACGCATGCCTACACAGCTAATCTGAATATACAACGCTGTGCTTTGGCTTTATGTGCATTCTGCTACTTACGCTTCTCTTCCCCCATAGATGAAATCGCTTACCCTCCTTCTTTGTTACTCTATCCAATCGCACGTCATTCCCATTCATCACTCTCCCTCCCCTAACCCTAACCTTACCTTTTTCTTTATTCACCCACTCCACGTGTCACCTTTGGGATCCCCACTTTTCTTTAATTACCATTATTATTCAACTTCATTTTTTCATCATTAACCAAATCTTCATTTCTTTACCCTTATATCGTTTGAAATATCTTGCCCATCTTTCGATAAATATTGACTTTCTTTCCAATCACATATTCTAAACTACTATGTATAAATCTCCATTGACTTGTGCATGATTCTCTACTTAATTAGCATCCTTGCAAACAATATGCCTCCTTAACTTTGTGTACGTCCATCTTGCAACATTACGCAATTTTGCTAGTGTTATTTAGTTGGCCCATATATATATATACATATATATATATCCTCGTTTCAATTCTATAATTTTTATTTTATATCACATATATCTCCTTATTATTAAAAATAATTTTATTTAAAATACTGTCAAGTATTAAAAATAAACACCTATTTTAATAAATATTTAAATTTTAATTCATCACATCATAAAGATCAGCTCCGTTTACTAGATTTAACTCACAGTAATTCAATTAACTAATTTTATATAATTGTCCCCTTTGCCAAGACTAAACACACTTCGTCTAATGTTAAATTATTTAGACGTTTATCCTGCAATTATAATGAATGATTTTTGTCTACCATGGTCACGTCCTTGCGCTCACTCTTCGTCCCTACTAAATTAAAAGGGCAAAGTTAATTATACTGGTTTGATGATAATTTAGTTACCATGTAGATAAGTTTATCTCTCTCACACACATGACCACCTTTCAAGATTATACTAATTGAAAAGGTTCAAAGGAAGAAAAGCTCTTGAAGCTTTTTTATCTACTTATTTCTGAGTTGTGAATATGTTACATAGATGGTCAACATTATTACTGGAGACATCTGTGATCCTACATCATGTATTTTTAAATGACCGTACACTTTGTTTTATTTTTTTTTACTTGCTTAGTGCACGCACCTGTACCTGCACCATGTGACCAAGAAAAACGACATAGAATGGCAGCGATACGGAAATTTCAACACAATACGAGGGCCAAATGGTAACATACGAGATTGAGTCCCATATAAGGGAGACATCATTCCCACTATAAATAAGGCTCGAAGACCCTTCTCCCCATGACAACATATCACTCTTCTTCTTCTTCAGAGAGCAAGAGGCCGGTGATAACACACAACACCATTATGAATCAGAATCCTATTGAAGCTCACATGGCCATCTTCTCTCACCTTTGCCCACCCGCTTCTTACACTACTCAGATCATCCCTCAACAAGGTTAATTACTTAATTACCATCTCTTCTTCCGATTAACGTTTGCATTTTTTGCAATATTCATCTTTGTTGTTGTCTTATGTATGTTCAGCGGAAGCTAAGCGGAGACGACGTCGTAAGAAGGAGAAAAACGAGGCAGTGGGAGCGAAGAAGAGGAAGCTAAGTGAGCAGCAAGGGAATCTTCTGGAGCTACACTTTGGGAACGAACATAAATTAGAGTCGGAGAGAAAGGACAGGCTGGCATTGGAGCTGGGTCTCGATCCTCGTCAGGTGGCCGTGTGGTTTCAGAACCGAAGGGCTCGGTGGAAGACTCAGAAGTTGGAAGAAGCCTACTCCAACCTCAAGAAACTCCATGAAACCACCCTCCTTGAGAAGGCCCACCTTGAAACTCAGGTACATACATACATACATACATACATACATACATATAACTTCCCAATTTGATTCTGACTTAAAAAGCATAACAAAGAACAAGGAAGAGATAGTGCGATCTGAAGCGTCCAAAAGTAAGACGTTAAGTTTTTCATTTCATTGGTTTCCCTTTTATCGAATCAGAGGCAAGTAAGAGCTATTTACTTGGTGGACGGCTCTTATTATAGGGATCTTTATCTTATTTTAATTACTGAAGTCCCTCAAATCTTGTGGGAGAATTGGGAATAATGAGGCAGAGGAAAAGAAGGAACTGGAAAAGGGACCCCACCATATGAACGTGGATGAGCTCTGGGCTCGAAGAAAGCCTAGTTGTCCCGTGGAGTTGTTTGCCATTAAAATGGCCCAAAAAGATAGGGTGACATTTTTTTGAAAAAAGGATAATTTTTAGGACGGACAGCATACTTACAAGTCAACAAAATGCGCAGTGTCTATCCATCAATCCAGAGTCTCCGTACAACGTAAACGTGGCACAGTTTGGGCTTCCCTCTGGCCCAGTTATGGGGCAGGGGGGCAGCTGACACGTGTCGCCCCAAAAGAGATGGGACCATATTGGCTTTGCAGTGTATGCTGATGGATGAATTGACGTATATGCCCTTGCCTCTTGACCTGACTCTCTTGGCTTCACTCACTCATGCAGGTGTCGAAACTGACGGAGCGGCTTTCGGACGCAGAGAAGGAGATCCAACGGCTGTTAGGGAGAGGTGAGAGATTGGTGTCGAACGATACAAGCAATAGCCCAAGCTCATCGCAGACAATGGAGGCTGTGGGGGACCCACTATTCTTTGGGGAATTCGGAGTCGAAGGTTATGATGTGGACGATGACGTCTTATTATACCCAACAGATCATTACATGAATTGCATGGAATGGCTCAGTTCGTACATGTGAAACTCAATCAGAAGCAGTTGTAGTCTGTAGCTCAGATAAATGTGTGATTAATTACCGATTAATCATCATCAATTATATCTAAATGTAAATGCCTCTCCTAATGCCCTACTTATTTAGTTACTGTATGCATGTGTGCTTCACTGTGATTTGGGAAATGTCATCCAAATTATGAATACCGCTTGGACTCCGAGCTCTGCACTATTTTGTGCGCGCGTGTGAAACATATATTACGGAAAGCAAACCCAAAGACTCGCGGGTAAGGAAGAAAAAGACTACTTAAATAGACATAGGGGTATTAGGATCTCCATTTTTTTTCTCTTAAAAAAAAAAGCTAAAGAAAAACGACAAATAAGAATAAATTAATCTATTCATCCAATATATGATAAACTTGATAAACTTGAAGTTGTATTCCCGAATCTCTTCGATTATATATATATATATATATCCCTTTATTTCTCTCTTTTTTTAAAATGCAATAACAAAAGTCTAGTTGAGTTTGCCATCATCACCTGTCAAGCCATGCATGTTTACACAAGCTCCCACCCATATATGCAACATGTCCTTTTATATGAAGCTATCAAATTATATATATATATATATATATATGTATGTATTATTCCTATATGTGGCCTCAAGCAGCATAAGATCTATCCAATCATTTTTTACACAAATAGGATAAAGCTGGCCAAAACGTATTCGTTATAGGAAGGCACATAGCTAATATCCACTCAATAATTAGCTAGAGTGATATTTATTTCAAATTCTTTTTCAGATATCGATAGTTCTTATACCAAAACTTTTAGAATAAAACTGAACCTTAACCCAAAAGAATAAACCTTCTAGACGGGGGAGTCACATTCATCAAACATATATTGTGCTCTGCGTGTCCTCTTGATACTAAGAGAAAAAGAGAATAGACTATTATATTGTTTAAAATAAATTATTGAGTCTGCAAATTTGTGTCTAAGTTTCACGAGTATGCATTGCCAAGGTAATTGTGTTCTCCAATGAATTCTCAAACTAGCTGTGGCACGAATAAAATAAACAATAACCAATTTTTTTACTGAAACATATATTAATTTACACAATTTTAGGTAGACAATTTAATTTAATTTATTCATGGAAAAAGTATAGAGAAGATATAGAACATAAAATTAAAAAGAATATAGACTATAATTTTTTTCCCAACCCGAAGGTGACTATAATTAAAGTATTCTGTTCGTGCGGTTTTGTGATTTTACAGATACATATATTGCTTTCATTTTTTTTTTTTGTTGAAATGAAGCTACGCCCATGGCTATCTTAATCTAAGATTTCTATGATATCTTCCTTCCTCCTTTGTTAAAATTTTGGTAAACAAATTTAAAAAATAAAATTAACATTTTAATTTTTAATTTGTCCTTAATGCATGTTTATAATTAAAAATGAGATAAATAATGTGGTCTTGTATTGTTTGAAAAATGAGATAAATAGAAATAAAAAATGTTCTTGAGAAAATAATTAAAAAAATTGGAGAGAGTAGGTATGTTATAATGATTACCGAGAGTGGAAAGAAATATTCTGGCCCCAAAAAAAGTGGAAAGGAATATTGCTGGAATGTGGGTATGAGGAAAGTCCAAATGACATAATCGTTGAATCTAGTTTGATCGAAAGAAGTATTACAATTGTACCAAAAAAAAGAAAGAAGTATTAAATGTGTCCTGAAAAATGTATTGAAATTTTGGGTCATTCAATAATAATGGAACAACTATGGGCCCTACGGTATTAGGAACAATGCTATATATATATATTGTTATAAGAGAAGACTAGTTGCCCAACATCAAAATATCTAAATCAAATAGGGATTAAATTCCAGTCCATCGTTATAAACAAGAGACTCCAAGTGTGGAGGACAATAAAATAATGTCTTTGTGGTAGTGAACTCCTCCTTAACTAGAGTATCTGTAACATTGTTATTCCTTCTTGGAATGTATTGTAGTTTAATTTTCTAGGAGAGCTGTATAAATTTATGTATTTACACCAGTAGTAAACTACCTCTCTGAGTGTTCTTGTTGGACAACATATTTATCACGTTCTTAGAATCTGATTTAAGAATGATCTTCTTGAATCCTAAATCCCAAGCCAGAATGAGTCCTTTATACACTGCCCACTGCTCCGCTTCAATAGCAGAACAAGATTCCATATTAGATAAAATTCTAGCAATCCACCTTCCTAAATGGTCTCTAATAACACTCTCACATGTTGATTTGCTATGTCGTGCTATAGTAGCTCCATCAACATTCACTTTAATCCATTCTAAAGGAGGACGTTGCCAATTAGTAGGACTTTGAGTGATGGAATAAGTAATTAAATTTTCCTCTTGAACATGCACAAAGTTGTTCCATGTTTGCATAATAACCGAGTGATGATCTAAAGGTTTCATGAAGTTCGTCTCAAATAAATGTTGATTCCTCCACTTCCATAAACTCCATATTGCAACCCCCAAATTGCTCTCCAATTACCAATACCATTCATTCCTAACTCCCTCTTCAGATTTAATGCAAACCAGTCCTTTAGGGGTAGTTTTAAAAAAGATTGAGTAATATCTAAGATTAACCAATCGGCTCCACAATTGTCTAGCATAATGGCAATCACGAATAATATGTAAAATATCTTCTATATTGTTATTACAATATTGGCATATTGCAGTAGTTGCAGTCAATTTACTTCTCCATACATTAGTTGCTAAGGGATTATTAAATGATATCTACATAAATACGCGAATACACTCAGCACCTTTCTATTTCTAGATCTCTTTGTAAATCGCACTATATGTACTAATAGGGGGAGGCTCAATTAGAAAGTAAGCACTTTTGATAATGAAAGTCCCCTCATTTGTTGCATTTCAAACCATTACATCATTACCCGCCTCCTCCATTGGGGATATCATACTTATTAATCTTTGAATAGCATTATTTTGGGAGAATATTGGCCAATCTTTGGAAATCCCAAACCCCTGAAATACTCCAATTAGCTACTTTACTATTCTTTTCTTCATCCGTAAGGGTCCTATTCCACATATCCTTGAGGCTTGTACTAGGAAACAACCATTTATCAGTAAAAAAGTTCACCATCTGCCCATTTTTTATATGCCATCTTGTGCTTGAATCCACAATATCTTTTTGTTGGGAAATAAACTTTCACAATACAGAGTCACCTTTCCTTGCCTCCAGTAAATTTTCTTCATTCCTCAGTATTTATCTATGTAACAACACATCTACCCATGGACCCTTATCTCCATTAACTAACTTCCATGCCATCTTTGCACCGCATGCACTATTAAAGGATGATAATCTCTTGAAACCAAGACCACCATTTAGCTTTGGCATAATAATTTAATCACATCTAATAGGATGAAATCCCTTAGAGACCTGGCTACTTCCCTATATAAAATTTCTCTGAATTCTTTCCACTTCCTGGCAAATTGAGATAAAGATTTTAGAGACCATTATAGGATACACAGTACAGAGCTTAATACAAATTTGGCCAATGTTATCCTACCACCCATTGAAAGTGTGTTTTCTTTCCAAACTGTCAGTTTAGATTTAACTCTGTCAATTATATATTGAAAAGTATCCCTGGGTTTTCTCTCTCTGATGATTAAAAACCCAGATACTTTCCTATATTTGTAGACACATGCATCCCTGTAATTTCACTAATTATGCTTCTAGTATTGCTCTTCACCTTAGGGGAGAAAAAATAGAAGACTTACTTCTATTGATTTTTCCCCTGAAGCTAGACAGAATTTGTCTAAACAATCTATCATACATTCAGCTTGTTTTACATTAGCTAATACAAAGAGAAGAAGGTCATCTGCAAACATAAAATAGGATATAGCAGGATCACCTTTAGACACCACAATTGGTCTCCACTATCCAGAATTTACAGTATCCGTAATGATATGAGATAACCTATTTATGCAAAGCACAAATTAAAGAGGTAAAATCGGGTCTCCTTGAAGGAGACCTCTTTACCTCTTTTAGGTGAAAAAAATTCAGTTTTAGACCTATTCTATAAAATATTATATAATACAGATGTAATACAACTCATAATAAGATTTATAAGTGAAAAATCCAAACCAACATCATAAAGAACCTGATGAACAAAGTCCCATCAGATGTGATCGTATGCCTTCTCAAGATCAATCTTCAAAGCCATTAAGCCAGTTTTCCTTCTAGCTTTTTTCATTATATGCATAATCTCCTGACCAACTACAATATTATCTTCTATGTATCTGCCGTTTATAAAACTAGACTGAAAAGGAGAGACAATCTCATCTATAACTTTTTTTAGCCTGCCAACAATCACATTAATAATACATTTATAATGCACTATACATAAGGCAATAGGTCTAAAATCACCTATAACATTGGGATGATTCCTTTTTGGTATGAGTAAAATCAGAGTCCTATTTGCATTGTCATCCACAGACTTTCTATGAAACATATTTATGACAAATTTACATAATAAACTGCCTACATAACTCCAAATAGCTTGATAGAATATAGGTGAAAAACCATAAACACTTGGAGCTTTATAAGGCCCCATAGAGAAAAGAGCTTCATTTATTTCCTTATCATTCAGCAACCAGCCCATATTATTAAGGTGCCCTTTAACCTCAGAAGGAAAGTTAGAATTCATTTTTAAAATATAGGGATCAGTCTCATGATAGTCATGAAGAGACTTGAAATAGTTAGTCACCATATACACTAGATCAGGTTCATTCTTTACCCAACTTCTTCTCTCATCCTTTAGAGTTAAAACTCTATTTCTCCTTCTTCTCAATTTAGTTTTCAAATGATAATATCGGGTATTTTGATCACCTTTAGTAATCCAGTTGATTCTTGCTTTTTGAAACCATTTAATTTCTTCTAGTTTTAAAATGTCCTCTAATTTAGTTTGTAACTTCTTTTCAAGAAAATCTAGAAATTTTGAATAAGTATAAGAAGGAGATTTTTTAATTCCATTCAAATCGGCTAACAGAATATTTTTCCTCTTTTCAACCAAACCAAACACTTCTTTATTCCAATCAATTAGAGACCCACTCAAATGTTCCAAAGTTTTATTAAAATCATCATAATCAGTCCAGGCATTAAATAAAAAAATCAATGAAAGTATCATGAACAAGCCACATAGCCTCAAAGCGAAAAGGTTTATTTTTTCTATCATAATTATTTTTCTGAAATTGTAACATGATAGAATTATGATCAGAGAATTGAGTTCTAGGACGTACCTTCAAAATAAAGTCTGAAAGATCATGCAAAAACTAAACATTAGCAAGAGCTCTATCCAATCTTTCATATAAATGAGAGTATCTAGCAATCTTAGGTCTCTTCCATGTAAATTTTGGTCCATAGAATCTCAAATATGAAAGACCACATTCCTTCACCCTATCTTAAAACTAACTTATCCTATTATAACAGCATCCAACTCCTCTAATTCTATTCGTAGATTGGAGAATATCATTAAAGTCACCATAGACCACCCATGGTATAGCAATAGTCATAGATAAATTCCTTAATTCATCCCACAATACATGATGAAAATTGGAATGAAGAATTGCATATATAGCCGTCAGTAGAAAAGGTAGCCGCGCATCTAACTAACATTGAAAATGAAAGAACTGTTTATTTTCGATTAAAATTAAAACTTTAATTAATTTGCTCTTTCAAGTCGCCACTAAACCCCTAGATCGACCAGAGTTAGAAATAATTTTGACAGAATCAAAACCCCATGAGTGTAGAAACTGAAATCTAGTTTCACTTGCACTTTTGATTTCAGATAAAATAAGTAGACAAAGTTTATGGCTGTCACATACTACCCTTAAATTTCTATAGAGATCATTAGCACAAGTCCTTCTAGTATTTCCATATAAAATACTATCCATAAAATTATTAAGCCCCATAATTGTTGACCTGCAGCTCATGCATAATAACCAATTAATTCTCTTCCACAAATTGGGTCTCTGGCACCATTAATTCCTCCTTATTCTCACTCCCCATTAAAATATCATTGCTCTCGGAGACTTCATTAATAATGGGGATTGGGCTCATTTGCATATGTATTGATCCATTATTACACTCTCCTGGATCCACTTCTTCGATCCTTATAGAATTGAGTAAAAATTGGGCCTGTTTATGAAATGGGCCATCCAACTTTTCCAAGCCCACTTCTTGAATCCTCTTTTCTTCCTTACTCCTATCCACATTCCAGTTCAGCTCCAATATTTTTGACTCATCTTTGTTCTCCTTACACACTCCCTCTGTCAACATTAAATGCTCACTGCTCTCTCCCTCATTTTGTCTCGTCACTCTATTTCTCTTCTCACTCCTCTTCCGTATCTCCTCACTCTCACATATCTTTTCAGCCTCCTGACAGTCTTTTCCTTTTGAACCCCCATCAGTCTTCTTCTTCAGCATCCCCTTTTTGAACCCTCTCATCGGCCTACTCTCGCTCACAGTCCTCAGTAGTGGTTGCAAAGGCTCAGTTAGGGGATCACCGTTATTGTACGATCGCTGATTCTGAGCTTCCACCTCAGCAAGGACGCCAAACTGAGACCCACCGTTCACCACATGATTCAACTCAGGCCTACTTTCCTTCGTCTTCCTCTGTCTACAGCTCTTCTGGACGACTCTCCACTGATTTTGAATACAACTATTTTCCTTAATTGCTGCTTCCTTAACTTCCCCAAGTACATATTGATCTTGTTGTATATTTGTTTCTTCCCTTTCTGTACTAACTGTCTTTGCTCTATTGGGACAAATCTTCGCCCGATGCCCGTAGATACCACATTCTACACATAGCAAATGAAGGCCTTCGTATTCTAGATAATAACTTTCTCCTTCTAATAAAAATCCAGGCATAAGCTGCTTATTGAGATCCACCAACACACATATTCTTGCAAAATGCCCCCTTAATTGATTAGAGGTTGATTAGTGAGTGCCTCCTCATCATAATACTCCAAAGGAACAATGCTATATTTGGTCCAACGAAAACTCCTCTTTCTCCACAAAATCTTGAGCCCAGCAATCTAATTTTTCCCCTTGAAAGATGATCTATAATGCTGGAAGCCGCTAATCAGAGACACACATAGAATAAACTCATATGTATTATATATTATATAAGGATGTGAATTTAATTTTTGTTATCGGATAACTTAATTTGATAAATGATCTAATAAATTTTCTACAAATGCTCTCTGAACCTTAAAACTATGCGCTGGCCTTGGTAGGGAACCAGTGTCAAATTCACCTAAATTTTTTTTTACCAAACAAAAAATGTTGGAAGCGGAAAAAATTCATAGGAAATCAATACCAATATTCATTTATAGAAAAAATTCATCTATACTAATGAGAGTTGATACATATAATAAAGAATGAGTTTGCATTCCACAAGAATGTAAATTCAATTTCCTATGCCATTATAAAGACTCGTTTAGTAGGTAATTTCGTAAGTTTTTTGTAAGTGTAACCTAAGTCTGGGGCTATGACTTGGTCTTAGTGGGAGATCAGTATCAAACTCATTTAAATTTTTATATGTAAAAAAAATATTATATTTGTAGTTAATTTATATAATTGATAGGAAAAGTACGTGTTCCTTTGGCAAATGGAAAGTGTTAAATTAATGCAAATTGTTTACTGGGCATGAAGTGGTCCTAGGTTCCGTTTATTGTGAAAAATTTAAACGAAACAACGTAAATCAGTGACATTAATCTCTTCATTTAATTTTTAATCTAATCCGAATTCGTTTTCCCTTCTTTTCGACATTATTTTTCGTTTCTTCTCAAGCTGGTCTCCTCATATATACATTAGATACTTTGTGAAATTTATAAATAAAAATTAGTCAAAACGGTGACATGAAAGAATTTACACTATTACGTATATAGAACTTATACCCCATTTTTATAAGTGGCATCGTTGCCATTTGAACTGCTCTTCCCTTCCTTTTTTCTGTGCATATAATAAAATCTGATAATCGTGTAGGAGATAAGTGTAATTTTATTTGCCCATGTTTGCATGCATACATCAAACTAAAATATCATGCCGTAGGACAACTCGTATACTCCATCACCATTCTCATTCTTGATTCAGATGCATAGTACTAATTAATATCTTGCACATTTTTCAGTCCTAAAATTCTGAAGGTGGTTGGGTTAATTTAAGCTGTCTATTCACCTTAAAGCCAGAAAGTCTCAATACTTCAAACTTAGATAAAGAGAATATTTTATACCTGCCAACAAACAAGCTGTTAGTAAGCAGTCTCAACCGAGGAGAACAAATGAAAGTTCAAATTTTAGGAAATGCATTTATTAGGAGAGCTAAAATATATATATTTATGGAACAGGCTTAAACATATGTGAAATAATGCAGCTGGGATACTGATGCTCGTGCTTACACAGGCTCATGTACTAACAGAATATCTTTTACCCATACGGATCTTTGGTGTGTGATCATGTCTCCTGAAAATAATGGAAGACGAAGATCATGTTTCTATTCCTCATGTACTGAATATGCTTTTATTCATCAGTTCTGCTTTTCTAATAACTAGTTATTAGTTTCTTTGCAACTTTCTATAAAAGATACAAAGCAACCAACATTATCATTTGGTAAACCAGCAACCAAAGTTGATCACGCTTCATTAAACTAACACAACAACAACTAGCGAGCGAGGCCATGCAACATCGGATTTGTTTATCTCATCATCTCTATCCCAAAGAGAGAACAAAAAAGAAAAAGAAAATGGCTCATGCCTAAATACATGTTATATATGTTTATGTACTTTTCAAGGTTTGTTTTAACCGCCTAAATCAAACATTATTCACCCCCACCATTGATTTTCCATAAACTAATTATTAACTAATACTTGATCAAACTACGTACTGCCATTAGTTAACCTTGTGATGTTCTCAGCTCAGACTTGTTCTAACACCGCCATGCCGATGTGGCAACCATGGCCCGCTCGTGCCAGCAGAGAACCAGCTCAGCCTGGCGTTTTGCCACCTGGAACCCTCGAATCTGAACTTTGGCCAACAAGCACTCGGCTTGGAAATCAGCGAACTGGCTCAACTGCACCGGCCTCATTCCGGCACCGTAAAATACCTCCCTCCATGGCGACACCATCCTGCCTGCTTCTTCCACAGCTGCCATGATCTGCGGACGCAGCAGAAGCATCTCGATTTTTCTGACCCAGTCGCCGCCTCCCCCCACTGCAGTTGACGCATCCAACGATTCCAACATCATTGAGTAGAACTCCAAGCTGTTCACCACCCCCCGACGAAACGACGTAGTTGCTGACGCTTCCGTCCACCCTTCACCATCTACGAATACCACCACGCTCGGGGAGATCTTTCGAACGTCGGACAAAAACGCCGCCATGTTGTTGGTTGAACCGAGACGGCGGAATATGGAAGGTGATAGTAGAACGGCCGACTTCTCTCCGTCCATGAACTTGACAGCCTTGAACGACATCGTCTCGAAGGTCCGCAGAGGCACAAACTCGACTTGGACTCGGATTCTAAGCTCGAGGGCAAACTGGTTCAGGTTCTCTCGTATCAACTTGCATTCCGCAGCGTATTCTTCCGGCACCAAGGCTGTGATTCGGAGCAGCGGCGCGTTGATTTTACACGATTCAGCCTTTTCCGCGATCTCCTTCATCAGCGAAGCATACTGAATCCCGAGGCCGATGTCGAAATCGATGACGTGCACAAAGGAAGATCCATGAAGAGCTTCGAGGAGTGCTTGGTTGATGGTGAAGATGGAGAACATGGGTATGGGAGAGATTCCAGAAAACGCCTTGAAGGTTTTGATGCTTTGCACGATTTCCAACAGAGAAGAAACGCGTGGGGTACGGTTCGACCCGGAGAGAAGAGATTGGAGGGCTTCTTTGAAATAAAACGCAGCTCTCTGGAGAGGCTTTCCGACGGGTGATCGTAGCCTCTGATTAAGTCGGTCCAGTATAGCCTGAGCAAGATGAAGCTGGTTCGAATCAAAGCAATCCGCCGCACGGATAAGCACTTCAATTAGATCAAAATCAGTATTGCTCCAATTGCTGTTAGGGTTGAACTCGTAAACCAAATTATCCAAACCGTTGACGCTATATCCCAGATTCTGATTGGAGTAAATATCTGAGAGGCTGAAATCCGCAGAAGCATGATCGAACAGTGATGGGTCCTGGGAAGGAGGGAACTCAGGGAGAATGGGGACCTGAGGGTCACATGGATTCGGCTGAGGAATACTACTCTTCAAAGAAGTGTCATGTAAATCCAAGTCCTTCATAATGAAATCCCAATCCAGACTGTGAAACGCATGCTCGTCCACCTCCACAGAGTCCTCGGGGGGTTTCGACACTGACTCAATAACGGCGGAGTGATCCGTGGGAGGGCTGGGGCTTCGGCAGAGGTCGAGAACGGAAGTGGGTTCGTAGCACAAAGAAGGGTTGATATGGGAAGAAGGGCTCTGGAGAGAAATATTTAGGGTTGTGTTGTTGGTGGTGGTGGTGGTGTTGGTGATGGTGGTGTTTGAGTTGTTGTTGTTGTTAGAGAGAGAGGGCTTAAGGGATGCTTGTGGAGATGAAGAAACGGGAACTCTCATTGCTAAGCGAATAACGAAGGAAGGATTGAAGGAGGGGCTAAGAAAAGATGATATACCTATATGCTTCTAAATAGAGACGTTCTTTAAGTGGTTTTGGTGGTGAAAGTGAGAGGAGAAGGAAGGCTTTTGTATGTTATCGTGATCATGATGATGATGGTGATATATGGTGGTGTGGTGGGGTGTTTTTTTTTTTTTGGGGGCCAACTCTCTTTATCTTTGAGGTAGTGCACATAAAGGGGAGTGTGGGGATACATATCAGTGGGGGATGCCCTGTGTGGGATCAATTAATAGTGTCAATGCATGATCATGCATATAATCAACTTGGGAACCCGTTTCGTTTGATGAGCACCATATAAGCTTATCAAATTTAAATTATCCAGATCTGATCTATACTGTTCACATTTGATTATTCTTTAATTGATATTTTTTAAATAAAAAAATGATAACCAAAAGATTATCTTTATTTTAGGTTAATTTTACGTCCATTAAAACATTTTTTTTAAAAAAATATTGATATAAAAAATTAAATCTGAACTGTCCAAATTTGATATATATGGATAATCTAGATAGATCTAATGAGTTTATAGTACTTATTAAAATAATGAGTACCTAAACTGGTTCCAATCAATTTGTGTAGGTGAGACACCGCCTTTCTATCTCTACGAAGCTTCAAGTTTAAGCCTCTAAAGCTTGCCCTGAACCTTTCGTCTCTTTGCTTCTTCTTTTTTTGGACCTTTTTCCCATAAGTCTTCAAAGCAAAACTTTTTGTGAAATGATATAAGTCCTAATTAAGTATAGTACCCAATTACTCATCAGTTTTTATTATCAAATCATGGTTTTGGTGAAATTGTAATATGTCGCATCAACTTCGATCATACCAAATATTCCATATTTAAAATTCTAATTATATAGTTTGATTGAATTAATATATGACTTATTTAAAAAGTTAATATTGATCATAAATATAAAACTTATTTTTTATATTTATCAACTTTCTTTAAATTTTTTTTATTGGTACTTCACATACAATAATTAAATAAGAGAGAGAAAGAGAGTTAAGAAAGATGATTATAATATTTTAGAAAAAATATATTATATTAATTAATTTAACTAATTATCAACATATAATTAGTCTAATTGTGTAAAGTTCTACTATATTTCTTTGAGTCTCTAATTTGATTTCTAGATAATATATATATATATATATATATTATGAGAGATAAAATAGTTTAAATTTTTATAAATTATGATATCAATATTTTAGATAGAAAAAATTTTAAAAAATCTAATACTAAAATAAGAACAAACTTAAAGAATTAAAAATTATATTAACCTTTTTATAAAGTATCTTTTTAGTTTCTTAACCCTAACCCTATTAATTAAAAATGTTGACAGTAAAATTTTAAATATTAATAAAATATTAATTCTCAAATATTGGTATGTTTATAACATAGTTATGATTATAAGACTCAAAAATATATTTTATAAAATTAAGGGACTAAATCCAAAAATTATATAAAATTAAAACTAGATGATGAAATATGTACTTTTGTCTTTTTTTTATTTTACTAAATCTTACAAATTGATAAACTATATATAGGTAATATTAATAGGAAAGTGAAGGGGGTTTGAATTATGAAAAGACAAAAGAGTCAAATAAATGAGCGTTAAAGTAGCAATAGTGATCAAGAGTGGCTCCACAAAAGGTTCTAAAATGAAGGCCCAAGACAAGCGCACTAGCTATAGCTAGCGCCCTCCCAATGCCATCTTTTTTCTTTATACCCTCTTCCTCCCAATTCCCAAATAAAGCTTTGAGAAAGCTCCATTATTAACTACTTTCTATGTTGTCATGCTTCTCCTTTCCCCTTTACCTCTCTCTCACTCATCTCAGGCACTGTAGGATCCTTTCTAATGTGAAACAGGAGATCTATCAAACCACGTTAAAAGAGACTCCAATATTAGTTCACGAATCTTAGCTTTCTTGACTTGCTCTCTATATTTTTAATAAAGCAATCAATGTTCTTTATGAGCAGTAAAAATAATGGTGGGATTCAGTATCTGTGTGTAATTGATGAGATGATATTTTATATATTACGTTAGGTTTGCCACTGCATGTTCCATTGAATCACATCGATTCGTATGATGAAAGTTTCATTAATTAGCTTTATTCTTTCGGTGGAAATATACACCCTCTTCTGCTGCATTTCCCCCCCTTTCTATGACATCGTGTTTAGTGTTCTAGCTTGCTTTTGTTTTTCCCCATCTTTGTTTGACATTTTGTTTCAACGATTCTTTTAGCTTATAGCTGGATATCATCATTTCAGTCTTTTTGAGGGGATATTTCTAAATGAAACATAGAAAGAAGTTTAATTAAATGTTAATTAGGGTTTTACGTGAACGACATGTTAAACAATAACAACCCTTCATTTATAGAAAATTTGTCCTCTCAACTTTTTCTTTTTTCCAGCAGTCACTCTAGAAGAGAAAATTAAATTCCATAGTTGAGAGAATTTATTTTGTAGAATACCAAGTCTAAGTCTTAGTTTGCTCCATTGGGAAATTATTTTGTTAAGACGTGTTTGGCGGATAATATTAAAAAAACATTTGAAATTGAGGTTTGAGATGGATAATCATTAATGAAGTTTTAATTTGACCTCGCCATCTAATATAACTGGTAGAGAAGAAAACTTTTGCCTCAATGAACTATATATTTTCATATCCTTCCTTAACTCCATTGTTCATCATTTGTAAGTAACACAATTTGTTATATATTTTATTATATATGTATATATCAATATTATTGATATTTTATAATATCTATAATATTAATAAAAGAATTACTAGTATCTTTATAGAAGTTACGTGAGAATTATTATATTACTATTATATGTTTTAATTCTTTCTCCTTCTCTCTTATTTAATTATTATTAATAAAATATTTAATAGAATAATTTAAAAAATATATATATATAAAAAATAAATTTTATATTTAAAATTAAAATTAACTTTTTATTTATTTAGAATTTGTATTAAGTGCATATGAGTATTAAGTTTTGTTAGTTTATAATATGCAGCCACCTTGTCTTTTAGTGTGGGTATTGTAGGCATTGCCATAAAATCTTTGCTCGGCCAAACTTATGTAAAGTGGAGAATACTCGTGTTGCTTGCTTTGTGGAGGAAGCTCCCATAATCTTCATTGAATATTTTATATTATGATATTAATTAGCAATTAGTAATTTAATTGAATGAAGATCGTATTTGTCACTTGTCAAGAATCAAACATATGGATCGTTCACACTTGGGAACGGAAATAAATAGATTTTTCTGCGGTTCAAGCAGCATCGTCTTTCTTTAATATTCCTCTAATTAATTAATTAATTAATTAATTAAAATGGGACCCAAGGCTTGACGTGGAACCGTGACGTGATTAGTCAGGGCCGACGCTACTTTTTTGTTTTGTCGGATATGCAGGAAATTAAGAAAGAGGAAGAAATAAAGCGCGTGCCAACACGCGGAAAGAGTTACGGTGAGAGAAGCGACAGGGAATATTGTTTCGAGTCGGGGAGGTCCAATGATAGGTATGACAGGCGAGTACAGAGCATCCAATTTGACGTTTCATCCGTCCGTCCCCCCATTACGCGCCACAACTTTTTTTTTTCTCAAGCAACCATGAAAAAAAAATCTGGTTTTCATTTATTTTTATTTTTAAAATACAAATTTTGACATCATCTATTGTGACCTGTTTGATATAAAGAAGGGTTATTAAAAGTCCCAAATAAAATGTTTAATTATATAAATTTTTTTATAATAACTGAAAAGTTAATACTAATAATAAAATTCAGCATAAAAATATACAAGTTTATATGGATAATCCCTATCAGATATGAATGTCAGAAATATAAATGGGAAAATTACGATGAGTTTATAAAAAATAAATTTAATTATTAAAAAGTCTAAATCACTAATACATAGTATAAATATAATATTATTTTTTATCTTAAAATTTGTTATTAAATACTCTTTAATTGTTATTAAATTTGTAAGTAATTAAATCTATTTCTTAATACTTGTAAGTATAAATATGCCCTGACCATTATGAAAAGATTGAAGCAGCCCATACTTTGAGGATGAAGGAGCAGATTAGCAGAAAGTCAGGGTCGTCTTTATGTCCATTGGCGATGTATTGGAAGCAACGTATCGTATCAATCAATGACCAATAATACACAGGAAAGCAAGTGTATTTTTTAACTCCTGCATGAATGTAGCACACTTTTCATTCAACCTTTTTTAGGTTTATCAATTCATATTTATTTATGGTGTTACGTACGTTCATGGGTAAACAACGTAAAGCCTCTGCTAATGGTTATTGCATGGGATCCTATGCTAAGAAATAAGAGTCCCATGCATAGATGAAACATATTTGCTCTGGGGTCACCAAAAATAGAACGAAGAGATGGGTAATTAATCGGGATGAGTGAAACAATCCAAAGTTGCATGATATGGAGTCCTAATAGAATAGCGTCATGTATTGTATGATGAAGTGATCAGGAATATGTTAAGAAAAACAAATAAAAGGGGAATACGTATGTAGAGGATGAAGATGGGGAGGGCAGACTTAAGGATTAAGGATGGGAGGAAGAAAAGAAGGACACGAAAGAGACGCGGCTGGGAGTGGGAAGCTTGACGCACACAAAAGGAAGAGAAGAGAGATTCCACATTTCATAATAATAATAATAATAAAGTGACTCTCCATTCACTCCATAAAGTTAAAGCAATTCGTGTTTTTCACAAGTGGCCCATATCCCTCCTCTCATGTTTTCTGGCGCATCCTATTATTGCCCTGTAGACTACTGTTTCTCAATACTTTTATATTATAAGTAAAATTCAACGTATGACCCCTTATTTATAAAAGAACCCTTTGGTGTTACGAGGCTACAAGGATAGTTGGCACTTGCAGACCATTCCTTTACCAAACACTACAATGTAAGTGAATTATATGTGATCACTGTGGGTGTTGTGTTTGATGGATCGTCTTCCTCCATGTTTTATTTTCCCCTAAATAATAATAATGGCACACACCCAAAGCTTTACCTCTTTCTTTACAATAGGTATGTCATGGGGATCCTACAGGATATGTTTCCTTTTTCTGCTTTCCTTATCATGCTCCCTTTTCTTTTCTTTCCTTTTTCTTTCTTTTTTATTTATTGTAATTTACTAATACTCTCTCTCTCTCTTTTAAAAAAAAATCCTTTTTCTGCCCCAAACAACTTATTTCCCGCGTGTGATTCCTCCACATGTTGCACCTGCCCTTTTTGGCACTTCACCCTGGATGTCTCAAACCCACCCCAATTAAAAATACTGTTTTAATTGAACAATTTCATTTTTATCATCACATTAGTTCATAAAATCAGAACACACACACACACACACACTTTTTTTTCTTGGAAGAATTCAAATACGTAACGATTGAACCTTGAAAATTAGAAGTAGATAGTAAAAGAATCGGTTGGACCTAATCAGACGAGGAGGGATAGTGATACTATCTTATGTATACTTGTCAATTTTTTTTATTTAGAATATAACTACTTATAATTAACAGTCATCAAAAGAATCAATTTAAATCAATATTTCTTAGGAATAATAATTTGTTTTTTTTAAAGTTTATGTGGGTTCGTTATCGATCTCCTATCAAGACTAGGGTTTATAAATTACTTACAAGGTACTTACGAGATTGCATACCAAATGAGCAATTATAATGATAACGGGAATTAAATTTATGTCTTTATAGGATACAAGTCTATTTTTTATTATCTATATCAACTTTCATTGGTTTTAGGAATAATATATTTTTTGATACAAAAATTTTTAGAAATGGGTTGGGCTCACCCACGATCCAAGGGTAGAGCGAAGTCTCCATTTCTCCTAGGTGATACCAATATTGGGCAGAGCGAATCGTCTATTACCCTCATGCGTAAATTTAGACATCTACGAGTTAGAATATCTCCCCAAGCGTTAGGATTAGAACTATAATAAAAGAATACTTATCGAAAATAATATTTAAATCTACAGGTTGGGTAGAGTCATGAGGTTGGCACAACCCAGTTAATGCCCGGCCCAACCCAACCCACCCAATCAATTCAACCGGATCTTCTGGCTTCTGTGTTGCCTTCTCAATTTGGTCTGATAATGATTTTAATATCAGCGAACATCCTTATTAAAAACCATACACCAACCCTGGTCTAACAATAGCCATCGGCTTGGCTGGATAGGGTTTTAGTCACTTAAATAGCTTTAAATTTGAGCTCATATGAATGTAGAAATATCTTTAAAAGGATTATCTATAATTGAATTCGATAAGAATCTATCCTACGAGTCCAATAGGAGGAAACTCGTGCTTAGAAAAAAACCACACAAGTATTTATTTGTCTTATTTTAATAATTATTAAAAATAAATTTTATGTGTTACGTGGAGTTATAGAGGAGTTCAACTTATGCATAGTGCATTTTGTAACATAATAAATACTCTTTTAATTTCAAGTATATGATATAATTAGAGAGTTAATTTTAGTTTTAAATACAAGACATATTTTCTAAATTTACTAACTCTTTTAAATTATTTCTATTAATACTCTCTCAATAATAATTAAATAAGAAAATAAGGGAGAGAGTTAAAGAAGATGATTAACATATTTTATAAAAATTATATCATATTAACTAGTTTAATTAATTTTTTTAATCTAATCGAATTAGTTAAATATATCATATATTTAGAATTAGAAGAATACAATAATTAGATTGTAGGTCGCGTGCTTGGATGGAATCTAAAATACTGTAATAAAAACGAATTAAAGAGGCATACAAAGCCATGTTCATTCTTCAATTATTGCATGGTGGTGCCAATAACTCTGTTGGGTTCCACTTTTAAAAAAGGAATTTTTGTCGTACGGGTCACAACTAATTAGTTTTCTTTCCAATAAGGTGGAAATATTTGATCTCTGTCTTCAATCTTAGAGAGGAAGTACACAAAATCATTGAAGTTTCCTGCTGTTGAAAAATTAATCAAAATTACTTCTACCTAACAATCGTATTCTTCATGACGTGGCTACTGATTGAAGGATCTTCTGTTTTCCTAAATGTGATGGACCCCTTGTGCCCCTCTTTCATCAATTTGCAATTTGCAATTTTCATGCAGAGGAAAAAGGAGATTCTAAATATACCTTCCATCTTTCTTGCCCTTGATTTTGTAAATATAGATATAAACTGTTATTCTGTTAAATATTATGGTTTATTATAAATTTTACATTTAGTAGACAATTTCTTCAAAGAAAATATAGGACGTTACACGTTATTTGTTACATATGAATAGTATAATCTTTTTTTAATCTTTCTTTTTGTAAATTGCATTGTCCCATTATGAAGTTCTTTTTTTTTTTAATGGACAAAACTAAACTAACCTACTGCGCATCGTGCTTACATCAGAATGAACAGTATCAGCAAGAAAATCAGATAAATAACTAAAAACTACAACTCCTTCCGTGATGCTCAGGGCTCACTTCGCTAGCAGATCGGCTTCCTTATTCATGTCTCGACAGCACCATTCCACACTTGCCTCCCACTCATCATCAAGCCATCGCTGAATGTTGGAAAGCAAAGCCTCCTCCGGATGCTTTTCATTCCATCCATTCTTCAGCAATTCCATAAGTTCCAGACAATCAGTCTCAATTATTACTCGCTTCCACTGTGACTCCCTGGCTCATTTTCAACCCATCAGAACAGCCCAAATCTCTGCATGGAGGCTATTCCCGCTACCTATATATGTTAAACATAAAACTGTGCAGGACGTCGCCATCGTGATCACGTGCTAGTCCGCCACAAGCAACGGCATGCCCACCACTAGTGCAGGCACCATCCACGTTAACCTCAATACATCCCACAAACGGCGGCTTCCATCTCGTTGTTCGATTCACCCCAGTTTCCACCTGACAACGACGCACGTCAGACCATTTCACCATTGCACTCACTTGGGCAATTAGTTGACGATAACCCATAGCTCTCCCATTGAAAACACCTTCATTTCTATTAATCCACAACCTTCGATACATGATTCCAAACCAAGAGCACCATCGGGTACTCATGTATTCATCAGTTCGGTTAATATTCCACTCAATCCATCTACCAATATCATCAAAGGAAAAGAATCTATTTCTGAGGTGAGTGGGTACGGTTATGTGCGTGATGTCTTCCTTCTTCACTCCCTCGCAGCTGCTACAATCATCACTTTGTTGTAACCCTCCAGCTGCCCGAGAACAATTCGTTAAAATATGACCTCGAGCACATATAACCATAGAAACATCCTGCATCTATGTGGAATCGGTAGTTTCCAAATTTCCCAGGAGTTGATATGCAGACCTGATGGAAAAGTTTAGCACCCTGCCACCTTACCGAGTCAGTAGTATCCCTTCGAACAGAAGGGTACATCTGTTCTATATTATGTAAAACTGAGCTAGGTAAATAACGTGAAAATTTATGCCATTGCCAAGCTCCATTCTCATCAACATTATCTGCTATGCTGTCGGTCATCATGGAATTGAGAATATTACCTGGCATTAGGTAAGTAGCTTATCATGACGCGGGGGCCAGAAATCATCCCAAGCTTGCTTAGAGTGCATTTATATTAGCGGTAAACAGATGTGATTTTACACTAGTCATAAGTAAAGAAGGTTAACCGTAATTTATGTTTGGATAATTTTTTTAATAAATTATTTTGAGAACATATAATTAGTATGAATTTTATAAAGTTTATAACATTTCTAAAATTATAATTATTAATAATTATTAAATATAATTTAATAAATTACATGAATATTTAAATATAATTTTTTAAAAATAATATTCATTATTAAAATTATTATTATTATTATTGTTATTATTATTAGAAAGGAGCATGAGGGTAAATAGGAAAAAGTTTTATTGTTAAATCTATCGGGATTATTCCAAACGCATAAATAACTCCCATATCACTTATACTAAAAGTGCAATGAGGGGCTAAAATCACAATTGATAAGAATTTTAGAAAAGTTATCCAAACTTATTAAACAGTTGTCATAATCATTTTTTTGAAACAGATTTATTTAAGTTCCCACCACTAAATCAAACAGCCTCTGAATCCTCTTCCAAACCCACCCTTCTTTCTTTCTATTTTACAAATAATATCAGTTCCACATTTATATTTTTGCCTCATAAAGGCATTATAACTAAAATATTTCTTCTTGTTTTTATCCTTTTATATTAAGGCCACCTGCCAATGCTAAAAATTTATTTTATGTCTCTTCTTTTGTTTAAAGCATAAAAGCACATCCTTTTTTTTATTATTATTTTAAACTTACAAATAAATATTTAGCCTTTGTATAATACAACACATATTTAGCCTTAAAAAATATTTGACTTTAAATAAAGAACAAGATAAGAAAGGAAAACTATTTTAAGTACACCCAGAACTTTGTGATGCCATGAGACTCATAATTGGAGAAAAAATATAGGTAACAGATAAAACTTAAAAGCCCGCTACCAAAAATAAAAATTTATTTCATGCCTTTTTTTATTTAAAGCTTAATAAAAAAATATTTTCCCTGTACTGTAAGGACTAACTATTCTTGTCTTTCAAAATTATACATCTCTCGAGCAACTCATGCTGGAGAAAAATTAGAAGAGGCAATGAAGCACGTGTGAAGAGGTCAAAAATGAAAATATCAGACAGGAGCCACAGCAGTGTAGCAAATATAAATACTCTCAACAAGGAACAGCCAAAGCATGATGGCCAGGAACTCAGGAGTTTGCTGAGGTTATGTATGATACAACAACTGTAATGTCATCGAGCTTGCCACCATAATACCGGAAGCCGGCCTCTTGAGCAGCGGCAGAAAATGGAGTCTGCCTATTTCTGTCTTGTGCTCGCTGACGGGCCAGCGCTGCTATCTTCTGCGCAGTTACTTGGGGTTCTAGTCCCGTTCTAACTGCATGTACAACAACTGCTGTAATTTCTTTATTATACAAGTTGTCAAATAATCCGTCTGTCCCGGCAATCACAATATCTCCTCCGGCAACAGGCACTGTAAACACCTGTTCACATTATTGCAACAAACATGCATGCTTAGGTTGCCTTTGGCTTTCCACTAATTATACAAATTCTTTGCATTTTATCTCTTCCCATTTGTTGTCAATGTTGAAGAGACATGGGCAGAGTGTGTGTGGGATATATCACTCAAGTAGGTCTCACACATTCCGATAAAACCTACCAAGTCAGCCAGCCTCAAGCATTCTGTCTTTTACTTTCTTCGAAGTTGACAATAAATTAAGCAATGGAAACTTAAAGATTCAAACAACATACGCTTTCAAAGCCATAGATTTCATCTTCCAAGAGGCTTTGATGTCGAAAAATACCAATATCATTATTTCGGGACAACAAACAAGAAACTCAGTTGTCTAACATCGCAAGTGTCTGCTTGGGTGAAAATAGAACCATGCTACTGGACAGCTTATAAATCTTAAAAGGCAAATCCTCTTTCATGTCTACACAAGATCCCCCTGCTTCTGTTATCCAAAAAAAAAAAGAAGATCCACTTGCTTTTTATTTTTCATCCTCTCTAGTCTCTGATAAACCCTCCCTAATATCCATCAAATAATTAAAGAATCTCATTTTCACCCCTCCCTGTTTTCCATCGTCCATACCGAACTACATTGAAGGGAAGAAATGTTCAGTGTCTACACAAAGCTTTAGGGTGACAACAGGCCACATCTCACTTAAAACATGGCTATCAGAAGGAAGACTGCCTTAATTTGGAAATTTCCATATCGCTAAAGCAGGTCAATGAAAAGATCAAGGTCATGCCAAAAAGAAGTGAGGATGTTAGTATTAGAAGTTACCTCGCCAGAACCTGGTAAATCACCTCCATAGCCACTCTCCAATTGATATGTAAAATTGAAGCCATGCTGTTGAACAGGGGACTTGAAAATGGTGCTTCCATCTCTAACCACGATGAATCCACTGTCACCCAAATTAATAGCATGTAGCTCCTGGACAAGAAGTCAAATTGGATGGAAGTCAACATTAATAAATTAATGTTACTTGTTATATACGTACGTACGTACGTATACAATAAACTAGCCAAGTTCACTTAAGTGAACGATTCAGTGGTTGCAGAATGCACTTTAGTCAATTAAGATGCTAGATATAGAACACCAGCCAAACATTAAACTTTAGAGCGTATAAGCAAGTTAGCCAAGACTAAGTATGTGCATGTTATGTGTATCCATGATTATTGTCAAGAAAAATGTCATCAAAACACATAAGAGAAGACACTAGCAGACATTCCTACATACAATAATTCCATTTACCTCTTGAATTAAAGCTTGGTTGTAGACATGATAACGCCATTAATCCAAAATGGCATTATCACCCTGATGATACTGAATCCTAATTTAGATAAGAATATAATTATTGTTGTACAAAATTATGCTCTGCATATCATGTTTCAAACACACAAAGTTTTGGAAATATAAGATCAAATGATATTAATAATGTAAACTACTGTAGAAGTGGCAGTACAATTGTCAAAAGTTTTCATGTTGATACAGATGAAAACAAGAAAAGTCTTCATGACATTCAGTGCCATTAAAATGCTTTTAAGGCTAAGTCCACCCATCTAGAGTCCATTTATTTTATTCTACAGAAAATTAACCAAAATTATTTCACTTGTATGAACTTAAAATAAAAAAGCAAAACCTTCTCAGCAAGGGCAATGATACAGGCTGTTGATGACCCCTTGGCTCTTGTACTTGAGTGAGCCTTTTCTAACACCCTCGCTGGATTAATACAACCCTTTGGTTCGTCTTGGATTGCTCTTACGGAATTGGACATCAGTTCACGAGAAAACAGTCCCGCATTGACACCAACTTCAGCCCAACCACCTACACCATCTGCAACACCAAATGCTTGTTCGTCAGGGCAAATAAAATGAGCATCTTCTCCACCTGTCTCCTGATGTGGTAGGTAACTAGATCCTGAAAATAGCCTCAAAGTCTCGCTGCCATCAATTGTTCTGAAAGTAACAACTAATGTTATTAAGAGAGATTAAATAATTTTTATAAGTGATTACTTAATTAACTAAAGAACAAGCAATATTTTAGCCCGGTACATGAGAAACGTAAACAGAGTCTATTCAATCCAGAGACACCTAATACATCACCATGTGCTCCCATTTTATACTACCTAACTAACACTAATCACCACCTAACAGACTCCTGTGGGAAATCATTTTATATATGATCCAGCAACACTGGCCCCTCTTTTAATTATTTGGAAATTATGATTGATACAAGCTAGTGCAGAGAGAGAAGACTTACGGTTCTACTGTAGGGGAGGAATTTTCAAGCTGTTCATCACAAACGCTGCTGTCAAATGAGACATTGTGTGCTGCCCGAGCAAAGTAGGAAGTACAATATGTACTAGAGAAATTCTTCAGCCATGGTCGATGAGGAAAACTTGAAATACCATCAAGAGTCAAATACCTAATATTAAGAGCATTATTTAATGAATCTTTTCTTTTCAGGTTCAAATGAGGTCTTAGGCAACCTTTACCAGTTCTATCACCAAGGGAAACAGCACCAGGGAAATCTAGCGTATTGCTACAGCTAGTGAGGATCATCGACACAAACATCTCCCATTACAGATTTGGAGGTTGAAGCAGCCATGGATTCATTTTTAAGCTTACGGCTTGAAAAGGAGGGATTGGCATGAGATATATATGAAGTTGAATAAAGTGAAGAAAGAGAAGCAGATGAATGTCTATATAGCAAAGATCGCACCCCGTGTTGCCGAGTTAGTCCTTCTCGAAAAAGACAGTACATGGTAGAGTTCAGCTTTGATAGATAACCAGGAGGCATCTTAAGCTCTTATGCAGAATTCTAAAATTCAGTTTCTCTTTCGGACAAACCTAGGATGCTACTTAGATTAAAAAATCTCATTCATTAACAATCAAGAAGTTTTCCACCAAAGCTAGACACGAGAAGTGAAGTGCCCGAATTCTGAAATTGAAAATTGAGAAGAAAAATAATTAAAACGAGCAATAATTGAAATCGTAGTATAAACTTAATACAAATGAACATATAATATGTAGGGATTAGAGACGCATAGTCAGTCTCCTAGTTGCATAAGAGGAATGAGAAAGATCATCATCAAAGACACAGAAAATATGTGTAAGGATGTGCGTGACACTATAAAATCAAACTAATTGGAGAAATAAATCAAATCGAGGGGAATCATGGCTTGATATATGAAGTGATTTCCCTCAATTTGAAAGAGTAATTATGAAGATGAAACGCCCATAACTATGAAGGGAAATGGAAAACAGAATCTTATACCAGGAAGAGAAAGATGGGAAATACCAGCAGGTGTGAGAGGTTGAGGAAGAAGCTCCGATGATGGCCGGAATATTACACCGTCGGAGCTGCTCGTTCCTCCGATGCCAATACCTAATTCTCGTGGCCCTAAACCCCCTCTTGCCTTTGGCACCCCAAAATAAAAACCCTTCACCCCCTAGCTGCCTAATAAAACTGACACTTTATCCGAAAGAGAGAAAAGAAGGGCAAAAAAGGCGCCACACTTCTTCGGCCAAAAATAAGAAAAATTAATTTCTATTTGGATCAAATTTTAGATAGTCTAATGACGACGCTTATTTTTTTTTTTTGAAGATAATGAAATTATTTCTAGAAATAGGACATACTTTTAATAAAAGTTTATAACTAGGTCTAATAAGACTTGACTTGTTTAATAAAGAGAGTAAATTTTAAGATTATTTAAAAAAAAATTTTTTACTCTCCTCTTACTTCTTTTATTTTATAATATTTTTTATAAAAGAAAATTATAAAAATAGATTTTATTGAAATAATATTTTTATCTTCATAATTAGATAGAATTAGATTTAAAAGGAAAAATATATAAAATAAATCAAATATATATAAAATATCTATAAATACAATTTAATATATTTAAATCTAAAATCTATATATATTTTGTCATAAAAATATTTATATTATTTATTTTAAATTATATATTTATATATTATATCTAAAATTTATATATATTCTATCTAAATATAATCTAATATATCTAAAATTAATATCTTTTTTTTTTATTTTTCTATCTTATAGTTACAAACATTCTCTCTTTAAATCTTGATTAAAATTAGAGTTGTTAAAATTGGCTAAACCCGTTTTATCACAAAACGGGGTGGCTCATGCTAGCAGTCCTCCTTGCCTAACCCACTTTTTTTAAAAAAATATATTAATATTATTATTTATTTTACTCAAATATTGATTTGAATACTCTCATTATCTAAGCCTAAATAAAAATAATTATTTATTTGTTAATATAGATTAATATATTATAATTTATTAATATTATGTTTATATTTATTTAAATTTATAGTTGTAAAATTTGAGATTTTTTTATAAAAAATAAGAATTTTTAAGTGTATTAAATTAACAATTTTTTATTATGTTAATATGACATTATGAATTTTTTATTAATATTTTAAAAATTTAGAAATAATTTTTTAAAAAAATTAAAAAAAAAGTGGTAGGCTAGCGGGCTAGAGGACTAGCTCGCCACCTAAGCGGGGCAGGTCTTGCTAATCCGTTTTGTAGTGGGATGTTCTCAGCTTGTGGGTTGTGGTGGGTTGACCCATTTTTCCTCATCTAATTACAATTATAGAAGTTAATATTTATATTTTCAAATTGAGAAGAGAAAAATATTAAGTTCAAGTGGAGTTATAGTTCATTGTTTTCTAGTAAGACATATATATTTTGTTATTTTTGTTAATGAAAAATTCCATCATCTTTTTTGTCTTCTTTTTAATAGTAATCATTTGAATTAAAGTTTCGTGTGTGTGTTTGTATATATATTACATCTTATGCTTGTATGTATAACCTAAATAAATTAGAGGAAGATCCTTTTGAATGAGTGTATATGTGGAACATGGTGGCTCCATTATACCCTTTTTTTAATTTTTTTTATTTTGTTTAGTCTTTTTTTAAGTAGTTGCTATGTAATTTGTTGCTCTTTTTTCATACATTTAAATATATAAATAATAATTTATAAAATATGCAATTTCTTTTTATTATATCTTATTAAATTGTGTTTGTAACTCTATATAAGAGAGACGTTTACATGTTATACTTTTAATATTATATAGGGCAAGTCGTTGTATGATTTCTAATGGAAAACGGGAACAACAACATAATTGAATCTACTCCTCATCAATAACTTTAATCTGAACAACAAATTAAGGAAATCAATAATGATAACTCTCAACAAGTATTTTGTAGGGGGTGAAGAAGATTATAAGATCACAAAAAAAGGAGGAAAACTTTAGAGATATTGAAAGATTTTGAAGAAGTTATACTTGTTGATAGTGAATATGCTTGTACTATAAGAAGTTATTTACTGGCAGAAGGAGAGTTAGCACTAACCATCTTAAGAGGCATTCATATATTTGATTGCAACGTAAGTTATTTGTCTCTTAACAAAAAAAGCAAATCACTATACAATTTTGCCCATCAAGTGAGTCAGGAATTAATCCGTTTATTGGTCTTGGCATTAAATATTCCAATAAAAAAATTAGAGAAAGTAAAGCTACTTCTATCATGGTGCTTGAGCGTCCTTTTAGCATGGTAGAATATAAAGTTTTGATATGGGCTATGCAAATATAAATTTAAAAAAAGTCAATCATAAAATAATAAGAAGTGACTGTCTCAAGTTACATAAAGACTGAAAAGAATGTTTTAAAAATATGTTGAATAATGTGAGCAAGAAAAGTATTACAACGGACATATGAAAGTCAAGTCACCAAGTAACTGAATACACAGTTATTACTAGCCATTTTACTGATACTACATGGAATCTTTATAAGAGAGTTTTGAGTTTAGTCAATGTGTCTGCTTCAAGGCGAGGAGTAGATATAGCAATGTAATTTTTAAGTGCTTGAAATCATAAGGTATTGAGAATAAAATCTTCTCAACTTCTTTTGACAATATTAGTTACAATGACTATTACATAAGAAATTTGAAGGAGAACTTGTCATTAAGCAATAAATTAGTTCTTAGTAGGTAATTATTTCATGGTAGATGTTGTGCACATATTCTGAATTTGTTAGTTCAAGATGACCTTAACACCATTAAAGATATTATTTACAACATTAGTGAAAAATGCCAAATTTATAAATGCCTCATATGCAAGGCTGAAATCTTTTTGTAAAGTTATGAAGTTGACGGGCTTGAAAGAAAAGAAACTTATTCTTGATTGTCCTACGAGATCGAATTCTACATTCTTTATGTTGATGACTGCAATGAAATTCAAACACACATTTTCAACTTATCATGAAAAAGAGCTACATTGTACTTACGCATTAGATCCTGAGCATTGATAGAAGATTGAAAATGTTTGTCATCTTTTATAAGTTTTTAATGATGCCACTCATGTTATCTCGTGTAGCAAGTACCTTACTACGCTGCTTACTTATATCTTGCTAAAGTTCATAGGGTAAAATAAGTTATTGGTGAAGCAATAGAGCTTCCTAACTTGTTCATAAATCTGATGGCAATACCTATGAAAGGAAAATTTGATAAATATTGAAGGTAATACAAATTGTTGATAGTTATTGCAAGTTTTTAAATCCAATGATTAAATTAGATGCTATTGATATAAGTTTCCCTTTTATATATAAACCATAAAATGAGGCTAAATAGAATGTGGAAAAAGTGAAAACCACATTAGAGGATTTATATGTTGAGTATATAGAGTTGTATAAAGAAGACTCATCCTCTACATATGATGAAGTGAATATTAATGATATTACCTTGACAAATACTAGTGAACGGTAAAAAAATAATGAACTGCAATGAATGTTAAATATGGTTCTTTAAAGGAATTTAGTTCCTCATACTAAATTAGAGTTAAAAAATTATCTTGATGATGATCCTTATATTACTTCTTTTTATTCTTTTTCATCTTCCTGTACTTTATAATGGTGGAAAAATAATAGTACAAAGTTTAAAGTTTTATCTATAATGACATATGATATATTAGTTGTCTTTATATCAACTATAGTATTAGAATCTATATTTAGTGTCAGAAGAAGAGTGATTAATGAATATCATGTGAGATTGAATGAATAATCTATTAAAGTTCTTTTATATAGTGGGGATTGGTTTCATCATAAATATAGGTTGAAGAGAAAACAAAAGATATAAATATAATATTTTATAATTGTTTCTTTTTATATTTCACGGATGTTGGTTGAATTTTGTGTGGAACGGTTATTTATTTAAAATTAATTTTTTCTATTGGGTATGAACCATATGAGAGGAAAATATTATATTGAAACCTTGATGCAGTTATGTGGATATTGTTTTGTTGTTCAATTTTAATTTTATAATGATATTTTCATTAATATGCTGATTGTTTTATTATTGTGTTTTAATAGGATTATTTTTTTGGAGACTAAAATTTTAGATCCTATCTAATAACTATTTACACTTTTTATAAAAATTAAATTTTATATTAATTATGTATATGCTTTAAAATGACTAAAAGTTAATTTAAAATATTTTATTTATAAATATATAAGCTTTAAAACCTATTAAAAATATATATTTATATAGATTTTAGACTGTTGAAAGCCTACGACCAATAAGACTTAAAATATGACACCTTTTAGAGGGGTATACTATAAATAAATCTCAAAATGCTTTAAGTTTATTAGGCTCTCTACAAGCTCAAACATGAGACTTAAAAAAACATGTATACAAGTTTAATAATAGGCTTAGACTTTAGACACCATGCTCAAACCTATTTAGTAAAAAATTAGTTTAGCCTAATCTATTTCCATCGTTAGTTATCTTATATGGTAACTGTGAAGGTAGGCTGTAGGCTGTAGCCTGTAGGCAGAATATGCTTATGATTGCTAATTTAATGTGGCCCAACATCTTTAATACTTGTGATAAAATGATGTCAAAATCACATGGTTTTTATTTTGGTTATTTTATATAAGATAAGGAAATTTAAAGAAAAAATATGCTGTCCAATATTTATTCTCCAAACCAAAGACTAAATTAATTGATTTTTTAAGGACTAAAATGTAATAAAATATCTTGTTATTTTATAGAATAAAGTAAAAACGGTGGACCATCTCTAATATAATGTATTATTAAGCATTTTGTTCCTTTCAAATAGTAATTGTTATAGAAGGGTGCTCTCAACTATGTCATTATTTAATATTATATCTGATCTTAATTATAAGAGTTATTTAAATTTTTTAAATAGATCTAGAAAGTGTATATAAAATAAATTTATTTTAAAAAGTTAAATTTTATTATAATTAATAATTAACTCATTTGACTTCATTTATTTTTCTAAAAAAATCAAATATTTATTATAATTAGGATGGGAAGAAGTCTATTTTAAAATCAATAAGCCCAAATTGTAACGATTCATAAATCATGTACTAAACTGTGATGACCGTTACCATATTCTCATTAATAGTAATTGTAAAATTAAAAAATAACAAAATATAGATTGAACACCATTTTATCAATGTGAAGGGATTCTATTTTTTGTCAAAGCAGTTCTAATCTTGTAAGAAAAAGTATGTCTTTTACCCTCTTTCTCATTACATTAGAGGGAAACAAAGTAGTTTTGAGAGGACAAGAAAATAAACACGAACAAAAAGATGATGACGGGCAAAAGAGTTTACCATCTTTTGCGGGTACGTACTTCAATTAGATACTAATTAGATGAGGTTTTAATTATTTAGAATTTTAGATACTAATTAATTAATGTAAAAGATTAGTGATTTCCTTCCCACATGCTTAATATTGGACCTTACATATGGATCCAGTAGTTGTGGATATTACGTATATGCATTTAAATAGAAAATTTTAACCACTAATTAGCATCATCCTAATTGCAATTAGAACCATTTGGTAGATCAATCGCTCATTTAATGAATATCCTAACTTCCCTAAGGGCAGCTTGGATCTGATCTATTCGTTAATTAGGGATTCGGATCTCTCGCGTTAGAGATTTTAGCGAACGCTAATCATTATTATCATTTTTCAAATTACAAAGCTTAATAAAAGATGTAGAATTATAATGATGAAGGAAAAATATTACTTGAAAAAATTGGTTTAGCAATACAATATATTTTAAAATTAAAGAATATCATGAAAGATAAGCTCTTTCATCCTTACCATCGACCCATCCTTGTGTTATTATACACACAGAGGGATAGAAATAAACTATGTCTTTAATAAAGATTTATAATTTGACCTAGTTAGAATATTATAAAATTTGTTTTGTTTAATAAATAAGCTAGATTTTAAATTTATTTAAAGGTCTGTTGATTTAAATAAATTAATATTTTTTTCTAAAGCTCCACATACAAACTCGTAGGCTTGCCATGTTTAATTATATGCATATAGGCTATAAATAAACTTAAAGTCATATTAATTTTTTAATATAAATTAGTGCCTTTAATAAACAGATATCGTTTGACCTGATTAGTGGCTTGCAGACCTGATTGATTTTTAGATTCTTATTATAGACTAAGACCTATTTAATCAAAGCCTATCATATTTCCATTCCTCGTGACACATATAACTTTTTTTTATTTTGAACTGTCACACACATACACAAAACTCTTTATTTCATTATTTGCCCATATGAATAATTAGAAACGTTAGATGGAAAAATCTCAAAAAAGATATTACTTAAATTTTAAAATTTAAAATTATTTTGTTTACTGTACTTTCTAAGCTATTTATTATTATTCTTGTAAAAAAATAACAACATATTTTTGTAAGAATTCGTGATGATTTTAAAATTTAAGTGATTTTTTTTAATTTTTTTCATATTATAAATCCGCATGATGGGCACCACTATTTAATGAGGCTTTTTGCCGAATTAAATAATATAAATTAAAGTACAATTTAATTTATTATCTGATATCATAGATATATGATTAGATTTAATGTGTTTGAATCAAAATCATATAAATCTATCAGAATTAATGGATGGATATTTTGGAATATCTTAGAATTTTCTAAGATATGGATATTTTATCTTTTTAAAATATCGCCCACCCTCTCTCATATGGTACATCTTTTGTTTAGCATTTATTGGACAAAAAACTTAATTACTAGAATAAAAAATTAAGGGGAAGTAAACTGTAAATATATATATAAGAAAGGATTAACCGACTTTAAACTGTATTCAACAAAACTAAGTCAAATACTAAATACCTCGTTGTCCCAGAATGTTTTGGTTAGCAACGCCATGTTTGTTATATAACCATACTCAAACCTAAGTTAGCTAAATAGTGTAGTGTAATATATAGTACATATGCTGAAGAGATTGCAAACTTGTTCATTGATACATATATATTCAGTAGCCAAGCGTAATCACTTTTGCCATTTTTTTAGGTTTTCTTGTCACTTTCTGTTATCTGACACATCATAGCTATCAAGCCAAATTAACTCATTCTCTGTTTTGGATGATGATATAACGATTTAATTAGGCGAATATATAGTAGCGTCTTATCGTATACCTCTATTGTTTCCCTTAATGATACCTATATTGCATTTCAAATTATGTTTATTGTATAATCCTTGCTTCTAGAATGACTTTTGTTTTATTTATTGGTCCCCAAATATTATCTAAAATGACTCTACGTGAAGTTAATTGTGCCATGCATGCCAATTAATTAATAATTGTGGTAACTTAGTGGGGAGAGGGCATATTATATGTAACCAACGGCCTTAAATTTGATGGATACCACCAAGCTAATTGTTTAACATACTACCAAAAATAATGATCGTCTTTAAGTTAGAATTACATATTGAATTTGTGGTAACAAATTACAGTCGGTAGATATATAAAAGATAAAATAAACGGATATTATAATATTGAAAAGACGATACCGACATCCTAGAGAGCACCGACCACGTACGTCTCCCAGTTATATAGATTAATTAATTAATGTTAATTAGTTAATTCTTTCCGACGTTACAGATACCAGCAGAGACTTGAAGCGACAAGGACCTTATATTCATCATACTGGCATCGTCGTACGTACGTACGGGTTCAATAATCATAGACATGTTTTGAAGATGTTTGAATTAATTCATGAGAATTCCGTTGAAATACGGTTAACGAAGTCAGGGGATGCCGTTTGCTCATCATAAAGCATTATAATTAAAATTATTTTTATTTAAGAAAATAAAGATAAAAAAATAAAATCTGAACTGTCTATATCACGTCAAAACAATAACAATTAGCACTTAAACTGTTCCCAAATTCGGGTAGTTAATAATTAGTTGGAATTCTTGTAGATAGACTTTATTTTCATCAGATTCAACGGTAATTACCCTCCGGGTCATCAGCAAATATGTATGTATATATCTGGCAGGCGGATCTGGCGAATAATAAGGTCAGATTTTTGTTTAATCTTATCCAGAATATAAATAAAACGTTTATTTTGAAGTGTTTGGGATAATAATCCTTCCAAAGTTAGGACAGTTATATAATTCCGAACTTGATGGAATTCCTCCACACTTTTCTCTCTTAGAATAACTCTCACCGTCTCTTGCCTAATTTAAGCTCTCTCCTTCTTCGTCTTCTACTTGCTTTGTGTTATCTCAAAGTTGAGAACCTCCAGAACTCCTCTCTCACTAGACCGCCTTGCTTTCCTCTTGTTCTTCATTACTACCACATCCTCCTTATATATAAAAATATAAACGCAGATGGAACCGAACATGATAGAAGAAGAGACAACTTGTGCAGATATGGCTGATCCAATGGACAAAAGCGCGAACGACAATCGCACCAATAGATATGCTCTTGCTTCTGCTATACTCGCTTCCATGATAACCATTATATTTGGTTATGGTAATAACACTTTGTTCTCATCTCATGCCTTCTTTATCGAATTTGATTTTCTCTTTCTGTGATAAACCATGTTATCTGATATATAACCCATTCAGATTAATGTAAGTGATCTTAATTAATATGGGTATTAAAAGAAGATGGTTACAAGTTATTAGCATAGATTTTTCACGATTCATCTTCAATGTTTCTGATCAATATTTCTTATGTCTTGTTTAGACACTGGAGTGATGAGCGGAGCCATGCTATTCATGAAGGAAGAATTGAAAATCAATGACATCCAAGTGCAAGTTCTGGCTGGCATCTTAAACCTGTGCGCATTGGTGGGTTCCTTGATCGCCGGAAGAACCTCTGACTACGTTGGTCGCCGGTGGACCATCGCGATCGCCTCTTTCCTCTTCATGGTGGGTTCAGTTCTCATGGGCTACGGCCCAAACTACGTCGTTGTACTGATCGGTAGGTGTACCGCTGGTATCGGCGTGGGCTTCGCGCTCATGGTAGCCCCAGTTTACTCGGCAGAGATTGCCGGCGCCAAAACCCGTGGCTTTCTATCCTCCCTACCGGAGCTCGGTATCGGTATCGGCATCTTTCTGGGATATGTCATAAACTACTTCTTCGGAAGATTACCTCTGAAAATCGGATGGAGATTGTGTAAGGAATTGGAAGACACGCAGCGGAAATAAACTTTAAAAATTTTCCATTCCTTGCCAGGATCTACCGTATGTGTTTAAGTCAAGTGGAAAGAATCATTACCCTTAGTGTTGCTCAGCGAATTTCACAGCTTCTCTACGTGGGTGGTGATCTCTTTCTGATCGCAAGAAATCGATGGAGTGTTCCTCAGCGACCTTCACAGATTCTCTCCGTGGACGGTGGTCTCTTTCCGATCACAAGAAGTCGACGCCTCAGGTCGGCTTCCTCTACTGGTATCCACACGAACAGCGTTCCAACCACGAACGACGTGCTAGCGTCTCCTGTCCCTCCAAGGCTTTCACAAGTCTCCGTCTCTATTTCGGCAGTTTCTTGTCTGCAAACCTTTTGCAGATTCCGTTCGGCCTTTTGTGTTCTGTGTTATTTTCAAACGTAGCTCCTCCAATCAGATATAGAGGATGCTATGCGTTTTTCCACTTGACCTAATTGGATTTTGGAGTTAATCTTATATTAATTCCGAATTGATACAATATCATATATTGTATAATTTTATAAGAAACTAATTAAATAAAATAATATTAAATCCGTCCCACAGATTTAATTACTTATTTATTTAACTTTAAATAAAGATGAGACTGAGTTATATTTGATTTATTCCCATAAATCAAATTTGAGATATCCTATCAATTTAAATTTCGAATTTCAAACGTGATAGAGATTTAATTTATCCTTATAAATTAAATCTTATAAATATCTCTTATATGAGATATCCTATCAATTTGAATTTCGAATTTCAAACGTGATAGAGATTTAATTTATCCTTATAAATTAAATCTTATAAATATCTCTTATATGAGATATCCTATCAATTTGAATTTCGAATTTCAAACGTGATAGAGATTTAATTTATCCTTATAAATTAAATCTTATAAATATCTCTTATATGAGATATCCTATCAATTTGAATTTCGAATTCAAACGTGATAGGGATTTAATTTATCCTTATAAATTAAATCTCATATATCTCATATATATAATATATATATATATATACGAATTTATATATATACGAATATAAATAAATATATATACATTCACCTGGATCTTTCATTGAATCTGGACATGTCTTAGATTCAATGAATCTGGACATCATAGCTCGTGTTGGGCTATTTTGTGTGCGACCCTGTAGGCCCATATGAAGTTGGCAGTGGGCCATTTGCTATACTAGCCCACAAGTCGCAAGCGGTCTCTAGCAAGACATAACGACTACCCAAATCATATGAGGATCGATAAACGATGTAACCTTTTATACAACCATATCATGTCCCTTCTGTCACGCGATATTTTGGTCATGGATGAGGCATGGATAATGTCATCCTCCTATTCCCGACCGTTACTTTCTCGATCCCTGAGTAGTCTGACTATAGAAATGGAACTACCTTTCCATTACAGTATGGCCATACATTTCTCAGACTCACTCATCGAGGGGCCCAGTAATATCTCTCCACGAATGTGAGGGACAAATTCCATCTTGACCATTCACATTCCTCCGCATGAAAAACCACTAAGCCCGAACATAGTCTTTATGATCACTCGGTCAAAAGTGACTTTTGACTAGGTCAAAGCTGAGCGTTTTGTCATGTAGGAATCCATGATGATCTCAGGTCAAAGGGCATATTGACATGGTTTGTATATGAGAGAAGCTTATGACGTTACCCATGCAGTTCTCTCATAGCGGGTCGGTCCAACACCCTGTACTCTTACATGTGCTTATGACTTTGATTTATATCTCTATACATCTTCAAAGTCATACTGGTCTTATTTCATCTGTGCTCCCACATAGATGATCGACCAGGGACATTTAGGATAATATCATGAATTATCCAAGGATGGTCATCATAGTAAACATGCAAATAATATGATAACTCAATTAATAAATTCATAAATCAATAATGTTCATAAGACAATGATTGGCCCCTAGGGCACGATTTCCAACAACCTCCCACTTGCACTAGGTACAATCATTAATTTGACTAATTCCCATTGACCTAACATGACGCTCATGCTTTGCCTGCACAAGCAGCTTTGTTAGAGGATCAGCAACATTATCTTCTCCTGCTACTTTGCATATTTTTATATCACCTCTATCGTTGATTTCTCTGATGAGATGAAATCGCCTGAGTATATGCTTGGTCCTTTGATGTGACCTAGGCTCTTTGGCCTGTGCAATAGCACCGCTATTGTCACAGAGCAAAGTTATTGGATCTGAGATGGTAGGTATCACCCCTAGTTCTGTGATGAACTTCCTGATCCAAACGGCTTCCTTAGCTGCATCAGATGCTGCTATATACTCAGCTTCCGTTGCAGAATCTGCTACAGTGCCCTGCTTAGAGCTCTTCCAGCTTACTGCTCCATTATTGAGGAGGAATATGTATCCAGACTGCGATTTTTGGTCATCCTGGTCAGTTTGGAAACTCGCATCTGTGTAACCAGTTACACAGAGCTCATCATCCAATCCACCATAGACCAAGAATAAGTCCTTAGTCCTTCTTAAGTACTTAAGGATATTCTTGACAGCAGTCCAATGGCCCTCACCAGGGTCCTGTTGGTATCTGCTAGTCATACTTAAGGCAAACGAGACATCCGGTCGAGTACATAACATGGCGTACATGATAGATCCTATGGCCGAGGCATATGGAACCTTACTCATGCGACCTCGCTGATCAGATGTACTAGGACACAGATCTTTGCTGAGGTGAGTACCATGAGACATGGGTATGAAACCCCTCTTTGATTCGTGCATACTGAACCTATGCAGTATTTTGTCTATGTATGTACTCTGACTGAGTCCTAGAAGTCTTTTAGATCTATCTCTATAGATCCTGATTCCTAGGATGTAGGTGGCTTCACCCAAGTCTTTCATCGAGAAAGACTTTCCTAACCAAGACTTGACAATCTGCAAGGTAGGAATGTCATTCCCAATAAGTAGGATGTCATCGACATAGAGTACCAAAAACACAACTGTGCTCCCACTAACCTTCTTGTACACACAAGGTTCATCAATGTTTTGAAGAAATCCAAACTCTTTGATTACTTCATCAAAACGATGATTCCAACTCCGAGAGGCTTGCTTTAGTCCATAAATGGACTTTTGAAGCTTGCACACTTTACCAGAGTCCTCGGAACGCACAAACCCTTCAGGTTGTGTCATGTACACATCCTCAAGGAGCTTTCCATTAAGGAAGGCTGTCTTGACGTCCATCTGCCATATTTCATAGTCATAATATGCTGCAATAGCAAAGAGGATTCTGATTGATTTGGCCATTGCTACTGGGGAAAAGGTCTCATCATAGTCCACACCATGAGTTTGAGTAAAACCTTTTGCAACCAGTCGTGCCTTGAAGACATTTACATTGCCATCCATGTCAGTTTTCTCTTTGAAAACCCACTTGCACCCGACGGTTTTTACACCTTCAGGCGGGTCGACTAAGGTCCAAACCTTATTGTCGTACATGGATTGCATCTCAGACTTCATGGCACTAAGCCATTTTTCGGAGTTTGGTCCCACTATAGCTTCTCGATAGGTAGTCGGCTCATTATGCTCAATGAGCAACACATCACGACTATCAGAAATCAGAAATCCATATCTCTGAGGCTGAAGTCGTATCCTATTAGACTTTCGTGGACCTTGCGTGACTTGAGGAGTCTCAACAACTTGTTGTGAGTCTTCTCTATTTTTCATCTGCAGTTCTGTGGTGTCTTGTAGCTCTCGAACTTCTTCGAGTTGTACCTTACTTCCACTGGTTCTTTTAGAGATAAATTCTCGTTCAAGAAAGATACCATTTCTGACAACAAACACTTTGTTATCAGCAGGGTTGTAGACGTAATATCCCTTGGTTTCCTTAGGATATCCCACAAAAAGGCATTTTGAGGATTTGGGCGCTAATTTGTCTGAGGCTTGTTGCTTAACATAGACCTCGCATCCCCAAATCTTGAGGAAAGACAAACTAGGCGTCCTCCCAGTCCATATCTCATACGGAGTCTTTTCGATTGCCTTAGATGGAACACGATTGAGTGTGAACGCAGCTGTCTCTAGGGCATAGCCCCAAAAGGAGGGCGGAAGATCTGTTCGACTCATCATGGATCGAACCATATCTAATAGTGTTCGATTTCTCCGTTCAGAAACGCCATTCCATTGTGGTGTCCCTGGAGGAGTCAATTGTGAGAGTGTCCCACAATTCCTAAGATGATCTATGAACTCTTGGCTCAAATATTCACCACCCCGATCAGATCGAAGGGCTTTAATTGTTTTGCCAAGCTGGTTTTGTACTTCATTTTGAAATATCTTGAACTTTTCAAAAGATTCAGATTTATGTTTCATTAGATAGATGTACCCATATCTGCTGAAATCATCTATGAATGTTATAAAGTACGAATAACCTCCTCTGGCATTTGTGTTCATCGGTCCACACACATCTGTATGTATGAGGCCCAATAAATCAGTGGCCCTCTCACTGTGCCCAGTGAAAGGTGACTTTGTCATCTTTCCTAACAAGCAAGACTCGCAAGTGTCATATGATTCAAAATCAAATGAGTTTAGAAATCCATCTTGATGGAGTTTGGAAATGCGTTTCTCATTTATGTGGCCCAGACGACAGTGCCAGAGGTATGTGGGATTCAAATCGTTTGGTTTGACCCTTTTGGCGGTTATGTTATAGATATTTCCATGATTGGGTTGTTCCAAATTTAATATGTAATGATCAACATGCAAATCACCATGAGCATATAAAACATCATTACGATAAATAGAACATCTACTATTCCCAGCAATGGAAGTGAAACCTTCCTTATCCAAATAAGAAAGTGAAACAATGTTACTACTTAAAGCAGGAACATAATAGCAATTGTTCAAAACTAACAAAAGCCCAGTGGGCAGAACTAATTCATAAGTGCCTACAGCTAACGCAGCAACCCTTGCTCTGTTTCCAACTCGTAGGTCAACTTCACCCCTTTTCAGCTTCCTACTGTCCTTTAGTCCCTGCACATTCGTACAAATGTGAGAACCACATGCAGTATCTAATACCCATGAGGTGGAAGTAGAAAGATGAATGTCTATAACATAAATACCTGAAGCGATAGCCCCGCTATCCTTCTTGTTCTTTTTCAGATCTTCGAGGTAGAGTTTGCAATTCCTCTTCCAATGACCCGGTTCATTGCAGAAGAAGCAGACTCCTTCCTTCGGAGGCTTTGCCTTCTTTGGTGCAGGCTTGGTTTCGGGCTTGCCTGACTCTTTGGTCTTACCTGATGAGCCATGACCCTTCCCCTTTCCTTTGCCTTTCTTTTTCGTACCCTTTCCTTTCTGAACCATCAAAACACTACTGGGTTTCTTCTTAAGACTCGGCTCAGCAGTTTTAAGCATCCCATGCAGTTCAGAAATAGATTTCTCCATGTTGTTCATGTTGTAGTTCATAACAAACTGGTCATAACTTTCCGGGAGTGAGTTTAAGATCAAATCTGTAGCTAACTCCTGGCTCATGGGAAATCCAAGCCGTTCAAGGTGATCAATGTACCCTTTCATCTTTAAGACATGAGCACTGACTGATGCACCTTCAGCCATCTTGCAGGAATGTAAGGCCTTAGTGGTCTCATACCTCTCTTGCCTTGCCTGTTGCTGGAACATTTCCTTGAGATGCACAATCATCTCATAAGCCTCCATGTGTTCCAGATCTCTTTGGAGCTCCGGAACCATGGTGGCTAGCATCAAGCATCCCACATCGACAGAGTCTTCCTTATGCTTCATATAAGCATCTCTCTGAGCTCTGGGAGCATTGGCGGCTGGCTCCTCAGGAATGGGTTGATCTAGGACATGCGCCTTTCTTTCCTGCTTGAGAACAATTCTCAAGTTCCTAAACCAGTCAAGAAAGTTTGTCCCATTGAGTTTGTCCTTCTCAAGGACAGATCGCAGCGATAATGTAGCAGTATTACTAGTCGTCATGATTCTACAATTAAAATATGCAATGTAATTAGTAATCTCCCACTAAATAAACAACCCTCAATGCAATAGTTAGTGGGCTAAGATCCATATTTGGCTCAAACTTAAGTCCGCTTTGGCAGGACGCTTAGATTAAGTTATTTAGGTAGGTAACACCTTTACCAATTACATCAAATGTAACTCTTAGATATTCATGGGATCCTATCATCATATGATCTGGCATGTTCTAATCCCATCTAATGCCTTGAGATCCAAAACCGTTTTGTTAATCTCAATTAAGTCAAACAATAATGAACCTATGAGAGTAGCACCATTACTCTTTGCTTATCTCCCCAAGATAACTCAAAAGCACCCACTTTGGTGGAGTCCACAATTGAGCGATCAAGGTTTTGACAAGTGTTCATAAATTGACAGCATTATGACTTAAGATTTCTTTTAGAGGGCTTAATTAACTATTTGTTTTTATGAGGATGCATGTATCCCAGTTTGTAACTCATACAAGTAATATGCATGTGCTGATCTAATCATAAGATGCATAATTCAAACGTGATACAATATGGCTCACCTATCCTAAGTCCCCTCAAGCCAATGAGAGGAGCTCTCTAGTAAGAAAAGAGAAATTACATATAGAAACCTCTTTTAACATTCGAGGGGAGTGAGATGAGAGGAGAAGGTACATTGAGAGTATATAGAGGAAGGCACGACACGCAGGCCGTATTTTTAAAAATTACAACACTTGCAATCTAGAGCCATATTGTTCACCATACCCAAACATTCAAGAATCAATATTCAGATCTAATCGAAGGGCAAAAAACATTTACAAAGTAACATTTGTTACGGTTATGTTGCGCTACGAACAGGTAGCTACGGCGGTCCCGCTAGCCGGTTAGCGGGCGGCTGTCCCGCTAGCCGGTTAGCGGGCGGGGTCTCTGGGGCAGCGCCCCGGAAGAAAATTTTTTTTTTTGTTTTTGTTTCATAAATAATCACGAATCTGAATTCGGTTTTCACAAATAATCACAAATTCGAATTCGGTTTTCTTAGACCCCATCTATGCGGATTGATCAAATCAAAAGCATCACCACCGATTTCAATTTCCTTTTAGATTCCTTTTATGTCATACACAACAAGGATTCCATATATGTCACACATACAACGCTTATTATATGATCGGCTACTACTAACATATATCATATAAATCACAAATCAAGCCTAACTTAAACACAAAACAGCATGGCTCTGATACCACTGTAAGGAATTGGAAGACACGCAGCGGAAATAAACTTTAAAAATTTTCCATTCCTTGCCAGGATCTACCGTATGTGTTTAAGTCAAGTGGAAAGAATCATTACCCTTAGTGTTGCTCAGCGAATTTCACAGCTTCTCTACGTGGGTGGTGATCTCTTTCTGATCGCAAGAAATCGATGGAGTGTTCCTCAGCGACCTTCACAGATTCTCTCCGTGGACGGTGGTCTCTTTCCGATCACAAGAAGTCGACGCCTCAGGTCGGCTTCCTCTACTGGTATCCACACGAACAGCGTTCCAACCACGAACGACGTGCTAGCGTCTCCTGTCCCTCCAAGGCTTTCACAAGTCTCCGTCTCTATTTCGGCAGTTTCTTGTCTGCAAACCTTTTGCAGATTCCGTTCGGCCTTTTGTGTTCTGTGTTATTTTCAAACGTAGCTCCTCCAATCAGATATAGAGGATGCTATGCGTTTTTCCACTTGACCTAATTGGATTTTGGAGTTAATCTTATATTAATTCCGAATTGATACAATATCATATATTGTATAATTTTATAAGAAACTAATTAAATAAAATAATATTAAATCCGTCCCACAGATTTAATTACTTATTTATTTAACTTTAAATAAAGATGAGACTGAGTTATATTTGATTTATTCCCATAAATCAAATTTGAGATATCCTATCAATTTAAATTTCGAATTTCAAACGTGATAGAGATTTAATTTATCCTTATAAATTAAATCTTATAAATATCTCTTATATGAGATATCCTATCAATTTGAATTTCGAATTTCAAACGTGATAGAGATTTAATTTATCCTTATAAATTAAATCTTATAAATATCTCTTATATGAGATATCCTATCAATTTGAATTTCGAATTTCAAACGTGATAGAGATTTAATTTATCCTTATAAATTAAATCTTATAAATATCTCTTATATGAGATATCCTATCAATTTGAATTTCGAATTCAAACGTGATAGGGATTTAATTTATCCTTATAAATTAAATCTCATATATCTCATATATATAATATATATATATATATACGAATTTATATATATACGAATATAAATAAATATATATACATTCACCTGGATCTTTCATTGAATCTGGACATGTCTTAGATTCAATGAATCTGGACATCATAGCTCGTGTTGGGCTATTTTGTGTGCGACCCTGTAGGCCCATATGAAGTTGGCAGTGGGCCATTTGCTATACTAGCCCACAAGTCGCAAGCGGTCTCTAGCAAGACATAACGACTACCCAAATCATATGAGGATCGATAAACGATGTAACCTTTTATACAACCATATCATGTCCCTTCTGTCACGCGATATTTTGGTCATGGATGAGGCATGGATAATGTCATCCTCCTATTCCCGACCGTTACTTTCTCGATCCCTGAGTAGTCTGACTATAGAAATGGAACTACCTTTCCATTACAGTATGGCCATACATTTCTCAGACTCACTCATCGAGGGGCCCAGTAATATCTCTCCACGAATGTGAGGGACAAATTCCATCTTGACCATTCACATTCCTCCGCATGAAAAACCACTAAGCCCGAACATAGTCTTTATGATCACTCGGTCAAAAGTGACTTTTGACTAGGTCAAAGCTGAGCGTTTTGTCATGTAGGAATCCATGATGATCTCAGGTCAAAGGGCATATTGACATGGTTTGTATATGAGAGAAGCTTATGACGTTACCCATGCAGTTCTCTCATAGCGGGTCGGTCCAACACCCTGTACTCTTACATGTGCTTATGACTTTGATTTATATCTCTATACATCTTCAAAGTCATACTGGTCTTATTTCATCTGTGCTCCCACATAGATGATCGACCAGGGACATTTAGGATAATATCATGAATTATCCAAGGATGGTCATCATAGTAAACATGCAAATAATATGATAACTCAATTAATAAATTCATAAATCAATAATGTTCATAAGACAATGATTGGCCCCTAGGGCACGATTTCCAACAGATTGATGCTTGGTATCGCAGCAGTTCCTTCACTCATGTTACTCTTCGCCATTCTCAAGATGCCCGAGTCTCCAAGATGGCTCGTACTCAAAGGCCGTCTCGGAAAAGCCAAGAAGGTGTTGCTGGAAATCTCCAATAGCGAAGAAGAGGCCGAAGTTCGTTTCAAGGAGATTAAGATCGCCGTAGGGATCGACGAGAACTGCGAAGACGACGTGGTTGAGCTGCCCAAAAATGGCAAAGGAGAAGGTGTTTGGAGAGAGCTGCTGATCCATCCGACTCCCACCGTTCGTCGGATCCTTATCGCCGCCATTGGAGTTCACTTCTTCGAGCACGCGACCGGCATTGAAGCCGTCATGTTGTACAGCCCAAGAATCTTCAGAAAAGCCGGGGTCACGAAAAGAGACAAGCTTCTGCTCGCGACGATAGGAGTAGGAGGCACGAAAGTGTTCTTCCTGATAATAGCCACATTCTTGCTCGATAAAGTAGGAAGAAGGCGGCTTTTACTGTTCAGCACGGGGGGGATGATCTGTGCACTTGCAGTTCTGGGAGTAAGCTTGACGATCGCGGATCATTCGAAGGAAAAGCTGGAGTGGGCCTTGGTGGTGAGCATTGTGGCCACTTACTCGTTCGTAGGCTGCTTCAATAGTGGTCTTGGGCCTGTGACGTGGGTCTACAGCTCGGAGATATGGCCTCTGAAGTTGAGGGCCCAAGGTGCTGGGACAGGGGTGGCTGTGAACAGGCTCATGAACGCCACCGTTTCGATGAGTTTTATTACGATCTACAAGGCGATTACCATCGGAGGGACGTTTTTCATGTTTTGTGGGATATCTGCCATAGCATGGACGTTCTTCTTTATTAGCTGCCCAGAGACGAAGGGGAAGTCATTGGAAGAGATTGGGGTGCTTTTCAGCAAGAAGAAGGATACAGAGAGTGATGCTGCTCAGAATGCTTAGCTTATAGGTGTTTGTGTTTAATTTAGTGAGGTAACGTTGAAAGCTATTTTATGAAGAATTTGGTATACATTCAGATACGATTATATATGTATATGTATTTTGTATATCAATTTATTTTGTTTTAGTGATTACCTTATTATTGTTTATAGTAACATAATAGAATGTTTGGTGATTATATTGCTTGGTAGCTTATGCATATATACTTACACGAACTGGTTTGGGTTCTCATCTTAAAGATGAGTAAGATGAGCACCCAAAACTCATTATGTTTAGATTGTTTATAGCTTATTTAGATAATCTAAATTTAATTTTCTTTTTATCTTTATTTGGTGACAAAATTTATTTTAATAGGTGTAGAATCTAAAATAAAAATAATATCTTAACTATTATATTTTAAAAAAATAATTTTTTATTTAAAAAATGCTACTTGAAAAAATAGTTGGAGAGTTCATATAGGATAAACTTTGGGTGCTCTCCAAAAAAGATGAGCACACAAACATACACACACACTCACACCTCGTTTGATTTATTTAAAGGATATAGGCTACGAGTCTTTGTCTCAGTAAATGAGAGGGGTTGTGAAACTAAACCTAAAAGTGGATGTAGTACTATTGGAAAAAAAGATTCAAATAGCGGTTAAAAATAGTATTTAACAGTAGTTTTGTGAGTGGCATTAATTCTATCGACGTTGTATATCAATCTTTTAACTACGTTATGTAATCGCCGTTAAATGTTATATTTCCCAAACCTATACTCACTATCAGCTATATCATTCATACTCATCAAAAACATCCTACCAAATCTAGAGAGAAGAAATTAAAGATCTAATGAAAAAACTGAAGATCCAGAAACTTATTCTATTAAAGATTTTCGAGCTCATTCCAACAAGATTTATCTGCAACCTCCTACTGTTAGCTACTACAGTTATCCTCACTAAAAGTATTGACCGGATTTGAAGAAGTTGTAGATTTGGCGAAAAAATTGAAAATCTAGAAAGCTTATGCTATTGAAGCTCTTTAAGCTCCCTATGACAAGATAGTGAAGAAATTCAAATAATGCAAGGTTGAATGTGTGAAAAGAAAGATAGATAATATAAAAGAAAACTTATAAGTATTTAATATAAGGATGATAGTCCATATGATATATTACAGTTTATAAATAAAAAACAATAGAAAAAGTAAGAAAAATCAGCAAATGATGAAAAGCAGAGATAAGCATACAAAATATGAGAAAAATGCCAAAAAATGACCTCAATGCAAGTCTATAGTAGAGAACAAAGGTAAAAGTAAAATTGTAATTGAGTTAGGGTTTTTGAATTTTCAGAAGACTTTTAACCATAATTTTATAAAAAATCCCTGTTAAAGGTCTTATTGATAAGACCTTTTATTGATGGTTTCTTCAATAAATTTTTTACTTTTTTCAACACTCTATGCTTCTATTTACCGAAGTCTTTTTGGATCAACCTTTTTATCGAAGTATTATTTAATCAATTGTCAGTAACTTTTCTGTAAAACAAAATTATAGATACTCTGATGTTTAAGTTAGTTAATAATCAAAACATGAAATATGAATTAAAACAGAAATCCTTAAGTTTAGAATTTTGTTACAGCACATAAGTATTTACCATTCTCAATTCTCTTCTAATGTAATTGAATTGCTCATTTGCCAAAGGCTTTGTAAAGATGTTAGCTAGCTGTAAATGAGTTGGAATGAACTCCACTTTGATATCTCTATTTTACAAATGATCTCTCATGAAGTGATGTCTTATGTCAATGTACTTGATTCTTGAATGAAATATAGTATTTTTTGAAAAATTGATAGTGCTTATATTATCATAGAGAATTGGTATTTGTAGTTGCTACTTAACCAGAACACTTGACGAGAATAACTGCTCCATTTTTAATGGAGTTTTTTCTAAAACTACCTTTAAAACTATTTATCATTATGTTTTTCTAAAAATTATTGTGATAAGTAATATTTTTAGTCCAATCGAATTTTTTAAACTCGATTAGATTACTTTTAAAAGTGGTTTCTCTAGAAACCACTGTTATAAGTGGTTTTTACAATGATTTTTAAAGAACCACCATGTAAAGTGTTTTAAAAAAAATATTTATGAAAAGATTAATATTTTTTAAAGTTTTTTTGTATAACAGTTGTGAAAAATGTTTTTTTTAATAGTGTTGGTGTGGCTATGTGTCTTCTTCCCAATGAGAAAGAGTAGGTCAGAGATAAAATTTAAAGGATAGATATCAAAATTATAATAATTATTATATTACTGTTATTATCGTTTAATAATAAAGACACCCTTAACAAAATTAATAAAAAACGTAAAAAAAATTAAATTCACCCATATTTTGGAGGAATTACACGTTGGACAAATTATTATAGCAATGGGCCTTGACATTCGAACCATTGAATTCTCGAGTTATATCAGCTTTATGTACTTTATTGCATATACGTTGAAATTAACATATTACAATCTCATAAAAATTAAAAGGGAAAATTGAGTAAAATCTCCCATTGAAAACTTAATTAATGAAAAAGACTTAAATCAAAGTATCGGTATATATATAATTTACAAAATATAACAGTGGATATAAAAATTTATCATATTTTTTCAATTAAATTTTTATTCCCTAACTTTTCATCAATTTTCTCAAAATAAAATTGAGCTCAAATACATTAGTAGATAGTGGGTCATGGCACATGTCTTGATCATAGTGGTAAGCAAATCAACTAGATGTGGGTATTAGTTGAAGAGTTAGAAGAAAAATGTTTGCTAAGATATGGATGGCATTATCTTCCATCTATTGCAAAGTCTCTCACTTTGGGCAAGGAAAAATGTCATCGGCAATATCAATAAAAGATTCGCACTCATATTCAAAATCAAATTTTACATGACAACTCAATTTCAAGTTCATATCCATTTGAATCTTCATTAGAAAAGTTAATAATTATAAACAGTTCAGCTTAAAAATTTGAACAATCCCTAATTTTATAAATTATTCAATCTTATTTAAAATTATATGTCAAGTTTTTAAATGACATGACATATTATAAAAAAAATGACATAACAAAAATAGTTAATTTTTATAAAAATTTAATTGTAACAGAATTGATAATAAAAATATAAAATATTAGAGTATTTAATTTAAAATTTAAAAAAAATATCTTTATTTATCATTGCCACATATCCATTCTTTTTTATTATTCTAAAAATAAGAACATGATACCATCTTTATTTACATCTTCGTTCACTCTCCTTTGTTAAGCACCAAAAGAATTTTGGACACATACAAATAAGTACAGGGAACGACATAACTTAATTGCATTACATCCGATATATAATGACATTCCATGAGAGAAGTCGGGAATATATATATATATAATGGGACATATAATTCAAGGCTAAAACAATTTGCAAATTAAATAAAAATAATTTGGATGCTTAAAATAGAAACTAAATCAATAGAAATAATCAAAACTTGGCACCACAAGACATGCAGCTACAAGCAAGGAGAGCCTTATTTCGTTTTCCCGAGATAGCCCCATCTAATAAGTTACTCTCTCCACGAACAACAATTGTTTAATCCTTTGACTCCCACATTCTTTCTAGCTCTCTCTCTTTTTTCCTTGCTTCTTCTTCCTCGTCCCTTGTCTGAACAAACCCTAATGAAACTGGGAAATGCGAAAGCATCAATCAGAAGGCTTTGTCCGAACCTAGAGAAAGAAGATGGGTTAGAGACTGTTCTGGAAGTTCCCATACCAGAAGAAATGTTCTCAAGCATGGGAGCCAACGTTGCGTTGCGATGGCAGAACATGTTGACGTGGATGAAGGCTCAAACTGCAGACAAATTATCATCTCCTTTATTCGCCAAACGTCTCAACGAGCTTCGCTTTTTGCTCTATCTTGTCGGATCACCTCTCATCCCTCTTCAGGTTCAGTTAGGCCATTCCATTCATCGTCCCGTCCGAGATTGTTCCATTGTAAGAACCAAGTTTACAGTTTTCATTTCCATTTTCATTTGGTTTTGAAGAAAAAGTTAAAGAAATTATAGTTATATGTGGTGATGTATTAGGAAGCATCGACGGCCAAGTATATAGTGCAACAATATATAGCAGCAACAGGAGGACAACCTGCGTTGAATGCACTTCAGAGCATGTGTGTAACGGGACAGATTAAGATTAATGCCTCAGAATTTCATCAAACTAGTGATAACGTAGAAGTGAAGAAAAGCTCAGAAGAAATTGCTGGGTTTGTGTTGTGGCAAAAGGACCCAGATTTGTGGTGCCTAGAGATGATTGCTTCTGGTTGCAAGGTTTGTTGTGGCAGCAATGGCAAGGTTTCCTGGCGTCATTCCTCAAATCAACAAAGTCCAGTTTCCAGAGGCCCTCCTAGACCTCTTCGCCGTTTCCTTCAGGTAGTCTCAATTCTTCGTCTAAGTGTTAAGAATGAGGAAGAAAGACCAACAAAATTACGAAACTTCGATTAAGGGTGAACCAATCCCAAACTCTTTGGGTTTACGCATGAGGTGAGGACCTCTGTTAATCTTCCTCTTTGGCTAGGATTCAACCATCTTTCATAACTAAATCACATGCTATGACCCCTATTTATGTGTAAGACAAACCATATGAATATAATAACAAGATTAACATATGGAATCCTATAATATCATAGTAACAATGAAAGATTTTAATAAATATATCTCTCTCACCCTGCTAGATGATCTGAATCATATCACATAACAATGTTAGTGGAAAAGATATAAGGGTCTCTTCTGATTGGCAATTGAGTATACTGATGGCAATCGGAGAAAGCCTGATGCATCTTAACATAGAGGCATATGCATGAGTGATTAACCAACTAACCATGATCTTAACTAACAAGGACAATATCCCATATCTCCAACACCATGTAATGGAATTTGTGTGATAGGGATTGGATCCGAGGGCTACGGCAAACTTGTTCTTAGGAGCAGCATGCATAGGAGAGAAGATATTCAATGGCGATGATTGCTTTATATTAAAGGTGGAGACAAGTCCAGCGATTCGTGAAGCTCAAAGCGGTCCAAACTATGAGATTATTCATCACACCATATGGGGATATTTCAGCCAGAGATCAGGTCTGTTAGTTCAGTTCGAGGATTCAAGACTGATAGGGATGAGGAACAAAGACCTGGATGATATATTCTGGGAAACAAGCTTAGAATCAGTGATTGAGGATTATAGAGACGTGGATGGTGTGAACGTGGCACATGGAGGCAAGACCAGAATCAAAGTTCTAAGATATGGGGAGCAATCTTCCAATCATAAGAGAGAAATGGAGGAGAGATGGAAGATCGACGAGGTGGATTTTAACGTACGAGGTTTGAGCATGGAAAGTTTTTTGCCTCCACCACGACGTAGTTAATTAGATTTCATTGTGGATTCCATTTTTGTATCATCTTTTATACGGACGGTTTTCTGAAACTCATCAGTTCATTGAAATTTACGGAAATCATCGTATTTATTTTTAATAATCAAGTGTGTACAATTAATGTTTGTTTAAAATTAAATATATGTACGTATAATTTTTACCTGTAAGTAATAATTTAAAAAAAAAAATAATCTTCTAACTTTTAATTTATTTATAACTCAATCCTTCAATTATAAATTTAATGTAATTTAATTTTTTATATTATTATCTTTGTCATCTTTTAAGCGATACTAGGGGGAAAGAATAGACTTCCAACTCAGCTTCCTCTCCTACAATGCTCATCACCCGTGATTCCCAATTGCATTTTCATCACACCGACAGAGGAGAGAGAGTGGGGAAGACTAGGATTTAAGAATCTTTGGTCTCGATACCTAAGTGGCAAATTAATGCCATCAATGGAATCTAAAATTTTAGTCAAATGGGATCCAACATATGAAAGTCAACGTACAAATAAGAACCCTATAGTAAAAGGTGTCTAAGGGGAGCATGATGCTAATTAGCTTGCACAGAGCACACTGTTGCTTTGGCTTTTTTTTTTTTTTAATTTAGTTCTAGATTTAGAGTTTTAGAATGTAGATAATTTTTACCCTTTTTAACAAATATGTATTTTTAGAATTTAAACTTGAATTTTTTCCTTATGAAAGTAAAGCTACTTATCACCTTAAACAGGATTTATACTGTTGATTTTTTTGATTTTTTTTTCAAGTTGATAAAAAGGGAGTTGTCAATATTTTTTTTAATTTGGCTTAGTTTAAAACATAAGTTCAATTTATTAAATTTAGATTAATATTGACTTTTGTTGGGGATATATTTGGAAAGGTTTGTAAATTATTTATATATTTAATATTATAAATATATCTTAACTAATATTTTTCATTTATGTGAGATGGTTAAACTACACTTATATTGTGGATTGAAAGAAGTAGTCATTTTATTTGGGGTTTCTCAAGGTAAAACGGTCCCTATATAAATAAATATGCGCGCGCAAGTGGAGAGGCCTTAGTGAAAATTAAAAATTACTACTAAGAGAGAAGCTTGACTTTAAATAAATTAAACTTACATATTATGTTTGATTGTCATATTCTTAAAGAAAATAGTTAAACCCATTCACTTTATTTATAAATACTCACTCTAATTCTGGATATAAGAGAATTTTAACAGACTTGTTTTAGTCCAAATCACAAGAAACAAAAGACTTATGTGTGGTGTTAGCTATATTATTTCAATTATACCTTTTTTTTAATTTCGGAGTATGTAATACTAATTAAAATTATTAAATATAAGATAAAGTTTAAACATTAAATTGGGGCATTTGTAAAATAATTTATATTTTATGACATATTTTAAAAAAATAACCATTTTTTAATTTTAATAATATTGTTATTTGTTCGTTGTATTTAAATATTTAAAACTGGAGGAATACCTAATATCTAACATGTGTGGGGCTGACAAAGACCACTCCAAATTAACGTCTGCAAAATGTCAAAACTTCATAGTGAAATTAGAAAGTCATTTTTTTCAAAAAAAAAATTAAAAGGATAGATACTAATAAAAAAATTATTAAAAAATACTATTTAAATTTTAAAAATATAAATCAAGTTTTTTAAGTTATTGCTTACACTTATAAAACAAATAATAATATATTTTTATAAAAAAAATTAATTTAAGATTTTAAAATTCGAGTGGTATTTTATTAAGATTTTTTTACTAATAATATGAAATTATAATTATAAATTGAATTGAATTCCCGATCTATTGTTTAAAAAAAGAATAAGATAGTTTCCCAATGCATTGCAAGGATAATGGGAAAAAAATAAGTTATAATTGATAAATTATTTATAATTATTATAAATTTTTATTATGATTAAAAATTTAAATTTATTTTTTAAAAGATTTTAAATATTACTTGAATCTTTTAAAAAAATAATTTCAATTAATCTTATTTTAAGCACTCAAAATATTTTAAAAATTAAAATAAAATTATTGATATTAATTGCTACTTGTAGATAAAATAATTAAAAATATTAAATTTAATTGATTTAAATATATTTTTATTTAAATTAAATATTATAATATTTTAAAAGTATAGTTAATAATTAATTAATACTTGATAGTTGAATTAATGATGGATTGCATACCACTAAACTGAAATTATCTAAAAAATTAGAGAATTATTCTATACCTAAAGTCTACAAATACAATTTTAGAATGATACTTATGGAGGTCCAAGAAAATGCCTAAAGGAATATTATTCATTCATACTATGGAAGTAAGCATGGGTTAGGTCATCTGTACGACTACTTTGTTTTGTATTTTTTATTCAATAGTACTGTAGTATTTTAACGATAAATCCTCAACTGTCACGAAAAGAGGGATGGCTGGGTTGAGTGAAACGATGTCGTTTTGATGTCGGTTCCCTCCCATGTTTGACATCAATTTCCCTTGCTTTCACATTAAAACCCGTATATTTTTAGGTCCGATCAACGCTAGCTATCGTGCCACCTCAGATGTAATCAATTTCATCAATATGTGGTGCTCCACAAGATGTAAAGCTAGTGACCCTTGCCTCCTCCACCTTCTCCGGTGCGGGGACCTCAAATCTGAAGAAGAAATTAGGAAATCTCTCTCTCTCTCTCTCTCTCTCTCCCACCATATCTGAGTAACACGCTTTCATGGTTGCAAATCCTGATCGGACATTCTCCTCTGCGCTAATCTGAGTCCGTCTGACGGGGTTATGCAATGATCACAGCAATAGAAAACGCACAATTTTATTTCGAAATTGATATCTGATCTTCTCCGATCTTTATCTTTGTTTTCATTTCATTTTTCCTAATCCGAGAAATGAAGGATGACGACACTCTTCCTACAACTACTGCTAATGCGAAGAAGGAAAACACGGATTCCGGTCTGTTCGGTAGAGGGAAGTATAAATTCTGGGCGTTAGCTGCCATTTTGCTTCTTGCATTCTGGTCCATGTTCACCGGCACAGTCTCTCTGCGTTGGTCGGGGAGTCTCAATAGCTTATCTAATGACCTAGATACTCCAATCTATGATGACCTTGACGTGCTCGTAAGATTTCTTCGATAGGTGTTTGCATACGTGCTTATCTCCATGTGGGTTAATTTTTACACGTGGATTTAATTGCGAATCGTTTTGGGGAACAGGAAATGGAGGAGAGGGAGAAGGTGGTGAAGCACATGTGGGATGTATACACCAATAGCCGTCGGATCAGGTTGCCACGGTTCTGGCAGGAGGCATTTGAGGCTGCGTACGAAGAACTGACAAGTGATGTGCCCGAAGTAATAGACGCTGCCATAGCGGAGATTGCCAAGATGTCTGTGCGCTCAATTGGTTTCGACCATCCTCCCGTACAGTCCTCTGCGGGTCATTCTCAATCTTCAGTTAGATCTCTTGAAAATTCCTATTTTAGTTTCTTCTTGCTGGGGTTGCTTCTTTTATTCTTTCAATTTCCCCTTTTTATTGTGTTATGTGTTGGTGGGCAAATTTAGTAGGCTGAATTGTTCCGTGTGAAGGGGATGATTTGTAGTTTGGCTCGTTATAATGGGTTCCCAAACCCTCCCACTTAACTTATAAATAGTGACTAGTTTCATCTTTAATGTATTCTTCGAGTCTAGTAATTCATCAGCTTTAAAAGCCTAGGCTGGATAAATTTGGAAATTGGAATTGGAAATGACTTACAGGGTAGAAATATTGTTGTAATAATATTCATATTTTGTTTGATTAATTTGGCGATATCGGAGACAGTTTGAAGTATTCAGAAATTATGAAAATAAATCCTGATCCATTTTATCAACTAGGTTTACTACAGTTTGCAATAATGTTGATATTGACGCCCACAGTAGCTAGCTAGAAATTAGACTTATATTAATTGCTTATTTTGATGCCATGATATGAGGTTGTGTCAATATAATTGCTTATTTTGATTGGTGGATTTGTTGTGTCATTGAAATTGTTGTTGTTTAACAGTTTGGTCCGTGGCTTATGTATCATGTTGAAGTGTGTGATCACTTTTGCTGCTTGTTTCCCTAGCTACTAAAATTTCACTTATCCTGTGTTTAAAGCTGGCTTCTGTATAGTTTCTAATGTATTTTTTTGTCTGCTTCTTATAAATTTCCTTGACGTGAATTGTTTAGGAGCTTATATGTCAAATAAAATATTTCTACTGTCGAAATTTGCTGAGTTTGTACCTCGATTTGGTTCAGTATGCATTTCATTCTTCTACTCAGAACAAGAGTTGGGCTAAACTTGTTTACGAAGTGATGAAATACTGTGATTCTAAGTGTCCCACTACATGCAATTACAAAATCCTGGTCATAAAGTTGATTAGTGTTTTTGATATGTAAAATATAAATAAATAATTTAAGTAGTTTTATTATTTATTAGAATTAGTATTAGATATTCTGCGATTAGGATTATATATCATAATATATATATATTATGATATATTAGGATTAGATATTATAATATATATCATGATTAGATATTATGATATATTAGGATTAGATATTTAATTAGGATTAAGATTACCCACCACTTATAAATAAGGGTAATCATCAATTTTATGGGGATATGCTTTGATTATGATGTGAACTCTTGAATATTCAGTATAGTTTCTGTTTCTCTTCTATTCTCCTTCTATTCTTCTCTATTTCCCTTTTATTTCTACCAGTTACGTAACAGTGGTATCAGAGCGGTCGTTCCTTGGCCATTCACAAGAATTAATAACAGAATGAGCATGGAATAAGATTGAATCAGCTTGCATTGACTATCTCCTTAACCTCTCATTTCTCTCTTTCTTCCTTTCCCGATTCCCCTTTGTTCTTTCCTTCTTGTCCTGTTTTCCCATTCTTTCCTATTCTTTCCTATTCTTTTTTTCTATTCTTGATCAATTGGCTTATCAGTGGTATCAGTGATGAGCAAATAGAAAAAAAGAATAGGAAAGAATGGGAAAACAGGACAAGAAGGAAAGAACAAAGGGGAATCGAGAAGGAAGAAAGAGAGAAATGAGAGGTTAAGGAGATAGTCAATGCAAGCTGATTCAATCTTATTCCATAGCCTTTGACTGTGCTAATTTCTTCTATTTATAGGCCCTGCTCCCCCTCACATGTCCTAACAATAATATCCTAACAGCAGTAACTAACTAACCGTAACAGTATTTATATTTTTTTTATAACAGTGCCCCACTCCAAACAACCCTTGTCCTCAAGGGTTAGAAATCTAAAATTCAGGAAACTGTTGTTGCAGCTTGTAGAGAGAAATCCAAGAAGCTTCCTCTTCTGGATACCCCTTCCACTGTACCAGTACTTCAGTAATAATTCATTTTTTCCTCCTCCCAACCCTATTAGCCAATACTCTTTCAGGGTATTGAGTACTAGGAACAGCAGGGTAATCAATAGGGGGTGTCTTTGTTTAACACAGGGATCTGGACATAATTTCAACAAAGACACATGGAAAGTAGGGTGTATCCTAGATTCCGGTGGCAACTCCAGCCTGTAAGCCACTGGTCCAATCTTCTTTACTACCTTGTAAGGACCATAAAACCGAGGGGCCAACTTTTGAGTGCTCCTAGTTGCTGCAGAAACTTGTCGGTAGGGTTGGAGCTTAAGGAAAACCCACTGTCCCTCCTGAAATTCACGATCAGATCTTCGAGCATCTGCTTTTTGCTTCATTGTGTTGACCGTCTTATGCAAATGCAAATGGTGCCTTAAAACAGCTAGCATTCTTTCCCTCGCACTAAAACTCCTGTCCACAGCTTCAATTACAGCAGTCTTGGGAATGTAGGGAGAATGGACAGGAGGTTTCTGACCATACAACAACTCATATGGAGTTGCCTTGGTAGAAGTGTGAAAAGTGGTATTATACCACCACTCAGCCAAAGGCACCCACTGACTCCACTCCTTAGGATTTTCCCAGCACATACACCTTAGGTATGACTCTAAACAACGATTCAGAATTTCGGTTTGTCCATCACTTTGAGGATGATAAGCCGAAGATAATTGTTGCTCCACCTTTATAACTGTGAGGAATTCCTTCCAAAAGTTACTGACAAAAATAGGATCTCGATCACTGATAATCTCCACTGGTGCTCCATGAAGTTTATACACTTGATCAAGGAAAATTTGAGCAAGAGAAGAAGCTGTAAAAGGATGGGATAAGCTAATAAAATGCCCATACTTACTCATTCGATCGACTATAACCCAAATCACCTCCTTCCCATTAGACTTAGGAAGCCCTTCTATAAAATCCATTGATATGCTCTCCCAAATTTTACTTGGGATTGGCAACGGTTGTAATAAACCTGGAGAAGCTACTGTTTCATATTTACACCTAGCACAAGTATCACAGCCCTTAACATATTCCTCCACTTCCTTATGAAGATTCTTCCACCAAAACAAGCCACGAACCCTTTGATAAGTAGCACTAATTCCTGAATGACCTCCTTGAGCACTAGAATAAAGCCACTCCAGAATTTTCTGTCTAGTTTCAGCAACATTCCCAACTACTATCTTGTTATCCCTTCTCAGAACAGTTCCATCCCATGAAAACCTCCCTGAAAGGCCGTCAACCTGCTGTTTAACAACCAATAAAACTCCTGCTGTTGCTTGATCGGCCTCCCAGGATTCTTTTATTAAATCCAAAAGCTCCGGGGAAGCAGTATCAAGAGCCATCTGTAAAATTTGAGGCCCATGAACCCTGGAGAGTGCATCAGCCACAGAATTATCACTGCCCCTCTTATATTGAATCTCATAATCATACCCCATGAGCTTAGCTATCCAATACATTTGGAATGGTGTCTTAAGCTTCTGTCCAAGTAGAAACTTGAGACTCTGCTGATCTGTTCTTATCACAAAGTGTGTCCTTTCCAAATACTGATGCCAATTTCCTACTGCCAAAACTATCGCCAACAGTTCATTCTCATATACCGAAAGTTTAATGTGCTGGGGGGCTAATGCCTTGCTGAAAAAAGCCAGTGGCTGCCCCTCCTGCATAAGGACAGCTCCCACTCCTGCTCCACACGCGTCAGCCTCTACTACAAATACCTTGGAAAAATCAGGTAAAGCTAAAACCGGAGCTGACACCAAAATATCCTTCAACCTTTGAAAAGCCACACTGGCTTGTTCCGACCAGAAGAAGCTGTTTGTACGTGTGAGTAGAGTCAAGGGCCTAGCAATCTCTCCAAATCCCTTGATGAACCTCCGATAATAACCTGCCAAACCCAAAAATCCCCTCAATTGCCTCACGTCAGTTGGTTTTGCCCATTCCAGAACAGCCTGTATTTTTCTAGAATCTGTGGACACCTTCCCTGCTGATATAACATGACCTAAATATTCGACCTTCTGGGCAGCAAATGTGCACTTGCTTCTTTTGACATAGTAGTGACAATCACGCAAAACTTTTAATACAGCTTCCAAATGAATTATATGCTCTGTCACCGAAGAGCTATATACGAGAATATCATTGAAGAATACTAGTACAAATTGGCGAAGAAATGGTCTAAAGATGTCATTCATAGCTCCTTGAAATGTTGCTGGAGCATTTGTCAAGCCAAAAGGCATGACCAACCATTCATAATGACCCGAATGAGTTTTGAAGGCAATCTTATGACAATCTGTGGGAACCATTCTGATTTGATGATAACCAGCCCTCAAATCTAGCTTAGTAAACCACCTTGCTGACTGTAATTCATCCAGCAAATCCTCAATCAAAGGAATGGGATACTGGTTCTTAACAGTATGCTTGTTCAGCTCACGATAATCAATACACATTCTCCAGGACCCATCCTTCTTCTTTACCAAGACAATGGGAGCAGAAAAGGGTGAGGAACTTTCCTGAAGCAGCCCATTTTGTAAAAGCTCCTTGATCTGTTGCTCAATCACGTCCTTTTGTACAGCAGGATAGCGATAGGGCTTAAGATTGATTGGATTTGTTCCTTCTCGGAGGATGATAGGGTGGTTGTGTCCAGGCCTCAACGGTGGCAGACATTTGGGTTCCTCAAAAATATCCTCATATTCCTCCAAAACCCCTTGTATTTCTCCTGGAACTAGCCCCCACTCCGGCTGAATGCACAAACATTGAGGTTCAGTACCCTTCTGAGGTTGTAAAAGTTGTACCAAGAACCTTTGCTGATCTTTACCACTGTGAGCACTTAACCTAGAAGTAGGTACTGCCTCCACCGCCATTGGACCCACTGCCTGCAGCTTACACAAACTCCCTTTATACCAAAAATGCATCGCCATCTTATCATACTTCCAGTAGACATTCTTCAGGAACTTCAACCACTCCAATCCCAATATCATGTCATACGTGTGTAGCTCAATAACCCGGAATGCAGATTCAAACTCCACCCCTTGCATTCGCCATTTGAAATCCTTCCAGACACCATGGACCTGCAACCTACATCCCCCAGCAATCTGCACCGAGGAGCATTCTGTCCTACATCCTTGCCACCCCAGCTTCCTTGCCAGATTGAGGTCAAGGAAGTTATGCGTGCTACCGGTGTCTATCAAAACATACATTCCCCGCTTACCAACATTCCCAGCCACTCGCATAGTCTCTGCCGTCTCCCCACCATGAATAGCGTGCAGTGAAATCAATAGGACGAAATCCTCGTCACCTTCACCCGGGAGACCCACATCATTTCCGCCCTCAGCATTACCCTCGTCAAGAATCAAGAAATGGAGTTGCATTTTTTGTCTCTGAAGGCAGTGGTGGTCACGTGAGAACGGCTCGTGACAATAAAAGCAAAGATTCTTCACCCGATGCTCCGCTTCTTCCTCCGCCGACAACACTTTGAGGGGACAGACATACTGGGTCGGCATCTTGAATGTTGCTGCCAAGTCTTTACTCGGTAAAGCACCGAGAACCCCCCGCGAACTCGCCCCTCCAGACGCGAGTGTTCTTGTAAGAAGTCACCGTCGACACTGTCCTCCCTCCCTTCTCACCGCTGTTCTTGCTCAGACGATGGGCTATGGCGATTTCTTGCACTCTTGCCAATCGTCGGGCCTCCACAAGAGTCTGGGGATCAAACATCATCACCGAATCCGCAATTTCCTCCCTTAGCGCTCCAATGTACACATCTATAAGGTACGCCTCTGACAAATCCAGTCGTGCTGCCAGCGTATCAAATTTCACGTTCAACTCCTTCAGCGTGGGTAAGCTCCGACATTGGCCACTCATACGGAGGCCCAAATGTTCCCTTCAACAAATCGGCATACTCTTCCCATGTGGGCCGATAATTTCCCCAGCGACGCTCCATAGCCAACTGCCATTCAAAGGACTCTTCATCCAAATTTAGAGCCGCGGCATCCACTCGCGATTCCTCTGGGACGTTCTCAATCCTAAAGTATTGTTCACACCTGACTATCCACGATTGGATGTTTTTACCATCGTACTTGGGGAAATCCATCCTGGGCAGTCTGGGTCGACGATGATCGTCAAGGTTATCATTACTACGATGGCCACCAGTCCTGTTAGGCACCCCGTGACCACGATCCTGGACGTCCTGCGCAACGCGTTGCAACTCTTGTCGAAGAGCTCGACCCACATTCTGCAATTCATCTCAAAAGCCCAACACCGTTTCTTGCAACTCGTTGACTGCTTGTAGCCATTGTTCCACAACCTGCATACGCGCGTCCATCTGTTGCCTTGTCTCCACCATTCAACGCCCCCGCCCGACGGTCCAAAGAAAGCTTGGCTCTGATACCACTGATAAGCCAATTGATCAAGAATAGAAAAAAAGAATAGGAAAGAATGGGAAAACAGGACAAGAAGGAAAGAACAAAGGGGAATCGGGAAAGGAAGAAAGAGAGAAATGAGAGGTTAAGGAGATAGTCAATGCAAGCTGATTCAATCTTATTCCATAGCCTTTGACTGTGCTAATTTCTTCTATTTATAGGCCCTACTCCCCCTCACATGTCCTAACAATAATATCCTAACAGCAGTAACTAACTAACCGTAACAGTATTTATATTTTTATTATAACAGTGCCCCCCTCCAAACAACCCTTGTTCTCAAGGGTTAGAAATCTGAAATTCAGGAAACTGTTGTTGCAGCTTGTAGAGAGAAATCCAAGAAGCTTCCTCTTCTGGATACCCCTTCCACTGTACCAGTACTTCAGTAATAATTCATTTTTTCCTCCTCCCAACCCTATTAGCCAATACTCTTTCAGGGTATTGAGTACTAGGAACAGCAGGGTAATCAATAGGGGGTGTCTTTGTTTAACACAGGGATCAGTGGTATCAGTCTGGCTTATATAGAACATTGTCTTCAGAATATAGCTAATAATCTTGACAGGATGAGCATGGATATAGAGCGGCGTTTTCAGAATATGGTAAGGTGTCTTGACAAGATGAGTTTCCTTCTGCAGAAAACTCAGCCGGTAAAGAAAGATATGGCAGAGTCACAGAAAATATTGCAAAAGGAAAAGGACATTTTTGGTGATCAACAAGAGTACCCGGCATCTCAAGAATATGAGTCTTCCCTTTCAGCACCTATTAATGAGCAAAAAGATATGCAAGAAAGTCCCAAAAACCCTAACCAAACTCAAGATTCTAATGCGGTGCAGATAACAGTTCAGGAAGAGTTGACAATTCAGTCTATCATTCTCCAAGATGCAAGAAGTTTAGCATGTTCAAAGGAGATCAATTTTCGAAACACAGCTGATAGTTTACAAGAACCTTCACACATCACGTGTAAAAAGAAAGTGATGAAACAAAAGTTTAGAGCTGATGGATCATTAAGTCTCAACTGTTGTGAGAGGTTTAAGAGTACACTTTGCAACATGTCTTTAAACTTGGCACTGATAATACTGACGATTTCAAATCTCCTAGTCCAGATTTGGTTCAAAGGAAAATTGATTAAAATGCTTCTTGGCTCTAGTTTAGTATCGTTATTGGTACTTGACCCTTGGGGACAAGGGTCTTTTGGGGAGGGAGTATTGATATGTAAAATATAAATAAATAATTTAAGTAGTTTTATTATTTATTAGAATTAGTATTAGATATTCTGCGATTAGGATTATATATCATAATATATATTATGATATATTAGGATTAGATATTATCATATATATCATGATTAGATATTATGATATATTAGGATTAGATATTTAATTAGGATTAGGATTACCCACCACTTATAAATAAGGGTAATCATCAATTTTATGGAGATATACTTTGATTATGATGTGAACTCTTGAATATTCAGTATAGTTTCTGTTTCTCTTCTATTCTTCTCTATTTCCCTTTTATTTCTACCAGTTACGTAACAGTTTTCAATACAACATTAACCATGTATACCATTCAATAGCATCTACATTAGTGCAAATGACTTTATTCTTTATCAGCATTTTTGCTAGAGGAGGTCATGTCACATTGTCCGAAGGTTTATAGTTTTTACTGCATTCCTTCTCTATCTTTTGATGGATCAAGAAGACAATTATAGTAGAGTGAGCATCTCAAAAGATCTTGCACATTTTGTGACTTGTTTCGGCTGTTTAAACAACCCTGATTCTTATATAAACCTTCTCTGAATTATTTCGTTGTAGTAACTCGTAAGAGCTAATAATGACTAGAGAGCCTCCTAACAATGCCAGTTTCATATTTTTTTATTCAAGATAATAACCTCAATATCTCTTTTTCCTATGGACGAGTATACTAAACTTATATATGTAAATGAGGTTATTTACCATTTTACATCCTAAGGAGCTAGGATTTGTGGAATAGGTTATGGATAAGGTTATCCTTATGAACTGAGAAGTCCTTGTAAGGGTCCTTCCTCAATAAGATGGTTTGCATTCATTGTTGACCCCATTAGTGAAGTAATAGACTCTTGCTTGTTTTTTCAGAGGGGGAAGGGGGTTATAAGTCCTGGATCCTGAACTCCTCATCCATCCATTGAGTGTCTGATCAGATAGAACAGAGGAAAGTGATGGACTCATTTTCTTTTCTTCTCTTCCATTGTATGTAATTGAAAGAAGCTAGATCAATATTAGTGGATGCATGGATTTCTGCATTGGGAAGTTAGGTTAAGAACTTGAGACGATATGGAAATATTGTAGTTCAGAGCCTCAGAGGACCGTATTTGTAAAGCGTTGTAGAAAGAAAAAGATGTCAGTAGTTTCTGAGGTTATTCCCTTTTGTGGCTAATTTATAACGTTGGCCTTTCAATTTGCTTTGTTTTTTCCCATTAACAGCCAGTACTTGTAATTTTAGTCTCGTGCCATTGAGAAAAGACGATCATCATTCCAAACATGGGCGATTGAGAAAAGTCCTTGTCATCTGTCCTTGATATGATCATCAACCCCCCCCCCCCCCGCGTCTAAATAGATTTTTGGGGTGGACGAGAGGTGAATTATTGAGTACTTTAGATCTCTGGGCTTGCTTTTCCAGAATATGAATGTCGGGCTGGCAATGGCTTTTGTTGATAGTTGTAAGTGTGTTGATTGTTAGCTAGTTTCAAATTCAAGTATGATCATTGTTGTTCATGTAATGATTTGAAAACTTAACGTCTTCTGATGATCTTGTTAAATATGTATTTGATAATGAACATTCTAATGCCTGGTCTTTGTAATATTTCAGAGAGCAAGGCAATTTAGCAAGAGCCTCATTCAAGTTGGAAAAGAAGCATGAGGAATTTGTGAAACATCCAAGGGATCTAGTATGTACATGAAAAATGCTGATCACTACAACCAGAAGTTTGTGGAGAGGTAGTGCTGGGCGAAGTATGACTATGATTTACATGCTTACATAAAAGCGAAAATTGTGTATTCTATTAGGATATGGTTCATCACAGTTTTGCAGTCAATTTAAGAATCTACGTAGTGTGAGGTTAGTAAATTGAAACACTACATTTTGGAGGCAGAGTCAACTTGAATGATTATTATTTTTGTCTCATTTCAAGATCCTTGTAACTTGTTTATTCTAAATTTCCTCAGTTTCTAGTGGCGTTAAAATAGCCTGGATAATGGTTTTGTTGAAGGAGACCTGGTTAATGGTTATTACGCAGCTTCTAGGCTTATATAAAAATTATTTATTTAAATGTTCAAAGTTGATTAAGAAAAATCCCATGGATTGAACATCAATTGCAACTGTTTTAGTTTCATGATAAAGAGGGATCATCCTATAGTATTAACTTAGCATATAACTAAAATACTATCAAGAATAATAGACTTTCTTAAAATGTTTGATGAAAAAAAATTGATATTTTTGAAAGTTATTTCAAATAGCGTATAACGAGAAGTATTTTTCTACACATTCCTCGTACGTTTAGCTCAAATTCTTGTAACTACTAACAACTTTTTCATGTTTAATTTAGCTAAAATTATTATTTTTTTTGTAATATTAATTAGATTTTATTACTATATATTCAAATTTTAGGATCTACAGGGTTTATGGTTATTCCTTTTAACATAAGTGTCTCCTCTAAAAATTAAATTTAAGATTTAGAGGGATTTAACAGAATTTTATATTACTAAATAAACTCTATATTAGACATAAATTATTTTTTTAATAATTGGCCCATAAACTTAACAAAGAAAAAGGTTATTTTGACAAAGTCAAATAATATTAATAAGAATGATAAATAAAATTATTAAATATTATACATTCTATGATTATTCCTGTTATCAAGTTAAAGTTTCTGAATTTTCTATGAAATTAAACATGTCAATCATTTTAGAGAAATAATGATAGAATGTCTAAGATTTAGTAAACTATATTTGAATATATAAAAGACTTTGAATAATATTTGAGGCAGTAACACCAGTCCCAACTCTTAAAATATAGGGTATCGAAAACTTGGAAGGGAAGGTCGTCAACCCAATCTCAGCCACCAAATCAAAGTAAAATCTTGGAATCAGACCACCGTGCTCTCCATCAGATCAGGTAAGCAGGTAAGTTCAATCTTCTTCAGAGTTCAACATCCAGAACTCAAGGATGTTACTGCACTCTCCAGTACCCTCCTCCATTTCACGAATGGGCCACTTCAAGATCACGGCGATGGCAAAGGAGGACAGCGACACCGGGGGCGACGGCATAGTAGAGATAGCAGCCATAGCAGGAGGGCTGATATCGACCCCAGTCATCGCATGGTCTCTCTACACGCTCAAAACAACCGGGTGCGGCCTGCCTCCTGGACCCGGCGGCTCGATCGGCGCACTGGAGGGGGTGAGCTACCTGGCGGTGTGGGGGATAGTCGGGTGGTCAATATACACGAAGACGAAGACTGGTTCGGGTCTGCCCAACGGACCGTTTGGTTTGTTGGGTGTCGTTGAAGGGCTGTCGTATTTGGCAGTGGTGGCCATAGTGGTGGTGTTTGGGTTGCAGTATGTGGAGCAGGGTTACATCCCTGGTTCTCTCCAAGCTGATCAGTGCTACGGCTAGCCTAGCTAGAGTCTACCATCAATTATGGACCACTCCAATTCCATCTTCATCTTATGGATGTGCTTGCTTCTTTCCTTACTCTCTTTAGTGATCCCTGTGAGTGTAACTCCAATGCACTATTTTAGTAATTAATTTGTGGTATTATGATCAATCAATATAAAATCTATAATAACATGTTATGGTACAATGAACAATATTAATTAAATAAATACATATTTTATACTTTATTTGCCTCCTCGTAATATATACATCACACTCATGTCTCCTCGTTTAAAATCCTTCTTCAATTCGTTTTCACATAACTTCCAAAAGTACATAAAATTAGATTATGAACTCATACGGACGTTAAGATAATTTATTATTTATCTATAATTATTATATGTGGATAAATTATAAATTGAAACAAATTTGTTTTATGAAAATTAAATCAAAATCAACGTTTTCTGTTATCAACAAATTATATTCTACTCAAGTTTTATGAATGTGCTGGACAAGCCGAAACAAACTTTGAGAGTGAGTGAACTACCAAAAAGAAATTCCTACTATCAAACTAATATTTCTTGAAGATAGAGCGAGTATGCATGGTCGTACTACACAAGAACTAGCCAAATTATTTAATTAAATCAAAAGAAAATAAATAGGAGGTTCTTTTGATAAAATAAAGGAGAAAAAGATATACAAATTCAGATCATATTTTCAAGGATGATTTAAAATTACGAGTTCTGCCCCAACTCTGTTCTCATAGGTTTCTCTTTTCCCTCTTTAGTCTAAAATTACGGCCTTGTATGGAAAATATAGGCATACTTTATAATAAAATTCTCTATAATTTGATTATCTACCAAATATAAATAGCTATATATTATATCAATTAAAATCTTAAAATTAGAACTATTTACGTGAATAAAATATGAATATTATCAATCACGACAGGTTCTTTTTAATTTATAAGTTCATCAACAATTTTACATTTTGCTGGCCAGCAATATATAATTTTTGGCTAGCTAATATGTAATTGTCATATTTAGTGGGATGGATCATTGAAGAAAAATATAATATAAAGTATCGGTGGAGGTTGTGTGACTATCTATATATATAAGGAATATATACCATCAAAAAAATTGGCAAAAATCTGTAACAGAATCGAACTAAGGTTAAGGTGGCAGAGACAAAGTTCCTCTTTTGTAGGAGACCATTGAGGAATGACATGAAAAGTCATGAATGATGAAATCATATCAGGCAACAAGTTTCCCTTTTCTTTCTTTTGAGATCTCTTTCATTTCTCCATACAGGTATCTTCTTTTCTTCTCCTTAGCTTCCTCCAAAAACTCAATCTCCTCATTTCTTCAAATTCCTTATTTAATTATTAATAATTATAATTAGATTATTTGGAATTCATTCTTTCTTAATTGTCAGGGTTCTCAGTGTTTGTGAGAGGAGCAGCTAGGGGAAAGGTGGAGCTTCCGGCGACGTGTAATCATTTGGCCGGAATTCTCAAGTTCTTCATGTTCTGAATCAAAAGAATATAAATAGAATGTCTTCCTCATCCCCTGAAACTGCTCCATCTTCAGATTCTGGTAATGATGGTGATGACTTCACCGGAGGTTCATTATCACAAAGCCCTCCATCACCATCACCACCACCACCAGCCCAACATAATCCTACTACCGATCTAGTTGTGTTTTCGATGCCGCCGCCTCCGCCGCCGCCTGGCTCTTCTGGTTCCAATAATAATTCCTATTCTGGTTCACCGAACAACCAAGGCCCTCCTGGTGACCAATCGCAATCTCCGCCTTCTTCAAGTCCTTCATCACCGAACAAATCGTCGAATCCTGGTTCATCCTCAACACCAAAATCTTCCCACGGGAACAAGCATTCGCCTCCTCCACTATCTGATTCCAGTGAAAATAGCAGCAATAACGACAGTAGAGCAATTATCGGAGCCGCCGTTGGTGTAGGGTTCGTTCTTCTTATTATGATCGTCGTCTGTATCATTTGCTGCAGAAAGAAGAAGCGAAAGCAAAGGTATTACTATAGCGACGATGGCAAACCCGGCAAGGCTGGTATGGTTTTCGGTTCATCCATTGAATAATTTTTAAGTCTGCGGTCATATAAAGAATCATGTGCACCAATTTAAGGAGCATATTAAATGGTTAGGTTAATGTTATACAAGTGTATATATATATATATCAGTAACATTAATATAACTCCAGTAAATATATATATTAAGTATATAATTTTCAAAATTAAACATCACAAAATCGAATTTTTCAAGAAAAAAAATCATGCATTATAATTTATTGATAAATCCAATAATGCAAAAAAAAATTTAAAAAAATGACCAAATATTTTCACTTTTGTGTTGAACAATTCATTTGCTTCAGATTCTCAGACCTGTACGTTTAGCCCAATAAATAAGCCACAACCCTTGATATAAGTTGGTGTTCAAATTAAGGTTCCTTTTCTTCATTCTTTTGCACAAGAACGTAAGTAACTAAGGATCCAAGAATGAGGATCCTACAAAAATTATAGAATGATTCCAAAACATGTGTTGTGCAGCAAGTGGTTATTACAACAGAGGACAGCACCCAAATAACTGGCACCATGGTGGGAATGACCATGTTGTGAGGATGCAGCAATCACCGGGCATGGGCATGGGTATGGGTCCGGACAGTGGTGGGTGGGGCCCAGTTCCACCACCTCCTCCGCCACACAGCACAGATATGAGTTCCAATTATTCGTTGGGGCCACCAATGCCTCCGCCTTCGCCAGGGATGACTTTAGGGCTGAACTGCGGGACCTTCGCTTTTGAAGACTTGGCTGCGGCAACGGAGGGCTTTGCCGATAAGAATCTGATAGGACAAGGAGGTTTTGGTTACGTGCATAAGGGTGTTTTGCCTAATGGAAAGGAAGTTGCAGTGAAGAGCTTGAAAGCTGGTAGTGGCCAAGGAGAGCGTGAGTTCCAAGCTGAGATTGAAATCATTAGTCGTGTTCATCATCGCCATCTTGTGTCGCTTAATGGCTACTGTATTGCTGGTGGTCAACGAATGTTGGTTTATGAATTTGTTCCCAACAACACTCTTGAGCATCACCTTCATGGTATGCTATTAATTCAACTAATTAATAATTAACTTTACACTTTCTTTTATCTTTCAAGTTACTGTTATAACATCTATATTTGATGGTCTTTTATATATATACGTGTGTGCGCGAGCTCGCAGCAAAGGGTTTGCCTACCATGACTTGGCCTGACAGAATGAGAATTGCAGTAGGATCTGCCAAAGGGCTTGCATACCTTCATGAAGACTGTGAGTTCTCTGATCATATGTAAATATATATATATATACACACACACACTACCTCCATCCTTAATATGAGTTAGAGGTTAGATTTGATCTTAAATATAATATCTTAATATATTTTATATCTAATATTTATTATTTTTTAAACTAATTTATATAATCTAATATTTATTATTTTTTTAACCTAATTTACATAATTTATAAACTAATATATAATATAATGTTATATACACGTGATTACTTTGAGAATATTAAATCATATTTATTATATATAATTGATTTATTTAACTACTTTAATTTATTTTGATTAGTGTAATATATATTATATTAAAGATAGGAGTAAGTAGTTCATTATGTTTTTGTCATGGGTAATTTTGATCTAATTATATAATGCGCTCAGGTCACCCTCGAATTATCCACCGTGATATCAAATCTGCCAATGTCCTCCTTGATGATAGCTTCGAAGCTAAGGTTTCATTTAATATATATCCACGAATTTTCAAATATTTAGCTATATATTGAATTACAAGCCTCATGTTAATTCGTGCATTATAATCACAGGTGGCTGACTTCGGATTGGCTAAGTTGACTACTGATAATAATACTCATGTCTCAACTCGAGTCATGGGAACATTCGGGTACATATACATGCATGCTCTAATAATTAATTATTTCTCCAGCAATTTGATCCAAGAAACTTATTTAATTTTTTATTCATGCATGCATGCACACATATTTTTTATTCATGCATGCATGCACAAAAACAAAGGGGATATCCAAAATTGTACAAACTACAGAGGGATAAAGCTTATGAGTCATACTATGAAGTTGTGGGATAAAGCTTATGAGTCATACTATGAAATTGAACACAGATTGAGATTAGAGACTGATATTACTGAGAATCAGTGTGGTTTCATGCCGAGTAGATCTACAATAGAGGCGATTTATTTATTAAGGGGGTTAATGGAAAGGTACCAGACTAAAAGAAGAGACTTGCATATGGTCTTCATTGATTTAGAAAAAGCATATGATCGAGTGCCAAGGGAGGTGATTTAGAAAGCTTTGGAAAAGAAAGGTGTACGCATGGCATATATTAAGGCAATAAAAGATATGTATGAGGGGGTAACAACTACTGTAAGAACGTCTGGGGGCGAAACAAAGGATTTTCCCATAAGGATTGGTCTACATCAGGGATCATCCTTGAGTCCTTATTTATTTAATCTAGTAGTGGATATTATAACTAAGCCTATTCAAGAGGAAATCCCTAAGTGCATGCTTTTTGCGGACGATATATTTCTGGTGGCGGAATCAAGAGAAGAAATTAATTTTAAACTTGAGTTATGGAGAAGTACTTTAGAGTCGAAGGGTTTCCGTCTGAGTAGAAGTAAGACTGAATATATGCATTGTAATTTTGATAAGAGGCAAGTTAGAAGTAAGTTGGAGGTCAAATTGGGAGATCAAGTTATTCCACAAATAGATAAGTTTAAATATTTGGGATCAATTATACAGAAGGACGGTGAAATTTTGGAAGATGTTCATCATAGAATTCAGGCCGGGTGGTTTAAATGGAGAAAAGTTACTGGGGTTATATGTAATCGAAAAATACCAGATAAAGTAAAAGGAAAGTTTTATCGCACTGCTATAAGACCAGCAATGCTTTATGGAAGTGAATGCTGGGCTTTAAAAGGACAGCACGAGCATAAAGTTGGGGTAGCTGAGATGAGGATGTTGAGATGGATGTGTGGACATACAAGAAAAGATAAGATTCGTAATGAACATATACGGGGAAGAGTTGGAGTGGCACCTATTGAAGAGAAAATGGTAGAGAACCGTCTTAGGTGGTTTGGACACGTACAAAGAAGGCCAAGGGATGCGCCAGTGAAGAGGGTGGATCAAACAGTATGGACACCGGTTAAAAGGACTAGAGGAAGGCCAAAGAGAACGCTCAAAGAGGTCATTGAGCGGGATTTCCTGGTTAATAACCTATCCAAGGATTTAGTTTTTAATAGAGCACAATGGCGTCGTATGATCCATGTAGCCGACTCCATTTAATGGGATAAGGCTTGTTGTTGTTGTTGTTGTTGTTGCATGCATGCACACATAATTAATGATACCGTACGTTGCTCAATTGGGATCTGATTAACACAGGTACTTGGCTCCAGAATATGCGTCAAGTGGAAAATTGACTGAGAAGTCAGACGTGTTCTCTTTCGGAGTGATGTTGTTAGAAATTATAACAGGGAAGAGACCTATAGATATCCAAAATATGGTGGACGATAGTTTAGTAGACTGGGTTAGTGCTGTTATTTCAACTAAAAAACGTTCATTTGATTTTTAGTTTTTTGGCTATATTATTATATGATGAATATATATGCGTATATATGGATCTGCAGGCTCGACCACTCTTGGCAAGAGGGCTTGATGATGGCAACTTTGAAGAACTGGTGGATCCGTTCTTGGAAGGCAATTACAATAACCAGGAATTGTCTAGCATGGCGGCCTGCGCTTCTGCCAGCATTCGTCATTCCGGCAAAAAACGTCCTAAAATGAGCCAGGTACACACGTCTCTTAAAAATCAATAGCTCTGTAGTTTAACAACAACAAAATTCTCCTAAGTAAATAAAATAAGAGTTGTGAATTCAATCCGCTTGTAACTTTATATTGTTAGCGTCTACCTCTTTAATTGAAAAAGAGTGAGAGAGAGAGAGAGATAATTAAAGAGTTAGGACTGGGTAAGTAAGATTTCATGCAATAAACGTACGTACGTGATTACATTCATGCATGCAGATCGTAAGAGCGCTGGAAGGGGATGTGTCACTGGACGACTTAAACGATAAGGCAGGGCATCATGGGCACCTTCTGGCATCTTCATCGAGCTCAGAGTACAATTCAAGTGCGTATCAGGCCGATATGAAGAGGTTCAGACAGTTAGCTCTGGCGAGTCAGGAATTCGGAAGCAGTGAATCAAGTGGTGAAATTTCTCAGGCTAGCCAGAAGCAACATCTTTAGGCTGCTCCAAATTGAGTTCATTATTCCAGCTCCAAATTATTCAAAGGCTATTTGAACCGATGACCTAATTCGTGTCCTCGTCACACACACATATCCATTTTGCTAGAACAAAATGACATCCAACCATTGCTTCAAATTCAAGAGAGCACTTCAGAGAAAAAGATTCTTCAGTAGACTGTGTTTATTTAAATAACATAAACTCATACCATAAAACAAATTCGTCCTAACTTGAGAAACTACTTCATTGAATTAATTAAATTCTTTTAAGTAGACACAATCCACCCAAGAATTTTATTTTTCTTCCTTTCATTTTTGTGCTATGATAATGGAAGATCTTGTACCATTAAAACACTGATCAATGTGACATAATTTTTTTTAATCACTATTGGTTGGTGCTCTATATTATAATTATTTACCTTATTATTGTGTATTCATGAACATTTTTTGGATTAATGAAGGCATATGATATTCTTTTATTTCTTTTAGAATTTGAATGGGTGTTCCTCATAAATGTGTGTGCGCATATATATATATATATATATATATATATATATATATATTATTGTGGTGCAAATTAAATACTATAAATTATCTGTAGATCTGTATAATTAAAGAGTTATATTTAGTCATAAATATAATACTTTAATATATTTTATATTTTATATTTATTATTTTTTTAAAAAATTAATTTACTTAATTGATAATCTGATATATAATTTAATATTATTACATGAATATATAATAACATCCATATACTCCTTTGGTCATAAATATATAATATATTTAACTAATTTGGTTATGTTAAGAAAGTTATTTAAGTTAGTTGTTATAGTATATTTTTTTTAAAATACCCTAATCATCTTCCTTAACTCTATATCTCTTTCTTTTATTTGATTATTGTTGAAAAAGTATCAGTAGGGATAATTTAAAAAAAAGTTAGCAAATTTAAAAAATATATTTTATATTTAGGATAATATTAATTTACTAATTAAGTCATATATTTAAAATAAAAAATATATTAAATACCATAATATCAGTTTGTCGGATTCCTATATAATGTAAGGGAAACGAAAACGAGTTTAATTTCAAATATGATCTCAAAGCCAAGGAACAGTAATTGCATGTATTTGGATCAAATATGATGCAGTATAATGCAATAAAAATGGTAGTTTTAAAAATTTTAGTATAAATGTCTGAAATATATATACATATATATATATATAATACTTTAAAAAGTATATATCTTGAGTTTTAAACAAGTATTTTTAAAGTTATAGATAAAATATTTATAAAAAGCAACCAGAATATTTATAAAGTTATACATATATATATAAATGTTGGATTATATGACATGTACTCCTCCCAGTCTTAAATATATAATTTAATTAGTGAGTTAATATTAGTTTTAAATATAAAATATATTTTTTATATTTATTAAATATTTTTTAATTATCTATATTAATACCCTCTCAATAATAATCAAGTATAAAATAAAGATATTGAGTTATATAGATAATTATAATATTTTAAAAAATATAATATAATAACTAATTTAATTAATTTATTTAATTATATAAATATGCTGAAGTGTGCATGTTCATCGTATTAGATATGTTTGAGTTATGATTCTAGTTCTTTAAAAAGTAAAAAGTTGAGAAGCTCAACTAGCAAGGACCGAGACAAAAAGAGTTTCGCTATCAATTGAGTTTATTGTGCTCAGAGGCATGTTTTAAGTATAAAATTAATGACAAAAATATAAGAAAAATACTCGTATAAAATAATTTTTGGACGTTTGACATTTAAATTTAAAAAACTGATTTGCCAATTAGTTATTAAATAATATGATAAATAATCTCGCTCTCATAAAAAAAATATAAATTTAAATTGCATGAAACGAGTTAGAGAAGAGAAAATTCTCTCCATCCTAAATCTCAAAAGAGAGTAAGAATACCTTTTATTAAATAAAAAAATTATAAATACAAGGTATTACTTTTAATTTTAATTATAAAAATTATTTAATTTTTTTAAATATATAAATAAGTTAAATAAATAAATTAATTTTAATTAATATAAAAATTATTTGATTAATTGAGGTGGATTGATAATATATATAATATATGAATCTAAAGTTAAGAAGTATTAATATTTAATATTAAAATTTTTTAAGCAATTATTTTTTTTTTTTGATCGGTCAACTGCTGATGATTAATGGTTAATGTGAGTCAAATGATGTAGGTCAAAACTCAAAAGTCATGTGTCATCTTATAATAGAAATTAATTATAATCGAGTCTTAAGGATATGATAGTATTTTCACGACTTTACAAAATTTGTTTGTAAATATTTTTTTCAATGGGACTCAGTTTTTTCTTAAAAAAAATAAAATTTAATCTAAATGTTCCATTTTTTGGAATTCTCGTGCAGGGGGCCTGGGCTCACAAATTGCAAGTTCTTCGGCTAGTTCACCCGCTCAAGCCCAAGGATCTTATTCGTATTTGCAAATCTCGGTTCGCCATCACAAATTGCAGGTTACAACTAGTTTCTCCTCTTACGGGTGATTTTGGGCATGGTTTGCACCCAGATTAGTGAGCTTGCAGAGCTTAACTCCGTTCCAGTTTCCAGTTTTTTCGTTGTCTTCGAAGTCTCTGACTGAAAGTGAAGGATAAGGTAGACCTGTGGCCTTGGAAATGATAACCCGATCTAAACTCGTCGAGCAGCTCAGAGATTACCAGATCCGATCTCAGCACAAGTACTCTGCTCTCAGAGTCTTCTGCCCCAAACCACATGTCAATACTCGGTACCATTTTGAACTAGACCACCATATTTTTTATTTAAGTTTCTAATTAGATGGTATAGGAAGTCCTCATTTAGCTCTATCTTTAATGTTAGTAGAGGTAGGAGATGCATTTTGAACTATTGCTACTCGCTCTTCAAGTTGTTGTATTTCATTGAAATTTTGTTTCATGGATTGATTCGCTTTATCTGTATGTTCATTTGTTCAATAGTTAAAAATTTTGGCTTACTGCCGGTTAGGATCAATTTGAGAGCTTATTTTTGTGTCATTTGCAAACTGTGATTGAGGAGCTTGTCCTAGGAGCTGAGTTCGGGTGATTAAATCTATTTTCATATATTGGAAACACTATTGTCAGCTAGAGCCCAACTCTATTTTCACAATGAGCAGTGCTATGATTCAATCCCAAGAATTTATGACCCAGTCAAATCTGCGTTTACCAGCTTCTCCTTGTGGAATTGAACACATGATCTTGAACTAATATCAATTGTCAAGACAATTGCGAGTTGAAAGAGTTGGCCAGCCTCTTATCGTTCATTCTTTCTACAGTTTCACCACTTACATCCTTATGTTCGAAGTACAAACCCAGACCTTACTTTGATACCAATCCAAAGGATTAATGGCAAGCCAAATATGAGTTGATGAACATAGCTGAACCTGAATTTCCGAACAATCTGTTGTTATACTCATGCTGTTTGAACCCGTCACTTCATGCGTGCTAATATTCATTAGGATAAAGTGCTTTTTTAATAAAAAAATATGATCAAGTTTTTGGTTTTTACTTATATGATTTCTGGATGGCTAAATACATTGTATATTTCCAGGACCTAAGACTCTAAAGATCAATCTAAAGATTAGACAAGTAGCTGAGAGTGAGTCAATCATCTTCACAAAAAATCTGTTGAAAAAAAACAAAATCTAAGATAGAAAGTTTGAAACCTCATTACAATCCTTGGGGACCTAGAGACGCAGCATCAAGTTGGTCTATGGGTGATAGCACAGTTTCTAACATTTAAAAAAAAACAAAATAAAGGATTGTTTATAGTACTGTTCATATATAGAGAATATAACATTTAATGGAAGACAAGGGATGCATACATTCAGCCAGTTTCTGGCCGGGGTATCAATTGGCATGTTATATATGGTCATTGATTTACAAGAGAATGCCAAAAGTAATTAAACCTAGGGTTTGCTTTATATAAATAAAGTGAACTAGAAAATATAATGGATAATGAGCTATTCAAGATGCATAAATATGTGACCAGTATTTGTGACTGTTGATTATTGATCTACTTGTGAGCTACTTGAACTCTGCTCATTGAAATCTTTGAGTTTGGTTCAGCTTATTTAACAAATAAATGAATTTGAAGAAGATGTTAAGCAAATGTAATTCAAGAGCCAAGCTTCAAAAGTTGCTGCCCAGCTCATCCAGTTCACAAATACTTGTGCAAGCAATTGCTATCAATTCAATAGTACATCATGTCTATAAAATTATTTGTAACTGCTTGAGCTGGGCTTGATTAGAGTGGCCAGGCTTGACATGTTATAGTTGAGAACAGGCATGGACTTAGCAGTATTCAGATTGGACAAATCAGCCAAAAACGTTTTTTTTGGGTGGGGGGTGTTGAGGAAGCCAAATTATAGTCCTATGAAAGGCTTATCATGACTCCCTTCGAAAACATGTTTGAGTTCTTGTGAGTCTAAATATTCTTTCTGGAAGAGCTGTCATTATTCTTGCAGCATATGAAACCCCTAAATCACTTTCTTTTGGCCCTTGATGCTGAAATGAGGATGTGATTCTCATGTAAGGAAGGGTTGGACAAATTTAAATATTAGATGCGTATGAGCATTTCAGCCTTAAAGCTGAGCTAACTGCATGCTAATTTAGGGTGATATGGAAATAAGATACATAACGATGAGAAAATTTATTTCAGTGGGCATGGATGAATTTGATTGAGGTGTCAGATATCTGATGGAACCTTGCTACTGTATTATTCACAGATGTGATTAAACTGGATTATAGAAACAAAATTACTGATAAAATAAATTGACAAAATGAAACCTCACGGGCCTCACCCTACTCTAGCATTTGTGAAGCCAGCACTCTCCTCACAAACTCTTCTTGGCACCCCCCCCCCTCCCAAAAAAAAAAAGAACCCCCACCACTATTGCATGCCAGAATTCCTTTCGTTGTTCCCCTCTTATTTGTTGTTTTCTTCCTACTTTAGATTTGACTGACATGCCAGGCCCACTATTAGATACCAGATACATTGCCAATTCTAGACCCATCTCCCTTGCATTTAAGCTGATTATTGAAGTTGTTTCCTGGACAATTGTTATGAGTCCCACATTGAGAAGCCTCACAAATAGAGTGGGGTTTATGAGTTCAATGGGCTCTTCCTCCTAATAGGCTAGTCTTTTGGAATTGGGCTCTCCTTTTGGGTTTATGCTCATTACAATGGTGCTTTTATTGAAAGCCTATTGTTCATAGAGAGGGTTACCCACGAAGGATTCTGACTTGTAGTGCCAAGTGAAATGCCATGGTGTGGAGCCGCTGAGGACTTCAGCTGTCAAGGGAGTGTGATATTGTTATGAGTCCCACATTGGGGAGCCTCACAAGTGGAGTGGGGTTTATAAATTCAAGGGGCTCTCCCTCCTAATAGGCTAGTCTTTTGGGATTGATCTCTCCCTTTGGGCTTGTGCTCATTACATTGGTGCTTTCATTGAAAGCCTGATGTTCACGGAGAGGGCTACCCACGAAGGATTCTAACCAGCGCCAAGTAAAATGCTGTGGTGTGGAGCCACGAGGGACTTAGGCTCTCAAGGGGGGGCATTGTTATGAGTCCCATATTAGGGAGCCTCACAAGTAGAATAGGGTTTATAAATTCAAGGACTCTCCCTCCTAATAGGCTAAGTCTTTTAGGACTGGGCTCTCCTTTTGGGCTTGTGCTCATTAGAACAAGCTGCCTTGTCATTGATTGGATGTGATATTTTTCACTAGAATCTTGTGCTGACAGTGACTTCTGCCCTTCTCCCTTCTGTTTTAATTTGACTATTCAATGATATTATTTCAGTTTTAGTCCAGATTGTAATGTAATTTATCAAGGACCATGTAATTCCAGATGTAATTATAATTGACATTTGTATTAACGTCTTGCAGGGTTGATGTTGCCGTGGCAATTATTTTCGCCTTATTATTCTGCATCCTTTCAGTGTTAGCCTGTGTAACCCTTTACGTCAGGCGCTTTTGGATTTTCTTGGTTGTGGTATGCCTCAGTATATCACTTTTTATACGCCTAAAAGTCTCTAGGCAAACAATGGCGAGAAAGAGAGAAAGAAGACTGCCACTGTCAATATGAACATTTATTGTGACGATATAGCATAACACACCTTCGTAGGCCAGTAAGGACTTATTTGATGGCTTTTAGTTAATTTGGTATTTCATGATTTTCAGCAGACACTACTAGTTAGAACAAAAAAGACAGTTTGCCTGCCTCTTTTTAAGAGAGATTCAGTTCCAGAATCTGGATTCCCCAGTGATTTCAGCTTTCACTTTTTCTCAAATGTACAGATCATACGGTGAGCGCAGTGAACAGCCATAAGGCTTTTGTCCTTTTTATATTCCCCCCTTTTCTCTCTGATCAGCTTGTAAATTTTCTCAAGGAATTCAGGCTAAGATTTTCTGTAATTTAGAGATGTCTTATACATTTGAGCATGGATATTTTTGGAGCTGTATGACACTTTTCTTTAGGATAAAAAGCTCAAGTTTGTATGATGGGCAAATATGAACAATTTGAAATTAACAGATAATAGGAAAATCCCATCAGAAATTTTGCAGGCGAGCTGTTTAGGGTAATATTGACAAATCATTGCAACTTGTCTGTCTATTTTCTTTTTCTTTTTCTTTTTCTTTTTGCGACAAACGTTTCTATTCATTTATATACGGTGAAGTTGTTTTCGGCTAAGACAATTTTTGACATGCTTTCCCCTGAAAAGCTCATCAAGTCATTTCGGAAGCCTAGATCTGCATTTTTTTTTTATACGCAAGATATGCACTTGTTTTTGTTGATGATACGAACAGTTTCTACAGTGGTATTTGCGTTTGTCGAGGAAGAACTCTACAATTGCATTAGACAATTGGGCATGGTAATGGAAACAGGGGACGATCATATCTCACCGATGATAATCATTGGGTTACTAGGAGCTTGCACCTTGTAACAGCTGAGGATAGAATACAGATGACAGTTCACACAAAAATTAGGTTTGGTGGGTATGTTTTGACAAATCAAAACAGGGTCCCCCACCCCTCTTTCAAGGTATCTTTTTCGTTCCTCATTTGCGAGTTTCAAGATACTCTTTTACTATACGCATAAATCGTGTGTGTGATACGGATAAGAAATTGTGAAATTAGTTGTGGGAGAAGCTCTATATTTAGATGAACCTTGGTTGGCGACTTCTTTTAGTTTCTCATCGGCACTCTGCTTATTTGATGTCTTCCATGTTTGTTATGATGTGGAGAAATAGGTATAACTTCATCAACAGTTACTGGCAAACGAAGTAAAGTTCAACGTATTAGCGTTCTTTGATGTCCATATTCTTTTCACTCATCTAGAGCATTATTATTATGGTCCCCCAGGGGTCCATCTTGTGTCGGCTACTTTTATCAGTTTCTCATTGGCCCTCTGGTTGTTTAACATCTTATGTTCATTTCTTGGGAGAATGACACCAGCTATCGAACTCATGCCCATCAGACATGAATTACAGAACTCCTAAGTAATTGCATTCTTCAGTTTCTGTTATATTTCCTAGTAATCTAGTTTGCTGTTATGGTCCCCCAAGGTTCCAAGTTGTTATATTGAGATCAACAATAGTCGGTCACTTAATTTAGTTTCTTGTTGGCACTCTCTGGTTATTGAAAATATTCCATGTCTGTTTCTGATTTGGAGAAACAGGTAGAACTTCAGAAGCAGATGTATGCAAATATGGTAAAGTCCAAAGTTTATGCATTTTTTCGGTGTCCATATTTCTTAGTAATATGAAGTGCAGTGATGGTCCCCTAGGGGTCCATATTGTGATGTTTTCCTTTAAATATTGCTCAGGGCATGGAATATCGTGAGCAAGAGAGGAAAGGAAAAAAACCAAAAAAGTAAGCATAAAGCTTTAATCCAATGGGATTGCATTTGGTGGCACACTGGTGGCATGATTGGTCGGCCATCCAATACGTGCCTTTCAAATGTGTTTTAGGGAGCGGCTTCTTTTGGGTAAATAGTCGAGTGTGAATGATGCCCCTTGAATTATTGCGGCACCACTATGATATTTTCTGCTTAATAACTACAGACACTGAAGATGAAACCCCATCTACTTATCTTCCAACTGATCGCAAACTGTGCCCAGTGAAATCATTTGAAAAGCTTTTCATATTCTTTCGCACGCCGAATGCTACTTGATTGATCTATTGGCGATATGTTTATAGTTGTATGGTACCATGAATTACTATTTTGGCTGTGCATTATAGTAGACAAGTAGCTTCCTTCTAACTAATTCTTATTGCCTCTGAAATTGAGTTAGTTGCATGGTTATAGACTTGAAGTGAGCGTTCATTCACATTGAAAAGCCCGTGTGGGAATGGAATTCTTGTCCCTACCATGAAATGAATTACTTCTATTTTTGGTAATGGATATCAAAATTAGCATTATGCTCTTAACATTTCAAAACCTTCAAGATGCTCTTAAAAAACATAAAAAAATAATAAAAAAAATAAGATATTCTCGCAATGGTTGTATAACCAATAACCTAGTGGTATGGGAGTTCCCTATAAGTATAAAGTTACGAGTTTGATTATATTTATAACCTCATGTCGTTAATGCATATTTTTCTGATTCAAAAAATAAAAAATATTCTTATCAATGATAATTAAATATATAAAATGGTTATTTTATATTCACTCTTTTTGTAATAAAAATCGTTTTTATGTAAATTTAAAATAAAAATGATTTTAATTTTTGTAGGGAGAATTACATTGAAAGGAAAAAACAATATCTATAGAAGGACATTGGTTTGAAATTTATTTCTAAAGGCCGAATGAACTTGTCCATGGTTTACAAGGACAAAAGTTCCCATGTTTTTCTTTTGCTACACATAAGGGTAATCATATTTAAGATACTGTCAGTTATTAAATATGTGCATTTGTTCTAGAGAGAATTCAAACTTTAATTCATCATGAGATTAATTATTTATGTTAGATCTAACTCTCATTAAAACCCTTTTAAAGAAGTTAATAAGAACTCAAGAATACTAATCATAATACCAAGTCAAAAAAGCCCATCTATTTATCAAGAAGACCCATCTATGAAAAACGCCCATTTTTTTTTTCTTACAAAAAACGCCCATTCTTGAATACTAAAGACGTCTATGAAGAGGATTAATCTAATCCATTATGTTTGGACTGAACTTGCAAATAAATTAGATTGTTACATATAGTTTTGTTTTAAATGAACGAGGGAAAGAGAAGACAAGGGAATCGATAGATGAAAATGAGGGTGTTTTGGACGAATAAAGAGAGCACTTTTGTCCTTGCAACCGGGCATTTTTTGTAGGCCATACTTTTCTCCTTTTTATTATTGATATTTGATAATTTAATTTTTTTGTAGATATTAAAAATTGAAAATAGATGGTATAATAACTTGTTAATGTAATCGAGTTGATTTGATTAATTTTATTTTCTACTTTATTTTATTTTCCAAAAATCAAACACTAATTATCTAGTTAGTGTTTGTAATGCAAAGCCATTTTGACTTGCACAGAACTTTAATTTGTGAAACATCTAGTATACATTTATTATTATTCAATAATATTAGATTTTTTATTTATTTTTTAAAATGTATTCACAACAATCAGTTGTCCTCCTTTTATTTTTCCTTTAAAGGATTGATAAAAAAAAAAATGTAACTGGGTATCCTTTTGTCAAATCATTCTCAACATGCGCATGGATCATAATATTCTATTTCATTCTTATCAAAATCATTCCTTAAGTAGTTGATGACAATTTACCCCACATTTTAAACAGTATAAGAAGCATGCGGTTCTTAATATGAAGCCCTTAAACAATTGCTCATGTCAGTAATGAAAGGGATGATCACTTAGTTAATTAAGCCTCATTGGGTTTAAACAAATCATAGTAGTATTTGCATTAAGTAAGTGTTTGAGTATTCGTTATGATCGATGTTTTGGTGGTGGTATCAGTTGTGAACTTATTTTTTATTCAATAAAAAGGGAAAGACGAAGGAAGCCAGCCACGGACGTGGACTTTAGTTGATGAGACATAGCCGAAAGCAAAAGCGAATTAAGGACCCCTTACCCTTCAAACCCTTCTTTGAGGTTTCTTTTTTATTTTCTACTTTAAGGGCAAAGTCCTTCAACTTTTTTCATATGCTTCTTTTCTTTTGCTTTTTCTAAAACTCTCTATATTTTATATTCATGCATGCTCCATAGTCTCAACTATGTGTTATTTAGAGACTAGCCTTTATCTTATTTCCATTAAAATTATATAAAATCTATAAAAAATAAAACGTAGGCTCATAGCCTAATTATTAATTAGTATTAAACATAGTAAGATCTTAAGTTACTCGATTGAGTAATCTAAAGTGACTTCACGATGGCAAGTAAATAAAAATGTCTAGTCCAACACACTAAACTTATCAGTGATTTTTTGTATATATAAAATAAAATAGAAGACGTAACATTTGACTTAGGGTTTGTCCTCACTTTTTTTAATGCCAATTAGGAATTTGAATGAGAGGTGGAAAAGGCCACTATTTTTATACCTAATTCTATTTCGTTTATTTTTCTATATACTCTCCTCATCTTTTAAAAAACTTTTCTATAATGCCATAGAGATGGTCATTTAGTGACTTATAATAAATAATTAAAAATCGATTTTTATCGAAAGTACTTAATTCCTTCCGTTCTTTTTATAAGTAATATTATCTAGAGGTAGTTACTTATATAAATAATGATTTAGTTTTATCTAAAAATTAAATATTTTTTTTATGTTCATCTCCAATTAATATTATATGTATATCTCTCACTTATTATTGCTGATTTTTTTTCCACTTATTCTCTCTTTCACTCATAATCCTCATAAATAAAATTATATTTAAAAAAATATATTTTAGACATATTTATTATTTTTAACTAATTTTAATTAATATTTTGATCCTAGTGATTTAGATAGTTGTTGTTTATAAAAAATAATAAAAATGTTAAAATAGAATAGGAATAGGTGGAAGTATTACGCAAAAGTTGTGTCATCAGATGAGGATATTAGAAGTGTGAGATAAAAAGATTAGAAAACAAGTGAAATGAATAAAGGATGGTGTGTGAAATTATTAAATGAGAAAGAAATAGATCAAGATTTCATCCGTAAGAGCAAACTACATCTATCAATTATAAAGGACCGGATGAAGTATCAAATACACGTAATGAAGATATTGAATTGTCAAAATATATTACTCATATTTGTTTGTTTATAATCTAACCGCGAAATCAATGTTTATATCATGAGTTTCACATTAAAAAAAATATTGAGTTAAGGGTTACTTACGGAGAGTTATTATATGATCATAAAAAAAAGATTTAATTATCAAAAAATTTAATATCAATTGAGAATCATATAATGATAAATTATAGCATAAAAAGTAATTTTATATAACAAATTATAGTATAAAAAATAATAAATTTACATTATTTATTTGTTGTCGAGACTTTATAATAAGTAAGTCCAAATCTCAAAATAATTCTCTCTTAACATTGAGCACCTATGAGCTCGCTTGAGTTTGCTAAAAGTATGCTCCATCTAGTTCGATGAAAAATGACTAAATGAAAAATTGGCAAATTTTAAGTAGGGATGTCCTATCGATTTGTTGCTCAATTGATTAATATTTTTATATATTAAAATTTATAAATTATAATATTTTATATAAAATAAATATTATAATTATCAATGGCTAAGAGATAATTTTAAAAATATAAATAATTAAATAGATCATTGCATCATTCAAAAATTTATAATCAAATTAATTTTTTTCTTTATTTTTTTAAACTTTGCTATTTTTTTTTAAAAAATAAAGAAAAAAGTTTTAATTGCAGATAGTGATATGAAAGAAAGGTGGGAGATATATTTTTACAAATTGTTTAATGACAAGGGAGGAGGGTCGAGTTATGAGCTAGAGGATTTAACAGGAGAAGTTGAACCAAATTTGGCATTTTACCGTAGAATCCGTATTGGCGAGGTTAAAGAGGCGCTTAAGAAAATGAAAAATGGTAAAACTGTTGGACCTGATGGTATTTCTATTGAAGTTTGGAAGTATTTAGGTAAAATTGAGGTGGTGTGGCTTACAAATTCTCTTAGAACATCGAGCACATGGTTCTATGGGCTCAGTTGAGTTTGCTAAAAGTATGCTCCATCTAGTTCGATGAAAAATGACTAAATGAAAAATTGGCAATTTTAAGTAGGGATCTCCTATCGATTTGGTCTTTACTCAATTGATTACTATTTTTACATATTAAAATTTATAATTTATAATAATTTATATAAAATAAATATTATATTTATTAGTAATTAAGAGATAATTTTAAAAATATAAGTAGTTAAATAGGTCATTGCATCATTCAAAAATTTATAATCAAATTGATTTTTTTCTTTATTTTTTTAAACTTTGATAACTATCATTTTTTTTCAATACATCTTTGTCAACTTTAGAAAGATTGATACAAAGCTGTAATTATAAACTATTTAGATTTTAAAATTTTTTTTATATACAATATATTTCAATAATTTAATTATTATTCTTTTATTGCCTTATTATTAGTGGATTATAGATATTATTTAACTCTTAAAAATATATGAATATGGGATTATTTTAAAAGTTTATAATTATATATTTTCCCAAAATATGAGCAGTGAATGACGATTTAGGCATGCAAGTCTATTTATGTCCAACTTACCCATACCTAATTTGAAATAGTTAAGAATTTTATAGGATAAGGTAGGGTATCAGACTGTAAAATATAAACTATATTTTTCTCAGACAAAATATTGGACAGGGGCTACCTTATTCAATACTATCCATACATACCCCTAATTATTATAGCCTCGTAAAGATTAACTTAATTTTTTGGGCTTTTTAATTCTTATAATTATTTTTTTAATTTAATATTTGAATAATTTATTAATTTTAATAAAAAAATTATTAATTATAATAAAAAAGATTAATTATAAAACATTAGGGCCTAGTAAAGATTAACTTAATTTTATAAAGTATTGGGCTTTTTAATTCTTATAATTAATTTTTTTAATTTAGTATTTGAATAATTTATTAATTTTAATAAAAAAATTAATTATAAAAAATTAGTTTATTTAAGTTATCTAATTCATAACTATGTTTTTTTCTTCAGCATGATTTCAGAAGATATCCAAACAAATACTAGACGTGATCCTCTCCAAAATTTGTCTCACAAATACCATAACGGTTGGTAAGGAGCAGGGGTTATGCATGGGCAGAGTAAGTAGGGTAGTTTCTATCTAATATTTTATTCAAAAAATATATAGGTTATATTTTACAATTTGATATCCGACTCTACCCGGTAAAAGTCTTAATAATTTTGGGCAGGGCATAAGCAGGCTGGGCATGGGTGGGCTGGACATGCCCAAGTCATGATATCATGCTTATATTGTGAAAAAAAATATGTAATTATGAACTTCTAAAATAATATCATATTCATATATCTTTAAGAGTTAAATAATATCTATAATTCACTAAGAATAAGATAACAAAGATAATAATTAAAATCTTGAAATCCATTACATATAAAAAATAAGCGTTGAAATCTAAGTAGTTTGTAATTATAACTTTGTATCAATCTCCCCAATATTGACAAAAATAAAATATCTAAAAAAATAAAATAAATAATTATAATTTGTAATGTAATCATATGATAATTAATAAAGTTAAAAAAGAAAAAAAATTAGTATAGTTATAAATATTAAAAGATACAACTTATTTATTTAACTATTTATATTTTTAAAATTATCTTATAGTTATCAGTAGCTATTATATTCTTCCTTCTAAGATAGAGAAAAAATAAAAAGAATAAAAGAAAAAATAATCATGGGTAGGACAGTCTCTATGTTCGATATTCAGCTCAAAAAATATATAAACTATATTTTATAGTTTAATATTTAATTTTATTTTATATTTATTAAGTTGGAAGAGTATTTATTAAACAGTATAGAGACAGATTTTAATGAGTCAAAGCGTTAGGCTGTGAAGCCTATTTCCCCTCTAAAATAGGAGAAGGGAAAGAGAAAGAAAATAGTCAAAGATTTTGGGAAGGGAGAGAGAAAGAAAATAGTCAAAGATTTTGACATGAAAGGCAGTACCACCTGGGGAGGGCTATGATTATAGTCTGACATAATGCTTCACACAACACTACTCTCTCCTCCCTTTGCATGCACCATCCTTCTCTGCACTCATTGACCTTCTTGGTTTGCTCAACTCTCTACCATCTTCTATCATCTTCTCCCTCTCCTCTTTAAATTATTATCTTTCCATTGTTCTCTGTTAATTTTCACTCCTCAACTCTCTCTCTCTCTCTCAGTTCTCACATACTCGCCTCGTCTGTGTCAAACGCACCCAAACACCAGACCAGTGGTTGGGAGGAGCTACTTAGCTGTGTGTGGGTCAAATAATTATTTATTGCACTTAGAATTAATATCTCTAAATATAATTATAAGAGTAAATTTTTTAAAATTAAAAAAATAAATAAATAAAATATAATTAATTTAAAAATTAATTGATTAATTTTAATAGATTAAAAATTATATAATATAAATTTATTTTTAAAAAATTAAATTAAATTATAATTAATTAATTTATTTAATTTTTTAATTTATCTAAAAATATCTTTTTATAATTAAAATATATGGACGTTGGATAAATAAAATTGGTGAATACTGAGAGACGCATGGATCAATTAAATGTAGGCTTCATCACTGTTCAAGTCAAAACTGTTCTGCAGCGTTCTGCAATGTGGCCTGCACAACCAACCAATTAAGCTTCGTTTTGCTCAATAACCCCTGTACCAAATTTTAACTATACTAAAGACGACGAGGGTCGATTAGGGTTTTGAAATGTGAATCCCTGTGGTTCTTACTTTTGCCGCTCTCGTGGTGGTGTTATATATGGAAGAAACAGCATTACGAGCATGGGGGTAGAAGATGGTTAATGAATCCGTACACGGTTGTAGTATATGATATGGTCATGGCATGCGCAGTTGTCCTTTACCAGCAAAAGGAATATAAATGTCACTGCGGGCCATTGATTTCTCTTTTAAATCTCTCCTCTTTGTTTCTTGGGGGATAAAAGTGATATAACCCACACGTGCTTTTGCCCTGATGTCGTCCTTCTTTCTTCCTCCAGCCCATTAAATGCTTGCCCTGATCGGCATCTTCATCGAGGAACCAAGCACCACAACCACAAGTCTTGCCGAGAAATTAATACCTTGTTTGAATGGGAGGGGGGAAAAGGCTAGTAAAGAAGAAAATAGAAGAGAGCAAATAATAGTGATGGGACCCACCAGTTTTCCTTGAAAATTCTTTTGGGGGATATAGAATTCGTTGTCCATAACCTTATCTGCTATAATGATGACCTTATTTGCTCCTCCCTTCACTTCTGCTCTTCACCAAGATTTCATAGAACCAGAACCTTATCTGCTCTCTCTTCCCTGGTTTGATTTGTTTTTTTTTTATTAACTTTGGCTTTTCTTCTTGAATAGGACTCCCTCTTCTGTAATAACTTGGTCCAGGTTATAATTATCTAGATGGATTTTTTATTAGAAATACGAAATATAAAATTTTAATTTATTATATTTATTAATCTAGGGAGTTGTGGGTGGAGGAGAAAAATGAAATTAGGAGTCAAATCAGAAGGAGCTGTAAAGTGGGGAGGCAAGTAATAAAAGAAAGAAGTACAGGGTGGGTGCTCAATAAATGGTCAAGTCAGCCGCACGTGCGATGGAGCCAAATGTCAAGGCTTGTGGATGCAATCATTGTTGGTTCTGCTCAACCGCACGAGTGGGTTTGAGATTGCCCTTCTTCAACTTGTCTTCTTTATTTTATGTTTATTACAACTTCTCCATGCTCAAACTTTCTCTCCTTTCTCTCTCTTATTTTTCCTTGGAATCTGCTCAGCCATGAGAACATTGTAATTACATTATAAATTATTGGATTGAACTTGATAGTTTACCTTTGATTATTTTTAAAATATATATATAAATTAATTTGTGTTGGACTTGGGATCCGCCCTTTATAGGCCATGCCATTTAATTAGAATTTTCTACCTAATTAATATATGGAATAGGTAAATTTTCATAAAATACAGAGATTCTACCTTTATAATATATCATCCATCTAAAGCTATAAAATAAGGGTGTATCCGATTCGGTTCGAATTCTAAATAAAAATAGTAAAAATTTAGAATCATCAGGCTATCTATTTTTTTATCTATTTTTTTCTTTTCTTTTTTTGTACCCCTTACCTGTAAATTTCCTACAAAGAAGCATAGAAATAAATAGAAGAAAAGAGCAACAATTTATTTTTTTAATTATCTTTCCCTCCCTTCCTCATTTTCTCTCTTACGTAGTACATCTGCTATGCTATTCTAACTTATGATTTAATAGTCTAGACTCTTTGTTGACAATTTATATTATCAAAATTTGATCAAAACATTAAAAAAATCAAACTAAAATGTGATAGAAAAATTAGGTGGTACATGGTTAAGGGGAAGTGTTGGTAGAAGTTAAAGATTTAAACTTTCATGCCAAAAGCCTTTAACCGAAGTGGCATCCCACCTCCTTAAATAAGAAAGGTTGACACCTCCTAGGGGTAAATTTTGATCAAGACATTAAAAAAAAAAACCCAAATTAATCTGCACTGGATATTGTCCCCTTCGCTTCACTCTAGTGTAAACAATGAAATTCATCATTAATGAGATAATCGAACTTGTTTGGGCGAATAACCAGTCCTAGACCAATATGAGCAGATCGTCTTCCATCCCCACACGATCGATCACTCTTCATATATCTCCTCAATATCCGTTTTTCACAACAGCCAACTCATCTCAAGGCGAAGTACAAGACTTTAAAACAAAAAATAATATAATGAAAACAATAGTAAAAAGATTGTCCCTCAAATAGTGGGATTTTATTTTTTATTTTTTTGGCAAGGGAAGATCTATGATCCACAAGATATATAGATGTATTATTTTCTTTTTTTTTTTTGTGGGGTTTAAGCAGGAAACTATTTGAGAGATGCCTTTGCTGTACATGTAATTTTGTGAACTTATATCTCTTGAATTTGTGTCCTATTAAATCATATGATAATTTCAATGAAATTAAATCCAGATTCGACAAGTTGGAATACTGAGGTGTAGAAATGGCAAAGGCATTTGGAAATGTATCTCTATTATTATTATTGTTGTTGTTATTATTAAAGGCAATATTAATCTTTCACTCAACCTATCCTATGTGCATTTGCCTTTTAGAAAAATTGAGTAAATGCAAGGTGGTAGATGAGATTATGAAGACAGAAAAGGCGTGTGAGGAGCAATAATGTAATCATGTGCTTTCAAATGGAATTCAGAAATACATAAATAATATAGTTATATAACAATAAATATCTTAATTTTATTTTTTATATATATCTAATATCTTAATATTATTTATAGTATATTTTTATCTATAATTTTTTTAATTTAATATAATTTTTAATATTTAAGAATAAAATTATGTATAAAATTATATTAAATTAAAAAGATTATAGATAAAATTATTTATAAATAAAATTATAATATTAAATATATATAAAAAAATAAAATTAAAATATTAGATGGTATATAAATATATATATATATATATAATACACCAAAACTTCTTTCCCTTTCTAGTTATAAGATTATCCAGAAAACTAAACTTTTTGCCAATTTTAAAGTTTGAAATGACAGCTAGACGTATATTGGTAATGTATCCTGAGTTTTCAAGCTTTGACAATTCACCATTCTATCAATTAAAGTTTAAGAAAAGGGATTATATTATATTATTTATTTATCATTTCTTATTGTTTATGTTTTGTTTTAAGTGTTATCTCTCTCACTACAAAACGTCACTTTATATGTCATATAATTTCATAACCAAACGAGTTTCTCTCCCTCAGATACTGAGAGAGATTAAATAGATCTTGTTGATAGCTATAAGATTTTCGTCAATAGAGTATGTAATTACAAAGTATTTGATCAAAACTATGCCCTTTTTTATTTTTTGCCAGAATTCTCAGTTTTGCACCACACTTTGGGTTGACGTCAAATTAAACATAATTAGACAAAGGATGGTTTGAGCTAATGTTATCATTAAATATTTGCAACCTATTAATATATATTTAAAAAAACAACAAACTTCATAGCCTTAGATTCCTAAATTTGTAGTATTACATAATGTTTTAATACAATATGTTGTAAATTGTTTTCAAAGAGATGAGGGGATGGAAGTGGATGGTGAATATACCTTAATTAATTATTCAATTTTGACTTGTTCAAATAAGGAAAAGGAATTATGTAAAGCAGTAATTTTGATGAACCTTAAGAACAACAATACTTATATAATTTGTGAACCGTAGTAGATATAGAACATCGTTCATAAAACAAGAAAGTTCATATAGAACGGAAGTTAAATTATGACAGATCAACTTTAGTCCTTTTTTTTTATTTTTTATAGAGTACAAATAAAACAAGCTATGCAGGCAATATCAAAATTACGATGCCTCTGAATACTCGAGAGAGAGAATTAAACCAAACAATATATATGTATATATCAATAGAGGAGTGCTTGCATGCATAAAACTATCCACTTTCCATGTACTTATTAATTTTGGATATCTTTTTAATTACCAAACTATATATGCATGGGCCTAGCTACCTCACAAATTTCAGTATGAACCTCATAACTAGTGTTGGATTCAAATAAATATATCCAATTAATGGAGGTTAATATGAGTGGTAAACGGTTTGGTATCACTTAAGCGAGGTCTTGAGTTCGAGTCTTGATGTATATAAAAAAATTTTATTAGGAGACTCACCCATCATAGCCAGGTATGCGACGCGGGTCGAATCTGGATATAGTCAGAATAAAATTCTAATAAACTGAATAAGCAACAAAAAACAATATATATCCAAAAAATAGAACATATGCCTCGTAGAACTGAAATGATAGTCACAAAAAATATGACAATAGAGATATTCTTTAAAAAATTTTGAATAGGTCACTGTTCAAACTTGTGTGTGTGTGTGTGACCAATTCAAATTAAGTTTTAAAAATATGACATTAGAGATTATTTAAGTGTTTTTTAGTCAAAACTCAAAAAGCCAATCACTATTTAATTTGTTTTTAACTCAATCATGGAGGAGGAGGGCATGAAATCATATTAATTAATAACTATGGTGTGTCAAATTTTTTTTTTTTTTGATACAATGGTGTGTCAAATTTTAATTTACAAAATTTTGCAAAATGGAAAGCCTCAAACTAGTTTGGGGCCCAACGTTTTATGATATTATTAAATTTGAAAGATTAAAACAGCAGAGATGCTAAAATTGAACAATCATAAAGAATATATAACTTTGATTAGTCGTAATCATGGATCGTGCACTGTGCATATCATTTGGATTTTCAAATTTTAATAATCTTGTTCGGCGTACGTACACCATGCGAGTAGTCATATTCATGCGTCTGGAATTATTAATTCTAGTTTCGATATATACATACATTCACTCTCACGCGGATGGCCAATAGTGGACCTTTGACAAAATTAAAGGCACAAGTGTTAGTCAATGAAAATTGAAAGATAATTATTACCAAAAAAAGTTTAAAAGATAGTTAAACAAATTATCAACGTGATAAATGGTATATTATCCTAAATATTTTTTTACAAAGTGCATACTATTATCATACTAAGGCCTTATTTGATTTAACTTAAGTAGGGGAACGTAAGTGAGATTATAAATTTTATTTAGTTAAAGAATAAGGCATAGAGGGATTATTTATTATTTATTTTAGAAGAAAAATTACAAAAAAATTAATTAAAAATTAATAAATATATATTTATTTTTTTATTTAGATTTTCTTCTATATTCTTTTACAATACTTATATCAAAATTATTATTTTCTAAAAATATGAATATTAGAAAACATATTATATCATTTATATATGATAAAAATATTTTTATATACACTTCAAAGTATGATTTTATTAATTTTAACATATTATCCCATAATAATATATTTTTAATATCTTATAAAAATAAGAAATAAGAAAGTATGAAAAATTGTTAACATCGTGTCGTTAAGTTTATAATTATAAGGCATATAAATATATTTATAATATATGCATACTATTTTTTACCAATATACTTACCTTAAAATATATAATTTTATATTAATTATATACAAGTTTACATAAGAAAAAGAATATTCCTAATCTAGATAAATAATATAAAATATATATCTAGTATAACTATTTTATCTAACAGTAATTAAAAAAAAATAGTGTCGATTAGAGTGTATAACAAAAAAGATGATTTAAAGTCAAAAGAAGTGAAACTAAAATAATAAAAAAATATTATAGATATTTCTATCAAGATTATAACAAAAAAATTTTACCATTCTAAAAATATCTAATTTCAAAAGGAAAAAAGAGGAGGGGAGGGGAGTATAAAATAATACAATTTTAACACTCACCTCTTCTATTAAAAACAAACAACTCAACCAAACGGTACCTAAAGATCCGTGGGTCCCAGATTATGGGCGGTATACGAAGATGAAGCATGCAAATCGCCAAATTTCAGACATAAGCATCCTATAATATTTTATACCTTGTAGATCCAAATTCCAAATAATCCAAATTTGTTGTTAGTTGTTTATCATCCACAAACTCATTTATGTTAAATTATACTCATCTTAATATAAAATTTATTTAATTAATATAATTAAATTTTTAAAATTAAATAAATAAATTAATATAATATATTTTTTTAAAAATAATATAATTATCTGTCTTAATTTTCTTTTTATCTCTCTTATTATTATTATTGATAGAGTATTAATAGATATAATTTAGATAAAAATTAATAGATATTAAAAAATATTTTATATTTAAAATTAATATTATTTTTTAATTAATTAATATATTAATATCGAATGAATAATATTTTATGTGTTTGTTCCTAGGTATATTTTTTTTTGTTTTTAAATGTTAGTCTTTGTTCAGGATATAGAAACTAATTTCTTTCTGGCAAAAACAAAGATACCATATAAAAAGTCAATATAAGTAATTTACTGGTTAATTATATCATGTAGCACCATATTAAAATCAAAATTCAAAGTTAAATGCCTCTATCTGATCAATAATAACTTGTAAGAAAAATGTCATACCATTAGTCTTTTAAGATTCGGAGGGAGCGTTTTACTTATACTGCAATAGTTTGGCAAAGAAATTAAGAAATCTGCAATTTCTTGTTTTTGATTTATGGGTTTGAGTTTTGGTCTAAAATCTGTAGGTTTCTCATGACGTCTTACATTTAAAAGTAGTGAATCCCCGGTTGCCTCAGCAGTCTCGTTTGTCACAAGCGATGATAGTTTCTGATTTCTTTAATTTTTTTTAGTACAACAATTTTTGACCTTGGATTATGGTTCTAATTTCTCGGTTGCAAGGGCTTGGATTTAGCCAATATTTTTATTGTACTTGATATATATAATATAATTAAATAATTAATATTAGTTTTAAATCTAAAATATATTTTTTATATTTATTATTTTTTTTAAATTAACTATATTAATATTCTCTAAATAATAATCAAATAAAAAATAGAGGGAGATAATTAAATAAAATAATTAGAGTATTTTAAAAAAATATATCATATTAACTAATTTAACTAACTTCATTAATCTAATTAAATAGATCTATATTAAGGATAATAGAAATAGTTTTTCTTCCCTTTTATTATAGGAGTATTTTAGTCTTTTAATATTATAGATACACATGTCATCAACAAAAAATTAGACAAATATACCATATGTTTTTATTGACATACTAAACATATATATTTTTTATATAAAAATACTAAAATATCCTTTCATTTCTTTTCTTATTTCAGTTCCCATTCTGTTGTGTTTTTAATTCATTCTTCAAAAAACCTTGTTTGAGGAAACAAAATAGGGCCTTTTATCATTCAATATTCCCAAATGTAAAGCAAATATTTTCATGCAATAACTACAAAATGAACAATATTGGTCGAACACTTCGAATAGATCATGGAATCTATTAATAATAAATCGCCGTAAAGCACCGTATCTATATAACTGCTTGCCACCTACGCTTATGAATAATCTATAAATAATACAATTTGCAATTGAATTATAATTCAAGTAAAAAAAAACTCGTAATATTTTGTGTAATCTTGTTTGATTCTCCTTCTTATCACTCAACTCTCAGACTGGGTTCGTCTCCTTCTCTTCTTCTTTCTTCTTATGAGTTTCGAAGGTCAGGAGCATGAAGATTAAATGAATACTTAAAAGTTCAATCTACAGATCTTGTAATCATGCCGTACATATTGGCCTTTGGGAGTTCTTCTTTCGACGCTTCCTCATTTTCGTACGGTCTTTCTCTCCTCCCATTATTGTTGTTGTATCATCTTTCTTTCATTTTTGTTTTCTTTTATATCATTTTCCTTCGTTTGCTTACATACGCGTGGTTTCGTCGGTTTCATGCGTTACTGGCATGGTTTTGTTCTCCTTCTCGGCTTCTCCACTTTTGTTCTGGTTTTTGTGTTTAGGGTTTCATTCTTTGTGACGCCCTCTTTTTGCATTGCAGGCTTGAGTTTTTTCAGCTGGGGGTGTTTAAGAATGGTATATGTACTGAATAAATTTAACTAACAATTAAGAGATTCTGTTAGAGTATAATTAGTCATAAATTTAATTATTGATTATATTTTTAATAATTAAATTTAAGTGTGTACATAAATTGAGGAATCATCGTGTTTTATGAGGGGATTCCAAAGAAATTATTAAGATTCTTCTTATTTTTTATTTTTTATTATTGATTATTATTTCATTAATTAAATTTAAGTGTGTCCATAAATGAGGAGTTATAGCGATTTATGAGGGATTAAAAAAAATATTGAGATTAATCATATCGTGATTTATGAGGGGTTTCTAAAAAAATTATTGAGATTCTTTTCTTTTAATTATTGATTATTGTTTAATTCATTAAATTTAATTTTGTCCATAAAATCAGGAGTTATTGCGATTTATGAGGGGATTATAAAAAAGTTATTGAGATTCCTTTTATTTTTAATTATTGATTATTTTTTACTAACTAAATTTTTAAGAGAGTCCATAAATCGAAAAACTAACACTATTTATGAGGGTATTCAAAAAAATATTGACATTCTTTTTTATTTTTCATTATTAATTATTCTATTAATTAAATTTAAGTATCTCCATCAATCGATGTGTTATAACTATTTATGAGGGATTTAAAAAAAATATTGAGATTCTTTTAAATTTTTATTATTGATTATTGTTCATTAATTAAATTTAGCTGTGTCCATGAATCGAAGAGTTCTCATGATTTATGAGGGGATCTAAAAAAACGTTACTGATGTGAATTTTATTTTGCAATTATTAATTATTGTTTCATTAATTAAATTTTTCTCCAACTAAGGAATTAAATATATGCCCCACAATGGTTTTTTGCAGACCAAGTTGTTACAAAGACTAAATTAAATTTAATACGTTTGTAACAAATTTGATTCTTTCAAGCCAAGTGCACATCTTGAAGGAATCCAACAATGTTTAAAGAATCCAGCAAACTAATTATGTTAAATTGAAGTGTAAATTCTTATTGAAAGTGATGATGGGAAAATCGAATAACTCATTGTAATAATTTTTTAATATCCCCAAAATCAAATAGTCCATTCAAGGTTAATATCCCAAAATTGAAGAGCTTATCCACAAGGTTAATATATTGATATCCCGAATTTATTTTTTTATTTTAATTTTAATACAAATTTTAATACTGAGGAGTCCCCAAATTTATTTATATTTATTTGTAATGTCCGGAAATAGAAGAGTCCATCCATAGTTTAATGAAAAATCCCGAAATTGAAGATATTATTTATATTTGGTTAACTATTTTCAAAGCATTAGTATTTCTATTTGGTTGTTCTGTAATTTTTTTTCCCTGTTATTTCTGTTTTAAATTTGTTGATAGTGTTATTGTCAAGATAGTTTGGTGGTTTTTGAGATTGAGGGTGCTGCAGTGATTGGGAAAATGATGCTCGAGAGGATGGCCATTATTGATTATGGCTTGCCTTCTAGCTTTTGACTATATATGTTTGGATCATCAAAACACATGAGAATATCATAGCACTTCATTCACATTTGGAAATGATAGGGCATCTTACTTTCACATAAAAATAAAAAGTTAATATTCTATTATGATATATAAAAATAAATTTATCATTAATTTCATATATAGATAAATTCTTTTGAGTACAACAATTGAGAAATATGTCAACACGATTCTTCCGAATAATTACTTCGTGCATAGCACGTGTATACTGTTTAGTTTTATTATATTTTTAGGTTAAGATGAGAACTTAAACACCTCTCTTAAATTTTAATTGGGTGGTTAAAAATTCATTGTACGTGTATTTAGCTGACGAAGAGGTGAGACATGTGACTATTTAGAACGTGTTTGATCTATGAAGAGTATAACTTTATTTTAGTTCCAATCATGGAGCTTGAGGAGTCATCATACCTTTTGGGTGCCTAGGTTAACATTTTAGGGTAATTGATAGTTCAGCTTACCCGATATTAGTATTACCTAGAAGAAAGAGAGAATTCGTCCTGCTTTTTGATAGTGGGCGAGGCTAACCAATTTTCTAAATTTTTTTGTTGTAATAAAACAATTGAGTGGTTAAAAGTATTTAATCAGTATAATAAACCAATTACTTATAAAATTTGAATGCATGGATGGGCAAAATAGAAAAATAAATATTAAATGCTCTATGCATTATTAAATTAGATTTGTATTTTGTATTGAATCAAATCGGAAGAAAATGACTTATGCTATGATGCACATAATGAGTAATTGAGTATATCATCTAATAAGTTACAAACAACATGATACTCACCCATACATTCTTGCCCTCTATCTAAGCTTTTCCTTTCCCCCTTAGACCAAGTCAAAATGGATAAATGAAGGGAGTACCATGAATACTATATTAGTACCACATAATTACACACATATGGTGGGGCTTATGGTGACATAGAAATAAAAATCAAAATACGGAGAGTGAAGGGAAGATTAATTGACTGTAGTCTATTATTGTCTGACTTAATTTAATTAATTTGAAAATGAATAATCAAATTCAATCAATTTAGTTTAGAACTCTGGACAACAAAGCTTGGGTGAGAGAGAGAGAGAGAGAAGGAGTGGGTTCAGCGAAAAATCTAAAGTACAAGGGACATTCATGGAGAGGGAAGGAACGTAGCACGTAGAATGGAATACAAACAAATAAACTAATAAAAAGTGAAGAGTTAATTAATTAAACTGCGTTTAAAGTTTGAACATATAAATTAAATGGTGTGATTGGCAAAAGGCACCATTTTCCAAGTGTAAAGCCAATTTGGGGTTCCTACTTTCCGCTGTTTTCGCTTAAAGACACAAAGAGAAGCTTATAAAAGCACCCTATTGGCTTCACGCTTTCATTGAAACCACTCTCCTTCGCCTTCTTCATTCCCACTTTTCCTTCATTTTATTACTCCACCAAATCAAACCCCCTTTTTCCTTCATTGAAAACTGCACTCTCCCACGGAGTTTTTATTTTTGCTTAGAACAGAGAGATATCAGAACATATATCCATAGAATACACCACTACAACAGAAAAGGCTTCCTCCATGTCTGACACTCTCTATTCTATTATATCCCTGCTCCTCCCTTTTCTTCTCATATTCTTCATCTTCTTCAGAAGAAAACACCCCAGGCTTAATCTTCCCCCTGGAAGAATGGGCTGGCCTTTTCTTGGCGAAACCATTGGCTATTTGAAACCTTACTCTGCAACTACTGTTGGAGATTACATGGAGCAGCACATAGCAAGGTAGTCCCAAAATTTTGAACTTTACGTGTGTTTCCAACTTCGTGTTGCTCATGAACTTGCCTTGTGGTTTCAGGTATGGTAAGATTTACAAGTCCAAGTTGTTTGGGGAACCGGCTATAGTGTCAGCCGATGCAGGGCTGAACAGGTACATATTACAGAACGAAGGGAAATTGTTCGAATGTAGCTATCCCAGAAGCATTGGAGGAATCCTGGGAAAATGGTCTATGCTGGTGTTAGTGGGTGACATGCACAGAGACATGAGGGTTATATCTTTGAACTTTCTCAGCCATGCGAGGCTAAGAACACATCTGTTGAAAGAGGTTGAGAAACATACCCTGCTTGTCCTTAGCTCATGGAGGGAAAATTGTACGTTCTCTGCTCAAGATGAAGCCAAGAAGGTAAAGTTTTTTTCCTTTTTTGTGTTTGAGTTCAGGGATTTTAAGTGAAAACTAAGAGTCTTCTTCGTTTGAATTGTAGTTCACCTTCAATTTGATGGCTAGCCATATTATGAGTTTGGATCCTGGGAATCTTGAAACAGAGCAATTAAAGAAAGAGTATGTGACATTCATGAAAGGGGTGGTTTCAGCTCCTTTGAATTTCCCAGGAACTGCGTACTGGAAGGCCTTAAAGGTGAGAGAGAATATTCATTCTTGAAATCTCAGAGCTTTCCTCAGCTGTATGTGCTAATTGATTAATACTATTTGTTTCAGTCTCGTTCAACCATACTGAATTTCATAGAGGGGAAAATGGAAGAAAGATTGAAGAGAATGAAGGAGGGGAATGAAAATCTGGGGGAAGATGATCTTCTGAACTGGGTTCTGAAGCATTCAAATCTCTCAACAGAGCAGATTCTGGACTTGATTCTGAGCTTGCTCTTTGCCGGACATGAAACTTCATCTGTAGCCATAGCTCTCGCCATTTACTTCTTACCCGGTTGTCCTCGAGCCATACAGCCACTAAGGGAAGAACACATGAAAATAGCGAAAGCGAAGAAGGAAGCAGGAGAAACGGAATTGACTTGGGAAGACTACAAAAGCATGGAATTCACTCACTGTGTAAGCTCTCTCTCTCTTCTCTTGAATTTTTTTAACTGCTTAGAAGTCAGAGAAGTCATTAATTAGTCAAAAATATTAGTTCGGAGTCAGTAAATTGCTACCTTGATTGTGAAGGTTGTGAACGAGACACTTCGGCTGGGAAACGTTGTGAGGTTCCTTCACAGGAAGGCTCTGAAAGATGTTAGGTACAAAGGTAGGAGGAGGAGGAGGAGGAGGGTGGATATTAGATATTTCACTTGTTTTATTGATTTAAGGTTATTTGAAAGAAGAGAAAAAATGTTTAATAATACTTAATTTTGTGTGTGTTTTTCTTTGAAAGGTTATGACATTCCATGTGGGTGGAAAGTCTTGCCTGTGATTGCAGCCGTGCATCTGGATCCTTCACTTTTTGACCAACCTCAACACTTCAATCCATGGAGATGGCAGGTCACTTCCTCCTCTCTTCTTCTCCTTCTAGCTCTAGACAGCACGCCTTCTCTATAATTATTGTCCCTTTTTCTAAAGCCATGAACCTTCTTTGTTTTATTTATTTTTTATTTTTGGGGAATAAAAAGATTGAGAACCAGAGGTACCCAAGCACTTGAATCGGTCCTGCCCCTGTGGATCCCCACATGAAATCACTCCCTTCCCCCTTAACCAGATCCTCAAAGGGGTAGAATTGAGGTGGGTTGGGGTTTTGCCAAAAAAGTGCTTCTAGTCTTCTCCTCTAGTAATCTTCCATTCTTCTCCCTTTCCAGTTTCGACAACACGACACCATTTTTATTAGGTACGGCGTTTCATACCCCTCTCACGTAGGTACACACGTTGTACGGCGTTGAAACCCCCCCCCCCCCAACCCTACAAACAAACCTTAACGTTGTTTGTTGACCCAGGTTTCATCTCAAATCCTAGCTACCTAGTTCTACAACTTCACCTTCAAATCAAACCTATGGTAATGGTGGTCACTGAACTAAAGGGCATGATCAAATCATTAATGCTTCTCAAAAGCATCCTCTTCAGAATGCCCAGGGAATGATTAGGGTTATTCTTTTGCTTTGAACCATATACATCATGTATGTATGTATATATATATATATATAGTTAATGGGCCACACCCAGCGAAACAAGAGCATCCATTGGATGTGGGACTGGTGGGGCCCAGGGACATCTTCGTCAAGGCCGTTAGGGCAAGTGTATCACGACTAGGAACTTAGGAAGGAGATAAGGGGTACATTACAAGAAACAACACAAGAGAAGAAGTGAAGAGGGCGGATCATGGATGGTGAGATTAACGTTGTGATATGCTGAGAGATATCATTGAGATGAAGTGTCATTATCATGGAGGAGGAAGATATTTGATATGAAAGAGTTTATATATAAGTGTGGGGGCCATGTGGGACCCAGTGGATGCGCTGCGAGGAAGAAGATGATGATGACCAATGATCATGGCTCTTCTTGTGAACGTGTGGGCAACGGCCACGGGAGGGTTCAGATGATCATTAATGCCCATGTGGAAGTGGGGTTCTCAAGTGCACGTGCATTTCTGCCTTTTTTCCCTCTCTTTTCCCTCTGCCCTGGTCCTAGCCAAAACACCCCCCCCCCCAAAAAAATCATTACTATATTATCTAATTATTCCCGTAAATAAAATACGATTCCAAGTTATAAGAATCCAGAAAGTCATGTAGCTATAGTAGCTCTCTCTAGCTAGTGGCAAGTGAGAACGAAAGGGCCCCAAAATGGTAAATGTCAATTTATAACAAATAACAATATGAAAGCGACCCGTTTCTCCACCACCACCACCACCACCACCATAAAACCAAATCTATCATGCATCCATCTTCTGCCTCAGATTGTGGGATATGGCCTTTGTCTTGTTTACTATATTAGAGAAGCATCTGAATTATAGACGAGTCCTTATAATAATTATTGATTCGTTTTGTTTGCAGAACAACAATAATGGAAGTAGTAGTAACAGTATCAGTAGTAGTCGTGGAAGCTCATCATCTTGTCCAAATGGAAACAGTACGGCGAGTCAAAACTTCATGCCGTTCGGAGGAGGACCAAGGCTCTGTGCAGGATCGGAGTTGGCAAAACTGGAAATGGCAGTGTTCATTCACCATCTCATTCTCAACTTTCAATGGGACTTAGCTGATGACACCGATCGAGCTTATGCCTTCCCTTTTGTCGATTTCCCTAAAGGCCTTCCCATCACAGTCCAACGTCACTCTCTGATTTGATCCATTTATAAAAGCTATATATATATTATATACAGTTGCAGCAGCCAGATGACAATATATATATATATTAGGGGAAAGATGATTATTATTATTGTTACTGTTAGGTATCTGTTATTATCCATCCATCCAGTTCTTTAATAAAAACGCGACATGCGAATAAATTTTGTTCAAAGAATTACACCATGTTACATGTCATGTTTTTGTTACAAGAGCTTAGTAACAAAAGTTCTTCCTACGTCTCTTGGATTTTGCCCAAGGGGCTCGTGCGTGATGATTCATAGTATATAATTCAAGTGCTTTTGACTTTGGAGACTTAATGCACAGGCATGCAGCATATTGTTAAGATGTAGGACCACGCTCTACTTATTCCTCCAGCCCTACATTTTCTTCTTCCTTTAGAATTTCTACTCCCCCTCGTACCCCACCATGCACTTACAATGTTGTACATTTCATATATTCCTCCAAAAAGGCAGGACAGATGAGAATAATATTAGTTCATTTGTGTATGCTGATCATGGTATTTTGTTTTGATCTCCATCTTTACACTGTAATCTACCTTTGCACTTTTGTATTATATATTATATATATCCATTACCTACGTATGTTCCCTTGCTTTTCAGTTTAATTAACTTATCATTCGAGCGAGAATATGTAGTAGATCTTGGTCGTAGCCTGTCTCAGTTGTGGAAACACATGTATACCAGTCGACACATCTAAGAATTGTTTCTCGCATTATATAACTATATATAACTTCCACCAATTATATGTTACTGTGCTTAGATTTAGACGGTTTTATTATATATATAGAAGAGGCGGAGGTGCAAAAGGCGAATAATGAAATCATTCTACTCAAAGACTTTTATGGTTCAAGTTGGCGTAGAGATATACTCTCATTCACGGTTCATTATCGGATGCTAGAAAACTAATATAATTTATGTGAGTATATATATTTCACGATTTTACTTTATTTGTTTTTGGGTGAGACTAATGATGACTGTCGCAGCCACAAGTTGCAAATCGATCATTTTGACTTGGTAATAATTTGAGTAATTAGAGTAGATCAGCGAAGGATAATTTCACCAAACCAACCCCCCGACCCAAAAGAATCTTTCAATCATTCCTAAGCATCTCGAATGTTGCGCCTCCTAATTAAAATTTTCTGATTCATAAAACTATCAATCAAGTATATATCTAATTATTCATGTGACTTCAATTGATAAAAAAATAAAATTATTTAGAGATTATTCAATTCTTAAAGGATATCATTTTATTATGATTATAATTACTATACTTGAAGAAGTATCCTACTTTCTGAGTACCTAAATTTATATTTAAGAGTAATAGATGACTCGTTCTACTCAATATTAGTATTGTTCAAGAGAAATGGATACTTTACCCTATCATACCCTTTGATCGTGGATGAAACTAATCTTTTTTTAAAAAACTTCGCTATCTATCAAATAAAAAAAAATATAGCTAATTTAAAAATTATTGAATTATTTTTTAATATTATTAAATTTAAATAAGAGTATTCATTTTAATACTAATTCAATCTTAAATATAAAAATTAGATAAGATATTTATTTTAGTATTAAGAACTCAATCTATTTTATCTTTAAAATTTATAATTTTTCTTCTATAGTATATTAATTATACATTATAAAGAAGTATTTATAATACATATGATTAAAAAATATTTTAAAAAAACTAACTTATATTGATTATAAATAATTAAAATAATTAATTTTTATAATATCTATCAAGATTTTATATTAAATATTGAAGGGAGTATAATTTATTTCTATCCACGTTACAACATTTGAAACCACAACGGTACTTTGAAAGGGATATTGGATCATCACACTTAACCCATTTAACCAATGTCTCTATTTTGTTGAAATTTTGTATGAACATCTCTGTTTTTCTAGAAAGTTTACCGCTACCAAGTTCTATATTTAAATAGATTAAATTCTAAGCACTACTGTACTTCTTTTAATAAAAGAGTGTTTCACAATCATACCCTTGAATATGTGTGCATGTGTCAGAGAATCATAATAATGAAAAAATATTACTACCAACATGAAAAGCAAATGTCAGAATTACTAAAAATTAATTCCCTGAGCGCTTGAATTAAAACATATTTCGATGTAACGCAGCAGATGAGCAATCAAAATATAAAATTACATAGTATTATAATACTAATTTCTATCATTGATATAAGATTTAATTTATAATAAAAATTATACTATAAATTATAAATTAAATATATTAAAGATAAAAAAATCAACAATTTTACTATAAAAGATATATTAAAGATATGGATGCATAATATATACTAAAAATGTTGATTTTTTTTATCTTTTTTTAATAAAAAGATTAAAATTCAAACCTCATATATTTCTAATCTTGACGACTGGATGAAGGGGTATAAGCAATTATGAAGACCAAATATGCGTGGAATAAAGTTTCAAATGAATGAGGCCAATATTGTACTTATTTGGAGCTAAACCAAATGGTAGTTAGTTAGTTCCTTTTGATGGATGCAGAAGGAGAAAAGAAAGGAGAGATTTTTAAGAAAAGAAATAGAAGAGACAGTCATGAGACATAATTACGAGATATAGAGGATAAAAAAGAGAGAAGGATAATGCACATCGATGTTAATTGTATTGATGGGGGTCTCCTGGTTAGGTTTACTTTCGTTGTCGGATGCAATTATAGTATTTTATGAGCTTGATTCAGAATGATCGATGCAGCTTCAATTCATCGTCTGTGGTCTGTGGAGATACACGTTATGGTTTCAAACTTGAAGGGCGCTTTCTTCTAAAACGGATAAAATATTGAAGTTATGTGTCACTCAACTTGAGCTCAATTGTCGCTACCTTCCAATCACCCAATCCACAAATTTGGCTGTTTGAAGCTTTCATTCTCCCAAATGTCGCCCTATCTAACACCCATAATTCTCATGTTACGTCAACAGGGCCATGGATTCCTTCCTTTGCTGTTTTAAAATAAATCTCTCAGCAAAAATAATTGATTTTGAAGATGTGGTGACCCTATCAGCTTCATAGAAAGTCTATTTATACTATTGGCTATAGGATTGAAGATTCAGGTTTCAGATATTTTTGTCACTCATATTACACGGTTTCTTATTAAAGTCTTTTTTTTTTACTTTAGTGTGTATAATTTTATTTATATATTCTTATTGAATTTTAACCTCTTCAGAGTCATTAAACTTTCACCAATATATTGGCCAAATAAAAACCTTGATACATATAGAATTAATATGTTTTTCAACATGTCCATTTTTAAGTATTTATTATTTTTAATTAAAGTATGTAGTAAAATTTTTCACAAGTATAATAACTTTTTGTTCATATATAATAATGAGCTCTCGACGTAAAAAAATATAAATAATTATATTAAAAAAATTAATATCAATGGCTTCTATATATATATATATATATTTTTGGTAAGACTTCTATATATATATATATATCAGGGAAGACCAAAGGGAGGCCCGGCCCAAGATTGAATAATTTGAATTGGGTTCTTGCAAAGTAGGGTTGTAGGCTGCATAAGCCTTTTTTCTGTGACGCTGGAGCTTCAGGCTCCTAACATAGTGAGTTAAGGATTAAATTTTTGTCACTAGAAATATTTATATTTAATACTTAATAATATTTTAAATATAATTATCTTTAATATGATGGTACCTATACCTAGAACGAAAATCCCTTAATTGGGCCTCAATTAATCTAATACCTTGATAAGATCCCCATAAGATATTGATGGACAAAGCACCGTTTTGGAGACACACACGTGAAGGAATTAAAATGTTCAAGAGCTCGTGTTTGGACTAAAAGCTACCTGATAACTGGAAATTTGATAAATTCATTACCAACTTAATTGTATTACAAGAAGAGTAGGGTCGGGTGTGATCATAATCGTACAAATGAAATTCATTGGAGATCCTTATTTCTGTTCTTCTTTAAGCAAACATATGAGACCACACACCATAACATAATAGGAAAAGAAAAGGCAGATAACAAATTACTTCCTTCAATCCTTAATATAAAAAAAATTAAGAGTTAGTTAAAATATTTTTAAATAAATTATAAAAATTAAATAAATCAGTTAATTATAACTAAATCAGACAAATTTATATTATATACTGTTTAATATACTTAAATTAATCAATTAATTTTTATATTAATTATAATTAATTTATTTATGTAACTTTATTAATCTATCTAAAAAATTTAACTAATTCCTATATTAAGGACCAAATGAGTACTAATTCTTGTGGTAGAAAATGATACTTACTCATGAGATGTTAATTGTGATTCTAAGATATTGTCACGAGTAAAAGATGGAAATATATGAAGATCTTGTATTTGTTTATTCAGTAACAAGTATTTATACAATGAATCTGTGCGACAAACTACAATGAAATAACAGAAAGTTAGTTATAACTTAATAACAGTAGTTATTATCCTATCAAATATATATAGTTAAGGCTTGTTCTGTCAACCAGAACAACAACAAATAGCTATATTTTGTAGGCTTTTTGTATTTGTAAGTAGTTTGTTGGCTTTTTGTAGCTATATTTGAAGGCTTGTTCGTTAATTGAGAGGGACTAAATCAATTCATAATGCGAAGGGATGTGATGTGCCACATTCGTTTGGGGAAGGGTATGCAACGGGGTGTGACGAGGAAGGATTTGGTGGCACTTATAGTGGAAACCAAATGCTTTCTTCCAACGTTCAAAAGGATCAACATACCCAAGAGAATCACCCAGGTTCGCTTCATTGTCTAAATACTTGAATTATTATTGTTAGCGCCTTGATATGATATGAGAGTGCACTAACAAGTTTTGTTTGCATGGGATGGGATGGGATGGGATTTTGAGATGATAAAAGCGTATGACAAGAAGCAGGGAGTGAGGTGAAAGAGAAGGAAAATTCAAGAAACCAAACCAACGCCAACACCTAGATTGCTCCTTCTCCTCCACTATCAAGAGCAAGGCTCTCCTTGTAGTTGTCGCACGCTGTTATCTCTTCGCATCAAGGGATTCGATCGGCGATTTAAATTTGTTTTGCAATGATGTTTTAATTTCTACCTTGGTTAATTTTGTACGCATACGCACAATTACAGAAAATAGCATACTTGACTAATATTTTTGCCCTCATTTCTTTCATGTTTATAACCGTCTAAGTATTATGGCGTCAGTTAATAAACTATAAGCCCATATTCCTAACGGTTTTTTGTTTGTTTGTTTGTTAATCTCGTTAATTATTACTTGTTAAATATGACAAATTTTGTAATAGGGATCTTGCATGACTAGTTTTGAAGTAAATAACACATAATCAAATAGATTCCAATTTTTATAAAGATAAATGAAGTAAGACATTTTATCAAGTTTATATTTAGGGAGGAGTAGAGGACTCGGACAGGTTTAGAGGTTGAGCAAATATACAAGGCAACTTAGAAACGATATACCGTATTAATCAAAGAAACAAAGGAAGTGAAACACTTTTTGATCTCGATGCATATATTTTTCAAACAAAACTCATATATAATGAGCAAAACTTGTACAGGCAAAATCATATATAAATAGAACTTAGAGACTAAACATGATTTCAGTGCATATTACATATATTTGATTTTTTTTTTAAAACAATTGTGTTCCTCTTGGAAGCTCTTTTTTTCACAAAAAAATTTTTAAAAAAAAGTTAAATTTACTCATAATCTAATAGTAGGATCAAGTTTCTCTGCCTCTTAAGCGATATCAATATCAGACAGAGTGAGCCGTTAATTATCCTCATGCGTAATTTAGACACATAAGAATTAGAATAACTCATTAAGGGTCTTGACTATAATCACAATAAAATGATATTTTTCAGAGATAGAATATGTGTTACCCTTTGAGTTGAACCCATGGATAATGAATGTTTAGGGCATACTTGGATTAGCTTTTGGAGAATAGACTATAGGAATAATATATTATGGAAATAATAGATTTTTTGAAAAATATATTTTAAAAATGAAGATATTTGGATGATTAGTAGTATAATCACTTTTCATATTGGTAAATTACTAAAAAGTATATGATTTGATTAAAATTAGGAGAGAGGGAAGAGGGTAGAGAAGGAAGAGGACAAAGTGTAGAGAGGAGATAGGAGATAGGGTAGAGTAGAAATAAGAGAGATGAGAGATGAGAGAGGGGAGAGGGTAGAGAAGAGAGAGAGTGTGTAAAAAAATAGAGGATAATCTATAAGCTCTTTTACTGTTCTAAAAGCTAATTTCAATAATTTATTCAAAACTATAGTTTTGACCAAAATCACTTCTGGACAAATATGACTGTTTGTTTAAAATTTTTCTAAACTAAAATTTTAGTGCAAAAGGGCTTTTCAAACTATAGTTACAAACATACACTTAGAAATATTTTTTTGTTGTCCATCCGGATCACTTGAGTTTTGCCTTAACTACATCCGAATTCGACCCGCGTCGTGCACCTAGTTATAGTGGGTGAGTCTCCCAACGGGGAATTTTTTGCATATGCTAAGGTTTAAATTTAAGATTTCATTTAAATAATATCAAACTATTTATTATTCAAATCAACTCTATTCGTACTTAGAAACGTTACATACAAAGCAGAAATCACAATAACTAGGTTGGCAAAAGCAAAAAAATCCACTAACTAGAGTATTTGTTTTTTTGTTAGGTAAAGAGGAGGCATGAGCAACGATCCGGTTAGATAGGCTTCAACCAAAGGCCCAGCCACCATAACTATATCCGGTTTGATTAATGCTTTTGTGTTTTTTAATATATTTATGGCATCACCATTTTTTTGGGCAGAAAATCGAATCACCATCACTAAAAATTAAGAAGCAAAATAACTAAATGAGGATATATTGTATGGCCTCTAGTGCTAATTGTAATTCATGATTTAGAAGGTTTTTCTAATCCGAAACAAACCATTTTTAAAATAATGCTCGGTGCATTATAATTATATCGTACTGCTATATAATTTTAAGTGGGGGAGGCATAATTTATAAATGCAAATAACTAATAACTAATCTATCAATAATAAAATTAGAATCAATTACAATTTATAAATATATTGAAGATGTAAGTTTCTTTTCAAAAATACCCTCGGTTGATTAGTAGTTTGTACTCACTCGTATTTTGTATGGAAAAAATATTTTCAATAAACATTTATATTAGAATATTGTATTAATAAAACTCAAAAAATACTCTCAAAATTTTCTTATAAAAAATAGATTATATAACACTCAATATCTTAATTTTATTATATATCCAGTATCTTAATCTTATTTGTGGTATAATTTTACTTATAATATTTTTAATTTAATATAATTTTTAATAATTGAGAAATAAAATTATACTAAATTAAAAAAATTATTAGTGAAATTATAATATATTAAACAAATTATATTATTAATAAGATTAATATATTAAATATATATAAAAAATAAAATTAAAATATTAAGTATTATATAATTCATACAAAATAACAAGAAAGTAATTTTTAATCGTTTTGAAGGGGGAAGGGGAATTTAAGTCTGACTACTAAATGTTTATATTGGCTAGTTAGGAATCGTTATAATATAATTAATAATTTTATATTTAAATCCGAGTATACAGCTGTAACCTTTATTATTTATAAGTATGTTTGGATAGAATTTTAAAAAAAAAATTATAAAAAAAAGACTTTTAGATAGTTTATAGAAAAAGATTGTTGGAGAAGAGTTTATAGAAAAAAAGTAATTTTAAATAAATGAGTGTTTGAATAGTTATTTCTAAAAATACTTTTATTTTTCATAAATTATAAAAAAAAGTATGAGTATTAAATGAAGAAAGATAATATATAAGAGAAAAAATAAGATAGAGTATAAGAAAAGAAATGAGAGTATGTATAAGAAAAAATAGAATAAAAGAGAGAGAGTGTACCAAAAAATAGGAGAGAGGAAAGATGATATAAGAAAAAGTAAGTATAATATAATAATTGATTACTTCATAAGTTCTTTTACTATTCTATAAGTTATTCTAATTAATTTATTTAAAATTTTAATTTTAAATTATAATTTAATCTAAAAGTTTATTTAAATAAATATAATTATTAATTTTAAAATTTTTTAAAATTTAAATTGTATGTGTTTCTAAAGACATACCATATTTTCTCGAACTGAATTAATTAGTTAGTAGTAGGACAGAATATTATTAGATAAATTGAAAAAGGGTTAATCTTATTATTGTGTGAATGAACCAGAGGCTGGGGAAAATGCAGGGAAGGGAGGCCGTGGAAAAGTCAAAAAAACTGTCCGTTGATAAGCATTCGTCAGCGATGGTTCATGGAGATAGAGTCGAGAGGCGTGTTGGAAACGGTCAGATACGTGGAGCGTGAATACGACGCCAAAGTAGCTACCCACTTTATTAAAACACCGCCTTTGCCAACTTTTTCCACCTTTGCCCCCACCTTATTAAGCAATTTACAATTTTCTATCATTAAGTCGGTTACGTAAATTAAAAACAATAAATTAGCTCATCAATCAACAACGCTTCGCCGACAGAATAGGAGAAGCAGCTAATATTACACGTCGCATAATCTCCACCGTTAAAGAAAAGCATCTTAGCCGTTCGTCTCTCTCATCCTTTTATAAATAACAGGTTAGGGTTAGAACCAATTCCCGTTCCTTGCTCTAGTCTTCTTCCTCTTAGGACCTCTGTTTTCCTTAGATCTTGATCCCGGATTTTGTTGTTGCTGATTTTAGGCTTCAGATCCGTATGGATCGAATCGAGATCTACACGACGATGGTGGTTTCTAAGGGGTAAGCGGTCGGTTCATTTGTTTTCTTCCCGTTTACGTTCATATGTCAGGTGTTCCTGTTCTGATTTTTTTCCGTATTCTTTTCTAGGTTTGAGATGAATAAACAGCTTCTCTCCTCGGATCTTCCCTCTCGAGGTGTGGTCTCATCGTTGTTGTTTTCGGCATCTATTCTGTAGAAATTAGCCGGGTCTTGCTTATGTCAAGGCTCGCGAGATGTTAATTCTGCAGGTATGATGGAAGAACGACCAAATCAACGTGGATCGTAGGCAGTCTGGCTCCCTTCTCCATCCGCATCACAAGGATTGCTTCAGAGATGGACGATTGGATGCATAGTCCCTGGTTGCCCTTGAGGGTTTCTGTGACGTCTTCCCTGTAGATTCTACGGTCGCAGATATCGGATATTTGTAAATCTAGTTATTGCTCTGAGGGTATAGAAGGATGTATGAGATTTCGGGGTGAAGGGCCTCGAGATGATGGGCTCTGAGTCCTGAATAATCTTTGTCATCCGACCTTTGCCATGACAGGTGCGCTTGCATGGCAGGTCACAACATCTTAATAAAAGAAGTAATTTTTTGGTTTCGGGGGAGGTCGCACGGGAGTTGCCCGGGATCTCCCTCTGGTGTGGTGTGTGGCTCCCTTTTCATTCTGTTTATTATCACCCTTCGATTGCTCGCCCGCTTAAACCATATGGTCGCGAAGGACACACGACAGCAGATTTGCCTTGATTCTTCCAATCAAATAAGGTATCATCTATCGATATAATCTTTTAGTTATCATTCAAACGGTAATTTTCTATGGAAGATCTACTTATTCAGCTAATCTGAAACCCAAAAAGCATATACAAATAATGGCTCCCCGCAGCAAGTCAGCGGTCCCTCCCTTTAAACTTTTAATTCTGTCAATTTACTGTAGTCGTTGTGATTACGATATTAATGTGGGTTCTTGGGAATATTTTTATTGGCAGAATGCATTCTGGAGTTCCTCGATAATATGAACAAAAGGTAACTAGGTTTCGGTTTTCTTACATAAAGCGGTTCAAATCAATTCTTTTAATGACCAAATTTTTATCGGTTCATCTGTTAGAATTTTAATAAATATCGGTCTTTTATAATATTTAAGGTGTATAAATGAAATAAATGTCAAAACCTTTTCCTATCCTGAAAGTTGATCACCTTTGCCCAAGATACATTTTTCATTATGAATTACTTGAGTTTGCATACTCGGCTTCTCCGTATGCATCGTAATAGAGCAGTAGTTGTATATTTTTCGAATGATCAGTTACTACCAATACAATTATATCAGCAGTAGTTGTATATCTTTCGAATGATCAGTTACCCTTAATACAAGTATATCATGCTCTCATGTACTGTTATCAAATATTGCTGTTCTGTATATTTTTAATACTACTGTTATCAAATATTGCTGTTCTGTATATTTTTAATACAATTATATCATGCTCTCATGTACTGTTATCAAATATTGCTGTTCTGTATATTTTTAAGATTACATTATGTTACTACTATTTTATGTTACAATTATAAACTATTCAAGCGGTGGCAAATTTTTTTATTCAGGAGGTTTGAAGGAGGAATTTATGTTCTGGTTTGTTGAACTATTTCGCGTTTTCTTAGTGATTTTGGAATGTTCTCATAATTATCCCATCCTTGTCCAACTCTTTCTAAACAGCAACTGTAATTTGAGAGTAGCACTTGTGTCCCGCTTTTGGGACACGGAGGATTCCGGGAAGTTTGTTTAACTAGGGATGTTGAATAAGTTGTACTAGGACTATTGGAGCTACCTCTCACCCTTGTACTTTTAGGAAGTATGTTTCAATAGGTTCTCAAGGTTATGCGCCTGTTAAGATTGGTTCTTGGTTTTAGCTAATTGATGTTTTCGTACTATTTCTTTTCTTTGGAGATAATTTTATGAAATTCTTGTTAATTTGAATTGTCTCCGTGTTCATTTTATTAGTTAATGTTTCTTGCTAATTACTGTTTTTTGCACTGGTTGCTTGCTCCCATACTTTAAAGCTGGTGTGCAAGGAGTTTCTTAGTATTGGATTTTTGAAGGGAGGCCCCATTATTTTATCTATTTTTTCAATTTAGTCTGGCCATGCTCCCACTGATTGTTATAATTCTATGATAGGGAATGAAAGCCAGTCTTCTAAATAGGCAGTTTCTAAATTTTAAGTTGTTTATAATATTTTGTAATATTGAGAGGCTATTTTAATTTTAAATTTCAAAAGTATTGATTGGAAGTTTATATAAATAGTATGTTACATTTGGTTTTATTAAATTTGTATATATTATTCCAAGGAAGCCGCAGGAAGTGGAGGGTTTGAAAATTATATCGACTTAGGATAAATAAAAAAAGCGTTTCAGGCTGTGTCAGAGATTAATGGTAACTTTGCGTAGGGTAAGGATGAGTTGGCATAGGCAGGGGAAGGCAATAATGAAGAGAGAATATTTTCTATGTTGTTACGGCAGTAAGTCTTGTCAAAGTTGTTTTAGAAAAACAAACATTTAAGAGCCAGCTAAGTTTACAGAACAGTGGCGATTTATGGTTATTTTTGTTGAAAAATGAGAAAATGATGTTTGGAAGTTGTTTAAGGATTGAGTTTCAAGATTTAGATGTTATTTTGGGTGATAACGAGCACATGTAGATTCTTTTTGCAGCATCTGATTGTCTTGAATTAGTGCATGTTGAGCGTATGAGCATGAATTCTTTTGGAGGATGTTTTTAACTACTTATAGATGGTTACATTAGTATGTCCGTTTGTCTTTTGGAAAACGAATTTTAAGTTTTTGATAGGATAAAGTAGTTTTAAGTTTTTGTTAAAAGTAGTGGTTTTCTAATAAAGAGAAGAGGAATAGAAAGAGGATGAGATTGTGTCTCAAGCTTTTAAGAATGTGAGGAAAATAAAAGTTGTAGGGAGTTCACGTAATCTCATACAAGATAATAAAAATGATTTCGTTGAAATCGATTAGATATTCTCCGTGAATATGACATTTGAACTGTGGAAAGGTGTTTGGTTAGAGTATGTGTAATGCGGTTTCGGCGGACAAGGTTATTGGTGGAAGTGACATATGAGCTGTTTGCATTGTGATTGGTCACAGATGGCCATATGAATGAATCGCTTCTTTGTGGAGCGGAGGAGGAAGATGTTCGTCGTCGAAACAGTGAAACTAAGAGATTTGCGATAACTCTAGCAACAGTAGTTTGCTCCCATGAATGGAGAATGCTTCCGAGGCGTTATTGCAGGGAATGGTTTCATATGGTAATTAAATACGGAACATTTGTGTTATGGGATATAACAATTGGTTGGATTGTGGCTAATGTATAAACGTGTCTTGTATTTGTTCGCACTGGGATGCCTACCCATGGTTTTGGAGTATGATTACTTAGATTAGCAAAGATTCTTTTGGTGTAAAATTTGTTTCCTCCAGTTTGATATGTATGTCTCGTATTATGATTAGAAGTCCTAATCATAATAAAATATTTTCTATAAATCAAATATATTTTAATTAGTTAAATATTTTATTCTTTCTTTATTTGAATTGATGGTTGGGTAAATTGACTTTAAAACAATTTTTTGCTAGTTTTAAAGTTCCATGTAAAATAATGGGGAATAATATGGAAGGTTGTAGAAATCAATTGCACAATAACAATATATAACAAGGTAATTCTCTTGAATTTGAGTTATGTGAATAAAGAATACAAATAGTTTAGTATTTGCTGAAAAGAAAAAGAAACCCGTTAGTCCCCAAAAAACAAAACTTGGTTTTATTAGAGGGGAAAATGGGAAGATAATACTTGGAAGAAAATTTTCTAAAAATGATAGAAAAATAAATTATTATTTTTAGGAGTTCCAAAAATAAGTCACTGCTGGCCAGAATTGGCCTGGTGTGAGATAGCACGTTGTTAGAGGAGTTCTAGATATCCTTGGAATGAAGGATGATCAAAGGGGGAATTGGTAGATTCAAGACTTCTATTATATGAATTATAGGCAGAGAGCGTGAAGATGAGATGATTATGAAGGGGACTCAGTGAAGCGGGGTGTAGCAAATTTGGAAGACATAAAGAAGAAAACCAGTCAAACACTAGAATGGGTCAAAAATAGTAAAATTGAGGAGTTGATTGGTTCTTTATCCAGTGGTTTAAATCAAATTCCTGAACCAACCACGGATGCTTCATTAAATTTAAGGAAATTGGGCTGCTCTTTGGAATGTAGATTCAAAATCTCTGTTGGCACTTTCAGATTAGATTTCCGGAATGGGTAGTTCATTAAATTTTAGTCTTCAGATTTGGCGACTGTCGTGGATAACTTTAATTTGGTAACAAGCAGATTGATAACTTCACTGTGGTTGACAAGAACAGATCTTCCACTTGAAAGCCGATTGTCTCTTCCTTCTGCAGATTTGCTGCTCTACACTTCAATGCCAAGGCCCTTTTACCGAGCCCTTTATTGTTTTGAAGCGTAAGGGGTTTTGCATACTTCTATTTACTTATTGTTTCTAATTGAAGTTATGACATACCTCTGCTCTTGTATCTGACGTTTGTGTTCTTAAACAAGTGTAAAGTAGCTTTAAAAATGTCATGTGTACGCTATGTATAGTTCATATTTATATAGAATTAGGAAGTAGTTTTTTAACAAACACGCTGTTAGTTGAGATAGTAAACGGTTCTATTATCTTTAAACCAAAAAAAAAATACACATTTAAATATTGAGAAATGTACTTATTAGGAGATGGGAGAACTCTGTTTTCTAAACAATGTTCATGAGGGAATGCTTATAGAAAAGGATGCTAGTATGAAAGGAACTTATCGCCAGTATTAAAAGTGCTGAGAAAAATGAACATTTACACTGTGTAGGTGAGGAAACAAACTATATGGAAACAGTCAAAGAACATGTGATTAGCGGCCTGAATTGCTGAAATGCCCAAGCCCCACTCAAATTAAGATCCTCTAATAGGAGACTGCCAAAATTTGCCCACGAAAGGAACTCGCGCCATAAAAAATTCAACCATACATTCCCTGATAAAAGGAAACGAGAACAGATGCTGAAGCAGAAACAAAAACTTTGAACTCTGTGTAGTTCAATTTCTTGTAAAAATGTTTCAATCATGTTTAGTGTTAATCATTCCCAAAACTCATCTGCTTCATTACAGACATTTAACTCAGCTGTTCGTTGAAAAGTCAGCTCCATTTTCATTCATTAACATACTTGATCCGGTCATTATCATATAAGAGCTAATTAAGATTTTTAGATAGATTAATAAAATTAAATAAATAAATTTATTATTATTAAATTTAAATATTCAAGATGAATTATATTATATATTATTTAATCTATTTAAATTAGTCAACTAATTTTTATATTAATTATAATTAATTGATTTATTTAATTTTTATAATTTATTCAAAATATCAAATAGATTTTATATTAAATATAAGAGATAATAAAATAAAGAAAATAAAAAATATATAAAAATAGAACTCTGAGCTGTCAGCTCTTATTGTACGTGACAAATCGAAGATCCAATAGTTGACCATGGAAAAAATAGTCACCACCTCTCAGTATGTATATATATGTATGTATATATATATATATGTGTGTGTGTATATATATATATGTATAGATACCCAACAACATCAAGCCTGTAGATTATTTTTTTATACAAAAATTTTTGAAAAGAAGTTGGGCTCATCTACGATCCAATGTTAGAGTGAAGTCTAAATTCCTCTTAAATAATATTAATGTTGGATAGGGCGAATTGTCTATTACCCCATGTATAAATTTAAAAATTTAAAAGTTATAATACCTCCTCAAACGTTGTGACTAGAACTACAATAAAATATTACTCTTTAGAAATTGAATATTTTCTAAATGATCATATATCTTACTTCTTCACCAATAAAACTCTTTATTTATGTATTTGGTTTTTTGTGAGGTACAAGTATACAATCCCTATGTTATTTAGTTTCGTTTACGACGACGTTCGCGAGGCTCACATTTTCAAAGCATGGGCACCACAAAAGTCAATTAATTGCCTTCACCTAATAAAATTGGCATCAATTCATTGTATCTAATATTGCCCTAACATCACTTTAGATAGCACTTAATATTTTAACCTATGAAGGGACAACACTCCCCTGAAGTTTTGTTTTTGGGCATCAAAGGGACACATCTACTGAAGTATAGATGCAAAAAGTCACCCTCAATAACACTAAAATTATATTTAGATGGAGAGAAAAATAAAAAAAAAAATAAGGAAGAGATAATACTAAAAAAAAAAATTTAAAATAGTAATTATTTTTAGAGTATTCCCTCTTATTAATTTTTTCTCCTTATTTTTTTTACTTTCCAAACAGAGCTAAGTGCTTCCCTAAAATCTTTTTTATATTTGAAGTTGTGGGTTTAAACTCTGTGTAAAAACTATAATAAGTGTGTGAGTTATTAAAAAACAAATACCAAACAAGACGCCTTCTTAATCTATATAGAGTATTAGCAAAAATGAAAAATTCACACTAGTTCGTGAGCAAAAATGTAATTGCATACATTTGTACGAAATAAAAGAAGTCATTTATTCCAATTCAGTTCAACTTTAATTTCTTTGTTAAAATTGTACTATTGAACAGAATAAAATAGAATTAGTTTACAATATAAATTGTTTTTAAAAAAAATTATAAGTCTGACATAATCAAATAACGGTTTACATATAATTTTAAAAAAATAATTATTTAATCCTTATACTATAGATGAGTTTCTAAATTTTAACTCGTAATTTAAATCTTATAATTTTAATCTAGTTAAAATTTAGTTTATAATGTTTAATTTATTATCATTTAATCTAGACACTTTTAATCATTTTAAATTTTTATCAGTCAATTTTTAAAAATATATAATTTTATTTTTTTAAATATAAAAATTAATATTTTATCTAATTAAAATTATAAGAATTGAATTGTATTTAGTCTATCAAAGTCTAAAGATTAAATTTTAATTGAATTAAAATTATATAAATTGAGTTATATTAAATAAATTTAAATTTAATAATTTAGTTTTAATTTAATTGAAATTATATAAATTAAATTATCCCTAATTAAAATTTAACAAAAGTTTTAATATAATGAAAGATATAGGGATGAAATGATGAATTTTTCTGACATTTATCTAGGATGCTGATTATTCCATGGCCGGCTAAAAAAGATCGAATTAAGAGTCCATGGCCAAGAAGGACTTGACGTTACCAAAATATGGTGTTGTTGCCTTATTGGCCTAGACATTTTGATTGATTCGGAATCCATGATGTGCCACAATGTCTTCCTAGCTTTCCCTTTGCCCCTAATTAAATCTCTCAACAGTCTAATTTATTTTTCAATATTTTTTATATAAATTAAATAAAATATTAAATTTTATTAATTTTATATTACAATTTAACAGCTTTATAATTTTAACCTTATTTAATATACATTATATTCTATAAAAATAAAGTTAATACAACAATAAATAAAGAGCTAAACTATATATTAATATAAAAAAAATTCTATCTACCTTATAAATAGGATTAAAATTTTTATTCTCTCTCTATTTTATAAATATAATAAGAGTAGTAAGATATCCTTAATATGATTCTCTTAGATCTCAGGGAGTAAGTGCCATAAAATAAAGACAAAAACTAAAAGGAAAATGCGAGTGGAGATAGATGAACAAATGACAAACACATATCACTTCGATTATTAGCATGATTGAAGGTTAGTTTGAGGCTAGTTTTAGTGAATAGTGAAAATGTTCTTTAACCTAAAACTTTTCTCACAAAGGCATGTCATATGCAAATAAAAATTCTACCATCAAAGCAAAGTCCAATACATTTGATAGATGATTGTGTCATAAAGCTATGTCTGATGGAAAAATACTTTCTCAAGAGAAATAAAATTTATTTTGATAATCTTTAAGTTTAAAAAAGATTAATTTCTAAAATTTTATTTGGTTCAAATGAAGAAAGGGAAGAAAGGGTATGTGAGGATATAGGTTTTGTGTTGGTTAGAGGGTAGGGTAAAGCAGAGGAGAGAAGATTTCTTGTTTAATTTAGAAAATGAGGACAAATATATCCTTATTTTTTTATTTAGTTTTTCTTTTATATTCTTTTACAATATTTACATCATAATTGTTATTTTTTAAAATATGAATATTATAAACCTATTATATCATTTATATATGATAAAAATATTTTTATATCCATTTTAAAATATTATTTTATTAATTTTTAATTATTATCCTATTAATTTTAATATCTTAAAATTAAAAAATTAGAAAATATGAAAAAATATTAACATTTTGTCATTAGTTTTATAATTATAAGACATATAAATATATATAATATATACATACTATTTTTTACCAATAAACTTACGTTAAAATATATATTATGTATTAATTCGATATAACTTTACACAGAAAAAAAAGAATACTTCTAATCTATATAAATAATCTAGAATATATATGCATCACAATTATTTTATTTAATACTAGTCAAAAAAGGCAAAAAAAATGTAGTGATGATGGGGGTATACAAATGAAAAAATAGTTTTAATTTAAGAGAGATAACAATAGAATAATAAAAAGATATTATATGTATTTTTATTAAGATTAGAACAACAATTTTACATCCTTTTAAAAATTCCCAAGTTTAGAGGGAAGGAGAAAGATGAGAGGGGAGTATAAAAGGATAGTTTTAAATTTTTTATCTTTTTAATTTTTCTTAATCAAACACTCTAATACCTCTATTTTCTTTAAAAATCTATAACCAAACAATGTCTAAGTTATCCTCGTTTTTTAAAATAATAAATAAGATTTTTTTAATTTTAAAATATGTGTCATCAAATTAAGGTGCCACCTTGACATTCCAGCCTGGTTAAAGAATAAAGATATTCAAGAAAGCAATTGTTGATTACTATAAAATATTAAAGGAAAAAATATTCTTTTATACTGATTAAAATTAGAAAATGTCAACGTCATGAAAAGAGAGGGCCGAACAACACAACCTTCATAAATAACATCCTCGTGGCACAGCACACAATTATTTTAAGAGAAATACGGTCACAACCTTTAAATTTATATATTTATATATATATATAAAATAAAGTGCTAGGCCTTAACAGAGGATTTTAACACTGTAACATCTCTGAATTGGAAACTGGAGCTTTAATTCCTCTGTTCTATAAAAACAGAGTTTTTTGTGAATTGCGCCAGTTTTTCTCTCAGCTTCTCAGGTAACTCTCATTCTTTTCTTCTCTCACACCACACACACTGATAATCCCTTTCGTTATCATTGTTGCTTCTTTCTTCCTATTTTCTGTATTGGGTCTGTCAGATTTCTTTTTGATTTACTATTGTTTTTCATACTCTCCTCACAACACTGCGTATTTTGTATGCGATGGCAATCATATTCTCTCTTTTACTTTTAAACTATTCTCAATCCTTTTTCTTCAAATTCGTCTCTGTTTTTCTGCTTGCTGTGCTTCGTTCAAAATGCTTAACGATATTATGAGATTTGATGGTTCTTTTGGGCTTCAGTTCTGGAATTCTTTGCATGATCTAACTCAGAGCCTACACTTGAGTTTCCAAATGTTAATCGTTTAGATTTCACTGACGGTGTGAACGAAATTGGCAGAGCAGTTTCTCTTTCTGAGAAAGTCAACGGCTGTGATCAGCGTCTGAAACTCCCTTTTGTTCTTAGCTTGTCGTGAGTGACGGGGCTTGAGAAAGAAAACAGAGGTTTCAACATTTGACCTTTGTGTATTCTTAGGATTTGAAAACTACCAAAACCAGGGCTGTTAGATCCCAACTTTTGAAATTTTCAATGTCTGGTTTTGGTTGTAGAAATGTGGCACTTCCATCATTTTAGGTTGGAAGCCCAGGATGAGCAAGCTCTTCTTCTCTCACACCCCTTTGCTCGTTTATTGATAACGTACCAACTGGGGAACATTAAAATGTGTGGGACATTTGAGTGTCAGAGAAGAGATTAATATGAATATAATATTCAGGGGTAGATTGGATATTAAGTATGCAGAATAATGATGATGTGCAGGTTGGATTGAATTGCTATAATTGAGATCCAACATGTTCCGCCTTAGAAAGCAAACCCAGAATCAAGTGGACAATGACCCCTCTTACAAACAATCAAAGGTAAAGCTAGCTGATATTTCTTTGAAACCGTTCAGTTTAGTGCAAAACTTTATAAATGCCTCAATTTTTCATCACAACTACGTAGTTTTTTTTCTACGTTAATTACTTTCACTAATACTTGCAAACTGATAAAAATTTACAGAAACAAATCTTATATACTCACTTCGATTCTTTTACTCTTTTATTTTGTTTGTTCTTTCTTCTTGTTTTTTTTTGTAAAAAATATTTTACATATTTCTGAATACACAAATATGTAGATGAATTGCTACTGAATGTAGAAGGAAAAAGATTACTTTTTGGTAGTTATTCCAAACTGGCATTCATCAAAGATGGATATGATAAGTTTCGTAATATATTGAGGGCTAAGTTGAAGGTTAAATTGCAGAGATTTTTGACAGAGTAGATAATCTTTTTCTTAAATCGAAATTTACACGGATGATTTTGTTGTCATTAGTTAATTCGTTATTATACTAGCTAGAAAAATATGGTATATTATATCGTAAACTTCATCAGGTGGCTGAACTGAGGGCAGCTCTGGGGCCATTATCTGGGCGAAGTCTAAAGTATTGCACAGACGCATGTCTCAGGAGATATTTAGAAGCCAGGAACTGGAACCTTGATAAAGCCAAGAAAATGTTGGAAGAAACCCTCAAATGGAGATCCACTTACAAGGCCGAGGAAATCCGTTGGGTAATTCTCACGTTATTTCTTTTATAGATTTAAAGGTTAGACACACTAATAGTAAAAGATTATAAGTAAGATTGAAGTCACAACTTTCTATTTACCAGAGAAGCTTGTATGTCACCATGGCATTCTCATGTTCTTTCTATCTAATCATATTTCTTATTACTTCACCCTTCATCAGCCTGAAGTTGCACACGAGGGTGAAACTGGAAAAGTGTCAAGGGCAAATTTTCACGATCGTTCTGGAAGAACTGTGCTTATCATGAGGCCTGGAATGCAGGTTAATTAATTTAACCTACCTATAGCATCATTAATCACTTCGATTGATTTAAGACTATAATACTTGACCTAACCGTTATGTTTACTTGTGTTTTTCATTAATCTGTCAGAACACGGCATGTCCAGAAGATAATATCAGGCATTTGGTATACCTCATGGAGAATGCTATCCTCAATCTCCCCGAAGGTCAAGAACAGATGTCATGGCTCATAGATTTCACTGGATTTTCACTCAACACTAATGTTTCTGTCAAAACAGCTCGTGAAATCATCCACATCTTACAGAATCACTATCCTGAAAGGCTTGGTATTGCTTTTCTCTTTAGCCCACCAAGGATATTTCAAGCTTTTTGGAAGGTTCGTTCTCTGTTTCTCCAATTTGTTTTTTTTTTGTAAGATATATATGAATATGAGAACTAAAAGGAAGAAATTGTTGTTGCATTCTGATAGGCTGTGAGATACTTCTTGGATCCCAAGACATTCCAGAAGGTGAAATTTGTTTATCCTAAGGACAAGGAGAGTGAAGAACTGATGAAATCGCTGTTTGACGTGGAAAATCTTCCGAATGAGTTTGGAGGAAAAGCGACATTGAAGTATGATCATGAAGAGTTTTCAAGGATGATGATAAAAGATGATGTAAAAACTGCTAAATTCTGGGGAGTTGATGACAAACCATTCATCAGTAAGGATGAACATCCTAGTACGGAGGTAGCAGTGCCAGAACCAGGGACGATTTGAGCAAGTACCATGTTGGTTATTAGTAAGGTTAAGAAGCCTCATTTTGTTTATTTCAATACCTAACTGGAAACCTAAGACATTTAATATTACTGTACACTTTTGTATTATCCTCTGCTTTCACTCACCCCTACTTTGTAGTCTTATCAACATAAATATCTTTGTATCGTTTTTTGGTGCTTTTTTGAAAAAGGCTTAAATTCTAGTTCTACTCTTTGTATTATGTTTATACATTTTGTTTTACCTTTTAAATTAATAAATTAATTTAATAAATTGTTCCATAGAATTCAATAAATTAATTACACATCAAAGTCCCGGAACTCAGTTTGTTAAAGCGTTGGTCTTATGAGCCGAAGGTCGTGTGTTCGAACCCCGCTGGAACCATTTTTCAGAAATTCAATTTTATATCCACGTGTCTTGGTTACACACTTACACGTCAGTAGTTGTCGGCCCAAAATATTAGCCCAGACTACGCTTTGATATTGGGCTTTTAATTTTTGTTTGGAGACCACAGGACTTTACTACAAGCCCAAACAATGTCCTTCACCAGGGACACTCCCCAAACAATGTCCCTTGGCAATCGATTGGACCGGAGAATCATCGTCGACGCCATCACGGTGTATCAATCGTTGAGTGCTTTTTCGTTGGTCTCTGGCCGGATATATCTGTTTCATCCAACTTTGGGGTGGATCTTAGTTGTCTTTCAACCTATCTGCAGTTTTGTAGGCTACTAGTTTTATTTTCCTTCGTTTTCTTGCCGAGCAGTACTGTAACTGGCAAATCAACGTCAAAAAGTTTTGTTATGGTTATCTTTGGTTTGAATTTCTGTTGTGTGATACGAAAATGTGTTATCTCGTAACAAAAATCATTGTATACTCTGATGAGTTGAAACCTCTTTTTCTACCAGGAAGAGGCAAGATGATAAAAGCCGTATTGGTGATGAACACGCAGGGGAGGCCCCGTCTTGCAAAATTTTATGAATTTCGGGTCCTTCTCCTAGACCATCCACCTTAAAAATTCAATATTTTCCCCTCCCCGAGTTCCTGTGATTGTTAACGATATGATTAGACTTAATTTTATTGTGTTAGGTTAGCCTGTGGAGAAGCAGCAGGAACTAATACGTAATGTGTTTTCAGGTTTGTCCCTCTCTCTGGTCTTATGGATCAATGCATTTTATTTTAGTTCTTCTAGTTGATCACAATGGTTGATTGAAGAATTTACCTTGTCTTGAGAGGCAATAGCCTATTTCTTGGTGTTTTACAATTTTTTAAAAGTATCTGTTTCGGCTTTTATTTATTGTCGATTGTTGATACAGTCTTGTGCAGTAGAGCTGAAAATGTTAGTAGTTTCGTGGATGCCGAGTCCATCTTTGGTCAGGTATTGCCTTCTTTTAACGTTCTGCTCATTACTTTGCTCTCTTCTTCACTAATTATTGGAATCATATACTAGGGGTAGTTAAAAGCAAGAAGGATGGTTGAGCATGAACTTGTTTTTCTGTTGTTCAAACCTCCAAGTTAGTAGTACTGCTCAATTGCTGCAACGGGTTTCTGTATGCATTATTGAGAATAGAAGCGTCGCTGTTAGGTCCATTTAATCTATAATGCATTTTGTTGTTTTTGCATCTTACATATTCTAGAGCTAAATTAATCTGATACCCTGCTGTGTTGACATTATTGACGGTCTGTTCTCTTTATAACAATGTCTAGCGATTGAACATGAGCCATATTGTAAACATCTCTATGTCCCAAAGAAAAGAAAACCAGTGAAATGATCTGTTCCCTTTTTCCTTCAGGATGCTCGCCTTGTCTACAAGCACTATGCAACTTTGTACTTTGTGTTCATATTTGATAGTGTTGAAAATGAGCTGGCTATGCTTGACTTAATACAAGGTAGATTTCTTATTGGAAATAACTATTACTTCACATGTTCCGCCAATTGTTTGAAGCAGGAATTTTTATTGCTTTAGGATGAATACTGCTACAGTAGGGGGTCCAATAATATTACATGGCCTGGTCCATGAAGCGGTGTCCTCGTGTCATTTATGTGTCTTAAAAGTAATTATATGAACTTCGGCGTACAAAAAATGGTGTAATTTTATAATATTGTTGGGAAGGTAAATTTGAAATACGTGAGGTGGGAATTGTTCAGTTGACTGTGGAATGTGGACCAAAATAAGTGGCGGTCAAGTTGGACAATGGCCTCCCCAATCTCCCCTTCATCCAAATAGTAAAAAGCTCTAATTATCTTCTATAACGGTTGATATGAAATATAAATTAGGTGTTTCCATTGCTGCATTTTTCTTTGCTTACATTGAAGTAAGTTGGTTGAATTTGTAATATATTTCCTGTTGAACATTGGGAAAGAACTAGTTGCTTCTTCATGAACTTTATGTAACAGTAAGCTCGTACTTCTGTTATTTACCGTTCTGGGACTGCTTAATTGCCTGGGTGATTCTTACTATGATCTTTCTGCCTACAGTCTTTGTTGAAACACTGGACAAATGCTTCAGAAATGTTTGTGAACTTGACGTAGTGTTCAACTATAGCAAGGTTGGAGACTTCTTCTACGTATTTCTGCACAATCTTTGTATTACAGTCTCGGTTTAAACTCAGGGTCCAAAATATGTCTTGGTTGAAAACGCTACACTTTATTTATTATAAACTATATTGTATGATTCACTATAGGCTAGATATACGTTCTGCTCAGGCAGATTTATTAGATTCTTCACCGTTACGCATTTTTTAAAATCTTTGTTCAAAACTTCCCTCTTTATTTGACAAGTTAGATGACTTCCGTGCTTCTTAGTTACTGTTGTGTTCCTGGAGAATCGAAATCACTTCATATGCTTAATATTACAAGGCATGCCTTTAGTGCTGGCCTCAAGCCTATTAGAGTACAGTAATAAATGTATCTCAAGTTTCCCTTTATTTGATGTTATTTGCAGATGCATTCTATTCTAGATGAGATTATCTTTGGAGGCCAGGTTTTGGAAACAAGTTCAGCCGAGGTTATGAAGGCTATTGAAGAGTTGTCAAGGTGCTTCCCCCCCAAACCACCCAAAAGATCGTATCTTGTTAACTTGCAAGGTTTTGAAATTTAAGATAATGTATTTTTTGTGTGCTTACACTTATATCTGTGCATGTTTTATGTTGCAGGCTAGAAGCGACCTCCAATGCTATCAACCTTGTATCAAAATCTGTTTCTGGTTGGAGGACGCGGTAGTCTATTACTATCATTTAAGCTTGTGGATTGATCTTCATTATATTTATAGGTTCCAAGTGTTATGAAGGACAGAGCTGTACTTTTTATCGGGAGAGTCGATAGCATTTATTTTGGATATTCTGGATCTGAAGTAAAACCACCTACGCTGGAGGACGGAGTAAAATCCTGCCGAGTACGGAAGCTTATATCTGGGGCCACTTTGACTGTATTGGTGTAAGGAACCTTTTAAAACTCCGCTTAACCTGTTATTTTTTATCTTTGTAATTGCTTGCCAGACTGAGAACGGAGAGAAGTCGAAAAATCGTACCTGCAAGAATTGAATTTCGCTATTGTTTCCTTCAGCACTATACATTTTACAGTATTTGTTTTCCCAAATTAATCCTTCTCGTGTAGATTAAGATATTTTATATACCTATCTCTCATGTACAATATATTGACATATTGCCTAGGATTGGTATCAGCTGCCATTTGATTTGGGGTGTTGTGATATGTTTTGATCTTTAGGGTCATCAATTTAATGTTAAAATTAAGCATATATGATAAATTATTGTAAAATTATACTGTAGTTCCTATATGCATAAGACGTAAGGTGTTACATATCTAGTGCGATTTTATTTTCAGCTTTATTATTATTATTATTTAATTTAAGGAGGAGATAGTTATTTTATCGTCTTTTGTTCTTTTTTTCACTTTTACATTTTTATCACATCAAATATAAAAATAGAATGACATTTTTATTTTCTGTTATATCATATTAATATTATATATAAATATGAAATATGAACATGACTATGAGATGCTGATACAATTTCACAAGAATGTATTTTTCGTGCATTTTACTGAATTAGAAGATTGAATCGCACTATTCACAATTTGTAAATAATAACAATCTTTATCACACTAAATAAGATTAATTATATAAATTATATGATTGCATTCTATAACAAAAATTAAAATTTTAGATAAATTATTGATCAAGAGGTCTCTCTTAATAATTTGATTGAGTATTTTTTTTAGTATTTTTCTATCACTTTATCATATTTTAAAATGTTTCATCTATTTTTCTCATGACATATATGACAGTTTTTTTTTGTCCGTGTCTAAACTATCTTAGATAATTTTTTACTATTATTGTTTTAATAAATGACACACTAACTCTATTTCATCTTTCTTGTGGGCTAAATTTTGTAAATATTTTTTTTAATAGATGACACACTAACTCTTCTCTAGATATGCTTATTATAAATTTCATCTTTCTTGTGGGCTAGATTTTGTAAACATTGTAATTTATTATAAAACTTTTATTATATATATTAAATCCATCAAAATAGTTTTATAGAAACTGTTTGGATAAGAGTTTATAAAATAACTTATGAAAAAATGGTTTTTGAAAAAGAATTTATAGAAAAAAGTGGTTCTAAATAAATGAGTAGTTGGATAGTTATTGTTAGAAAAATTTTTGTAATTAAAAAATTACTAGAAATAATATGATTTTATTAAAAATAGGAGAGATGAGAGATTGTGAAAAAGAAATAGGAGAGATGGTTGATAATAGATAAGAGAGAATAGAAAGAAGAGAATGCGTAAGAAAAAGTAAGGTTAAAATAATAATTAGCTAGTCTTTAAATTTTTTTATTGTTTTAGAAACTAATCTCACTAGTTTATTTAAAATCTTATTTTTAAATTATATTTTAGTTTATTTTTTTAAATAAATATAATTGTTTATTTTAAAATTTGGGTTAAAAAAAGTATAATTTTACTAATTATTGAACAGGGCACATAATTCCATAGAAGAAATTAGCTCATACTGGGCCCATGGCATGGCCTTAGGGGAGATCAGACTGGGGTGTTTGCTTAATGGCATGCGCTTCCACGTATTTTGCCCACTTTTGTTGTGAAGAAAAAGAACGCATCATTGCATTGCTTTCGCATACTCTTGTTTATTGACTGAAGAGATATATCCCTACAGCTGCCTAATGTTGGTTTGTTAAATAAACTAAAAAGTTAAAATAAAAACAATGAACGAAGACCCTCAACTGCCCCAAAAGCGACCAACGGGTACTGGGTAAAGTGTTTCATAATATGGTCAACTGATGTTTATTGCTTTGTTAGAAAAGATATTCACATTTAATACCTCATTATCTTAGTTTAAATACAATTATTTTTAATAGAAAAAAAATTATATTTAGAGAAAAAAAACCCCAAAGCACGGTTGTTTCTGGGCCTGGAAACTGAGCTCAGGCATTATTGTCCAACTACTTTACCCAATCGAGGTCACGTGATTTACCATTTTACCAAAATTGAGTTGGGCAAGCTCATAATATGTCATCTTTTAAGTTAATATATTTTAAACACGGCCGATAACAACAACGGTCCCATGGTCTAGTGGTCAGGACATTGGACTCTGAATCCAGTAACCCGAGTTCAAATCTCGGTGGGACCTTTATTTCTCTTCTTTTTTTCCTTTTCCCTCGTTTTAAATCAGTTTACGTCCATCCTACACTTGTGGGGATAAAACGTTATTGGCTAAACCAAATTATTGCTTTCCAATTTCGGGAAATCATGACACCAGTTTTTGCTTAGTCTTAGTTGCTGTAAAATATAATCTTTTTCTTTCTCTTTTTAATAAAATATTCACCATACAAAAATACGTTAAAATTGTTGGCTTTTAGATGTGGATAGAAAAGTTGCGGATGCAGAGCTACAATCCTACAACCCCACATGTCAGTTCATAATCTGAGACTTGAGTTTAGTTATTTGGAAATCGTTTTGTTTGCCTGCTGTTTCGGTTGAATCTGACAGGTGGGTGCTTTTAGTTTTATTTCTTAATAATACTTGTAGGTAGAAGATAATAGCATCTCCATAATGCTCCTAACCTCCCAAGCTGCGGCTTAAAGACAAATTTAACAAATGATACGCTAATCCTGTTCTAATGTGGATAACAATTTCTAGTTTCCCAAATAACAAGTCGGTGGCCTCTTGTCTCTTATTAGCCTATCAGCATAATTTTTCTTTTAGTCCAAAGCTTATCGCCTCATAATTTCATAACAAAGGCTGATTATGGTTATATAAGTGAATCGATAACTCTGCTCTAAAAGCTAAATATTGATATAAGAGAACTAACCTACTTAAATATTTAGCTGAGTATTACATGCTACTCAATGTGCCATCGAGTATTTCATGATATCGTCATCATCCGCTGCTAAATTCATTTGACAGGAAACAAATAGTCTCAGGAGTCGAATTAAATTTAAATAGTTCCACCAATTACCAATAGTCTCAGGAGCATTACATACTACTCAATGTTCCACTCAATGTGCAATGGCTTGTAAGAATTGTAATGGGGCTAATTCTGGTACAAGACTTGAAAGGGAAGCGAACAAATTTGCAGAAACGAGTAGGAGGTGCACGGTTCCATTGCATCTACTCTTTCCAGCGCCTTAATTATTTTACACATAAATGGCATTAATAACATGAAGCGTTTGCTGGACAAGTTACAAAACTTGTCCAATTAAATTTAAATAGTTCCACCAATTACCTCTTCTCGCGTGTCCTCTTCTCTCTCACTCTCTGTCTCCTTCTATATTAACAGTTTCAACCTCCCAATACTCCTACCCTCCCTACGACCTAGTATTCTATTTTCTTTTCCCTTTTCTTATCCTTTTCTCAAAAGATTCTTCCTACAGTAGTGGTACTTTCTAGTTGCCTAGAGCCTCACTTGTTCCCATCCCTCATCCGTTATCTTCTTCTGTTTCTGTTTCAATGGCTTCCAACAAAGTTTCATGTTGTCGAGAGTCCAATCAGAGATGGACAGGCAAGAAGAACAAACTGTTTGAAGATGCTTTGGCTATATATGATCATGACACCCCTGACCGTTGGCGCAACATAGCTATACATGTCGGTGTCGTCACTGAAGTTGAAGTCAAGAAGCAGTATGAGATCCTTTTGGAGGACATCCAACAAATTGAGTCTGGCAAAGTTCCTCTCCCTCATTACAGCAGATATGCCGCATGTAGCAGACCAAACATCACCGGCTCAGAGCAGGTTTAATTAATTACCATCTATGCCCTCAGTTTTTGGTCGCTCTTTACAATCCCATCAAGTTCAAATCATAATAATGTCATGAGTCCCACGTTGGGAGAAGCAAGGGCCTCGTAAAGTTTTGAACTTTCTATCTTTAATAGCTAGTTTTTGGGGTGTGGTTCTTCGAAAGACTTGTACTCATTATAAATAATAAGCGCATGCCGCCAGAATCAGTTGTTTTAGTTCTATTTTGAATATCATGCGTGGTCCAAGCATTTACAGTTTTGCTTCTCATAAATGTTTCATGGAAACCACTTCTCTTTGGGTGCATTTTCTGGTTCTTAAAGTTGGAACCTCATCAGAAGATTGTTAAGCCAAAGCAGAGAATAGTTTGGAAAGATGAAAGGCTTGCTTTTTGACCCCTCGTAGGAAGAAAAAGGAATTTAATAGCCAATACAGAATTTTACCTGTTTGCTAACACTCATTTTCTTTGTGGAGGTTGAGAAACTTGAAACTCAGAGCTAAGGAAGAATGAGCTTATAAGTAAAGAAGAGAATAGTTCTTGGAGTAGTGAGTTCGGCACCTGTAAGCATTGGCATTGAGGCATGTGTCTTTGTTTAGGTGTATGCATGCATGTAATAAATATCTTTCACATGGCAAGGAATGTGAGAAAAAAGTAACATCATCATATTCCAAAGTCTTCATTTTGAATGAATATGTTACCATAGCCAGCAAAATCATATTTCCAATCGTTGGTGAAGAATACAATCCCGGGTACCAAGTCAAGAATCACCATTAAAAAAAACTGATATCACATTCAAAGGAAGTAGTATGCAAATGGTAAACCTACTCTGCTCATCAATTGATTGGTTCAGAAAAATTATGAAACCTCCTAATTCTTGTTCGTAGATGATTGAATGGGTAGAGAAATTTCGTGTTGGGAATCAGACAATAAAGTGGAGCTTAACGCATGAAAACATGCATTAAACTCTAGCCAACACAACAGAGCGTAAATTTCTTCCAGCAATAGTTAGACAATAAACTTCAGCAACATTAAGCTTTCTTCATAATTAGATTGTGGCGTGTATTTTGAATCAAATCTAGAACACTGTACTATTCATAGTATATATATAGATGGAGGGCACATGTATTGCTTGCTAATGCAGGGTAAAATTCCGCCGCAGAAAACAAAAAATTGGAAAATTTATTACCAGACCAGGTATTGCATATATCTGTGAGGATCAATCCAGTAGCCCCTTCCGCTAAACTCAAACCCTGCTAGTGTATGCATTTATATCAACAGTAATCATGAAAATATTGAAGAAGCAAAAGCAAACTCGACTTATATTAACTGAGTATGAAGCCCATCCATTTGTGGGCCGCGGCCCACACATTGTTTCTTACATAACAGGACATGTTGGGCAGTTCGCGCCACTGCATGAACAAGTGGTAGCATGTAACCAACAAAGGTTAGTCCGAGTGATAAATAGTTCGATATCGCTTAAGCGAAGTCTCTAAATTTGAGCTTTGACATATGTAGAAAATCCCTGTTAGAAGACTCACTCACTATAGTTAGATACGCGATACGGGTCAGGTCCAGATATAGTCGGGGCAAAGTTCCGGTAAAGGTGGTGGGGAAAAAAAAAGTGGTAGCCGGGGTCTTAATTCCTATTTCCTTCTTAAAAAAAATAAAATAATTTTAGATATCTTCCTGTTCTTTAGGAATCTGCTCAAGAGCGCGGACAATAGAGATGGCTACAAGAAATCCGTCGTTCAAGGTTTGGCGCACTGCCTTTTTCATTAAAACTAATGGCTTTCTCTTTCCTTTGCTAGGATTAGTGTCCAAAGGCAATGTGATTTTCCACAGACTTTGGAGAATCTATTCTAATGAAGCTCTTATCTATAAGAAGAAAGCACGTTCTGTGTTTGAGCTGGCTATCTCGATGAGGTACTAATACTGATACGAATTGATTCGTCACAGATAATTCTGGGTTCTTCATCCAAGGCTCGCAAAGAAATTCTAGCGGAGATGGGATATGAGTTCACCATTGTGGTATAGTTTGTTGCTTATTGAAGTAAAGTTTCAAGTTCTGGATAGCAATGTACCATTGAAGAACTTATTTGGCTTAAAAGTTAGACTGCAGACATTGATGAGAAAGGTATTAGGAGGGAAAAACCAGAAGACTTGGTAATGGCCTTAGCTGAGGCGAAGGTATGAGTTATTTGGTTTCTTCTTCTTCTTTTAAGTTTTATTATCTGCCAAATAGAATTGTAACACTCTCGGCTTGTCTGGGCTCAAGAACGGTTGCATGTGCATAACAAAAGGCATTGATTTCTTGTAACTGATTTTTAATGGATTGACTTCATAACTTTTGGGAGTTCTCATTCGATATTTGCATGAAGTTCATTGATGATTAGTCTGCATTTAGAGTTTTTGTATAGATGTGGCTTCATTCATCTCCCGTATATTATATAGAAAAATAATAAAATTGTGAATTTTCCTTAAGATTTAAAGTTGAGAGCCCATTGAACCACGGGTTATGGGGGGTTTGTTCCAAGCTACAAGTAATGCTTGAAATATTCAATCTTCATCCTTTATATTCTTAGGCAGACGCTGTTATACAAAAGCTTCTAGCTGGGGAAAATATATTAAAGGAAGATGCTCTGGCGACACTGTTAATTACTGAAGATACGGTATGCATCTTTATTTTGTCTTTACTTGGTTGTTTCATCTGCATTTATGACAAGAAAATAAAGTTATCTGCTATTCATATTCATATAGCAGAAAGGCATGACTTTAATTGTCCTCCCTCACTTAATATCTCTGCTGTGACTCTTATGTCTCATTTTTGAGTTCTAAGGGACATCATTTGATAAGAGGCTTCTATCTACCAAATCTTTCTATAAGAGACTTGAACTTATCTTAGTTCACATTCGATTAATTATTTTATATACAAGATTATGGATGGTTTTCTTGATTAGAAGATTGTTCCTAGCTCTCGGACCTGTCCCTCTTATCTTTATAAACCTACAAGATTATTCATTTGGAAAATATAGAGATATTATAATATATGTAAATATCAAGTAATTAGTATATAGGATACGATATGATATTGATATAATATTATATCATTAATGCATATGATTCTCTGTTGTGTATATATATATCTACTCAGCATATTAATAAAATACAAGTACTTCTCTCTTTGAATTAACATGATACTAGAGCAGTAGATCTGGGTTGATGTCTTGTCACTTTTTTGGCTTATGTTTTCTAATAGCTTTGTGCTTTCCGTTGACGTCCCATTTTCCAATGACAAATTAAGACACGTGCCAGGCAGGGAAGGTTGCAAGGCTCTGATCGACGTCTCCCTAAAGTTTCATCACTGTCTGAGCAGCACGTGAGTGCCATATGCCATCGCCAGTTTTGCCATCAATTTCACGCGCCAGTGCGTGAGACCTTCTCTGGTGACATTTTCTGACGGTGCTGCACTCCTTTGTGATCGACTCAACTTCCTTGGCATACCGTTGGAGTTTCGTGCCCTTATTTTGACTTTCTCATATTGGGTCTTTCGTTGCTGATCTGGATTTTTTGGTTGCAAATTTAAAGTTTCTGATTTTAGACCATTTTGTTGGTTTTTTTATTTTATTTGACCCATGGAATGGTTTTTCTCTATTTGTTTGAATATTGGTTCTTATTAAGCTCCCAGTGAAACTACAATAATTAGGTAATCTAGTTTTTTTAGTTAATCATTGTTTAGTTGTTTGCATTTTTGTTATTGATCTTGTTTTATGGCTGTAACCAAGTCTATCGCAATTTCTTAGATAGTTTCAGTAGTCACTAAGATTACTTAATACAAATTAATTTTGAGAAATTATCTAGATTTGAGTAAATTTATTCGTATTTATTTTTGAAGTATTAAGAAGCAAGATTATTTGATAGATTATCCCCCAGAAAAGAAAAAACCCTCTCACAAGTCATGGTTAAAGGACTAAGCACATATTATTTTACAAATTAACTCTATTGACAGTGAGATCATATCCTCTATTACTCATTGTGAATTTGTTAAAGAATTAATGGACTACTTGGCATTCTTATACTCAAGTAAGAATAATATTTTTTGAATATACGAGATTTGTAGATCTTTCCATCTCGTTGAGGTGCCAGATGATCGTCCCCTTATAGCCTTCTTTACGAATTTTAAAGGAATATATGAAGAGCTAAATGCCTTCATGCCTATTTTTTATGAGAGAAAGGTCGATGTGTCTAACCCAGAGCATCTAGCTATTATAAGATTTCTTACTGCGTTTCTGCCTCGATATATGGCTACTCATTCTCAAATTTTATCTTGGGCTTAGCTCCCCTATCTTGAAGAAGCCTTCTCTCATGTACTGAGAACTGAACAAACCTCTTTATCGACCTTTATTGTGCTTACTAGCGTGTTACTCTGTCAGAATAATACTCGTGGGTCACCTAATCATCGTGGTTCTACACTGGGGGTCCTAATAAGAAATGGAAGGATGTGATCTTTTACTACTGTAAGGAACGAGGTTATACAAAATATACGTGTCGTAAACTTTAGAACAAACAGAATTGACAAAATTCTGCACATGTGGCCACAACAGTTAATGACATGGTTACCATTTCTGCTATTGAATATACTCAATTAAAGTCTAACAATCCACCTACTAGTGCTGCTATTGCAATAGGTAATGAGACTACTACCTTTGTTTCTTCTCCCTTTAAATGGATCATAGGCTCTAGTGCTACTGACCACATGACAGGTAACCGCTATCTCTTTTCTACTTATAATTCTTATGCCAATCCTTCTAACATCACCATTGTGGATGGTTCTTAATCCCGTGTTCTTGGTTATGGCATTGTTGAACCTACCTATTCTATTCATTTAGAATATGTGCTCAATGTCCATAACCTTAATTTCAATCTTTTATCCTCTAGTAAACTTACTCATCAATTAAACTGTTGGGTCTCACTCTTCCTTGACTATTGCTTGATACATGATCTTTTGACGAAGAAGATTATTGATAGAGTTTACAAATTTGGAAGTCATTACTTCTTTGATGATCAGGGGTCTCTAGCGGTGGCTTATGCTGGTGATGTCACTCGTTTTGAAGGACATTGTCATTTGGATCATTTATCTTTATTGTCTTTGAAAAAGGTTTATCCTCAATTTCAACATTTTTCGTCATTAGATCGTGAGTCATGTCAGTTTGTTAAATATCATCATCATCCTTTAGTTTCTTGAGTTAGTGCACTCTAATGTTTGGAGTCCGTGTCCAGTTGAGTCTAAAACTAGTTTCAAGTACTTTGTCATATTTTTTTACGATTATTCCCTGTACTACTTGGTTATATTTAATAAAAAATCGTTCTAAATCATTTTATCATTTTTGTGCCTTCATTGCCGAAATTAAAAATCAATTCAATACTTCTATCCATACTTTGCGTAGTGATAATGCTAAAGAATATTTTTCTGAATCATTACATTAATCTTCTTGTGTGGATACATAGGATTAGAATGGTATTATTGAAAGAAAAAATTGTCACTTATTAGAAGTAGCAGTGCCCTTTTATTTCAAATGTATGTTCCAATACTTTTTTGGACAGATGCTGTCTCCACTGCTTGCTTTCTCATTAGTCACATGCCTTTCTCTATTCTTGATAGTCATATTCCCTACACTACTCTCTTTCTTTCCAAACTTTTATTTTCCATTGATCTTAAGATTTTTGGATGTGGGTGTTTTGTTCGAGATATGAGTCTGAGTATCTCTAAATTAGATCCTAAGTCCCTAAAGTGTATATTCCTTGGCTATTATCGTGTTTAGAAAGGTTATAAGTGTTTATCTCCTTCTCTTAATCGTTATTTGGTTTCTGCTGGTGTTACTTTTCAGGAATATGTTGCTTATTTTGCTTCTAACACTTTAGCTCCTCTTTCTCCACCTGCAGAGGAAGATATTCTCCTGGTATATTTTATCCTTCCCTCACAATCACCGGCCCTAGCTCCCGTACTAGCACCTGATCAACCACCTTTATCTCATGTCTATACTAGACATTTGAAGAAAATCATTACTTCTATTGTGCCAGATTCTACCCCACTATTGTCTACTTCCTCATTAGATCTGGCAAAGAGAATTATTCATCTTGAGCCTGACCCGATCCCTACCTCTGAGATACCTCATGTTCTAGATCCAGATCCCTCCCTCGATCTGCCAATTGCTCTCCTTAAAGGTAAACACACTTGTACCTATCTTATTTCTTCTTTTGTTTCATATAACCACATCTCCTCTGCTTCTCAAGCCTTTTTACTTCTTTAGACACTATTTCAATACCTTAATCCCTTCTTAAGGCCTATTCCAACCAGGTTTAGTGTATTGTTATGGAAGAGGAGATGGCAGTCATTGATCGTACAAATACATGGTCCTTAGTAGATTTACTGGCAGTAAAGAAAGCCATTTGGTGTAAATAGGTATTAATAACTAAAACTAAGGTATAGTAGCTTGAACACCTTAAAGCTCACCTTATTGCTAAAGACTATGCTCAGAAGTATAGTGTTGACTACTTTGAGACTTTTCCCTGTGGCCGAGCTCTCCTCTATTTGTCTCTTTATTTCTCTGGGAGCTATTTATGGTTGGCATCTCTCTCAACTGGATATCAAAAAGCCTTCTTACATGGTGATCTTTTTGAGGAAGTGTACATTGAGCAACCAATCGGTTTTATGGCTCAGGGAGAGCGTGATAAAGTGTGTAGCCTTAAAAGATCTATATACGATTTGAAGCAAAGTCCTCAAGCATGGTTTGACAGGTTTAGTACTATTGTGAAGGACTTTAGCCTATGCCAGAGTAAGTGTGATCATTCTGTATTCTATCAGAGAATGAGTGTTGACATTATTCTACTAGTTGTGTATGGACATTGTGATTACGGGGAGTGATGGCTCGGGGATCTTATTACTCAAGTCATTCCTTAACTCCCACTTTTAGACAAAGGATCTAGATTTATTAAAGTACTTCCTGAGAATTGAAGTAATGAGGAACAAGAAGGGCATCTTATTGACTCAGAGAAAATATGTTCTTGATCTGCTAAAGGAAAATGGAAAACTAGGAGCTATTCCAACTAACTTTCATATGGTTTATAATCCTCTGCTTGATGCTGATGGTAGTATACTGTATAAAAATCCCGTTGAAGCTACTAAGAGCAAGCTGTTTGAAAACCCAGAATGGTATAGGAGATTGATTGGCAAATTGAATTATCTTATGGTTACCCGTCTTGATATCACTTATCCAGTGAATGTCTTTAGTCAATTTATGACCTCTCCAACTATCCGACAGTCGGAAACCTTAGAACACGTGTTACATTAGTTGAAAGGATCTCCAGGTCATAGAATATTGTACATTCATTACATGTAAGTGCACATATTTCTCTTGGATGTTTTGTGCAACTAGTAACAGCTGTCTTTTGAATTTTTTTGAAGTTGTCATTTTTATTTCCATAATATCTTTTTGGCTCATCATTTCCTCAGTTCTTTAACATTCTATAATATACTATTGCTTAACCTCCTGTGTTACTATAATCCTGTATTTTTTTGTCTTTTGTTGTACTTACCATTATGCAAGATTAAACCTGGTTTTACCCATGTTCTGTAGGTAGTGGTATACCAGGGAACTATCAGAGAAAAACCAATCAGCAAAGAACAAGCAAGGGAATATATCAAAGGTTTGCTTGTGGAATTTCATGCATTTCTTATTGGGGATTGCATGTCATAATTGGCTGCATACTCATTCTTGCAAGCTAAATTCCAGGATATTCTGGTGGTAATGCGGCAGTGGTAGGATCTGTTCTGATAACCAACCTTAAGACTGGAAAAAGATGTGAGGGATAGGAAAGCGCTGAGGTAATTTTTCTGCTGATTGAGCATAAGTATAAGCCTATCATAATCTGAGACAGCAAAAATCATAATCTTGGACAACCTTTAGGTTTTAAAATACATCCGAAGTTCATTAATTCATAACTTTTAGAGTGATAGTTATAACATGAAGTTGTTTTTTTATTGACATGAAGCTCTGACACTTCATTCCCTTCCCTTCCTCAGGATTTTAAATGCCTGCCATTCATATGATAATACTACCTCCATTCCATATCTACTGTTGTTTAACGTTATGACACATAGTCTGCTGCAATATTACAAATATACATTGATCGGTACCATGTGCTCCCTCCAATTTTTATGGCACATTCATTTTGTGCTTCAATTTGTGTTTGCCTCTGCAAATTCTTGTAACGCAATACAAACAAGAATGCTATTGGGACCTGCGTTGATAGAAGCATTTTCAGTTTTATATTCATCTCCCAATATTTTGATTGCATGACATTATGTGAGAAGGGACTGATAGATACTTGTGAGGACGAGATGTGCCATGTTTTTTTCTTCCCTTAGTGCTTAGCGTTAAAAAAAAAAGACACAGCAAAACGAAAAACAAAGGTTTAATAACTATAGCATTCAGCAATTTTCTAAACAGATCCTCATGCTTTATATATAAATTATAATTGAATCATCAGAGGCTAGGTTCTGAACCCATCAATCAAATGCCTCAAGCAAACCTTAAGATGTAGTGTGAATTTGGATTAGCCATTTAAAGCCCTAATCTAGCTTTTTAATCTTAATTTTTTAGATTTACAAGATAAGTACGTGAGAAAAGTTGTCTTGATTTATGTTCACATATTTATAATAAGTAAATCAAAACAAGCAAGTTAATATGCAAAATATGATCAAGAATTAATCACAAGAAAGATAAATATAAGAAGGAAATCAAATTATTTTATAAAAAATAAAATATCCAAATCTAATTGTCGACCATAAAATTCAAGAAGTCTTCCTAAATTAAGCTACAGCCCAAACCGTTATTGTAAATTTAAACAATGTAGTTAGGAAATAATAATTAAAAAAAACACAGAAAAAAATAGGTTGGGAGCTTTGGGAGCATCTAAAGAAGGGGTTCAAACCAAGATTCCTTTTGTTCAACGAACTATGTTATTTAATTGCAAAATTTTAATTGGAGGCTGCCAAAATCAAAAGGCATAGCTATTACGGAAAGTCCAATACAACACACATCCACAATTAACACTGTGCTGCCTTCGCCTCTGTCCCACTTCATTCAAACTTTCACACTTCCGCACAATTATTCAAAGCCCCCACTTTATAGTAATTAAGAACAGACATATTATACCTTAAAAATTCCGTATTTATCATTACATCAATGCAATTACTAGATTTCTCTAAGTCATAAAAAAAACACATATATTAAAAAGAGCAGTCACGAATTCTAAAATTAAAATATTTGTGCCATTGATCCTCTTGGCCAATTAAGTTCATATTATGCTTATATGACCCCATCTTCAAATTAAGAATATAATAAACATATATACTCATGTATCAGCGATCAGTGCAGTACTCCACTTGGGGTATACTATTATTCAATCCTTCATTAAACGATGGCACGCCTAAAATTTAGCATCTTCCAGCCTAGTATTCTAAAACGGCAGCTTAATATTACTGTTGATTTGCAACAGATTTAAACTGTTCACATAAATTTATGTTTGAAATCTAATACGCTGCAAAATATAAGGGGCGTACGTGAAAAACATTAGGTGGAAAGAAAAAGTGGATAGCACGCAAGGGATCGAATTTATTGGCAGGGAACCAAAGAATATATTCGAAGGTCATTATAAGGATAATCCTACGGGTTAAGAATCAACAGGAACAAATGAAAAAGCGAAAGGGAATTCTTTTAAGAATGACACATAATGCACAGTGGTATAAGACCAACTTTGAGTGTTTGACCAAAAAGGTTAGACCTCCTTGGAGGAGACAATTAGAGATTATGGTGTGTCGTCCCAGATGTGTTATTGATACTGACAACAAACTCAACTTTCTTTTGTGTGTGTATAAATATAGGACGGCTACCTTATGAGTTGTTCTTCCTTATATATTCCCTTTTTCTTATGTTGTTGCCCACTCTCCCTCGTTTTACTACTTCTCTTTTCTTTCCCCTTCTTCCTCTATTCTTTGCCACTTTGAAACCTTACTCTATCTGTACACATCACAAACATATATATATATATATATATATATATATATATATATATATCGTTCCTGGAGATCAAATTATAATAAAAAAGAAAAGGGGGGGGGGAATATCCCCAGCCCCAAAGTGAGAGAAAGACAGACATTCCACCAGTTGTATCTTGTTGCTTTTGAGGAATGTAATTTTATGTGTTCCCAATGTTTATTTTATTCATAGTTGTCCCGTTAGTTTTTATATTAATTAATATTCTGTACGTATTATATATAATATGCATACGGCACAAATCATAACGTGGTATTTTAAATATGGAACCGGGCGATGTTTATTATTCGACACATTTGCATGCATGCATGGAAGCATATCCGTCCACGACACCACGTGGCAACTTGATTGATGTTATTATCATCATTCGTTATTAAACTAAGCATCTCCAAAGATTTTTGGTGAACTACAAAAATTAACTTATTATACATATAGTTCAGAACAAATACCTTCTTTAATATTTTTCAAAGAATAGTCTAGATAGACATAATTTAATGAACTTTATCAAGTCGGCCCATATATATAATTCCTGTGGGGGATACTAATTATATTAAGAGGGAGTGATTCAAAGCATTGCGAATGTGCGTAAAAAGCTAACATTCTGTATACCAGTCCAGAATTCGAGGCTGTCTTCACTGATTTTTTTCCCCCAAAAGAAATGTGAGGTTTTAGTGGTTGGATACTCAGAAGAGATTTTGCCTATTATTACAAAAAAAAAATTATAAAAAAAGAGGGTAGATTCGTCATAGAGTCATTGGCATAGGGGATAGGTAGGAAAAGAGAGGAACACGAGGCAGGTGGGGGGCCCAGGAAATAGAAGTTGGCGGCCACGTAGGATGATGATTAAGGGGAGGGATTTGCCAGTAAGAGCGATAATTGGAGAGCATGCACGCAATCGATTGATGAAGATATAATGAACAATTTGGGAGTTTGGAGCTCAATAAGATTGAGGGTAATAATGAGTGGATGACTGCGTCAGTTGCTTCCCACACACGGCAGGCGCGTGGGGGAGACGTGCCAGCGTTAGGTGAGAGGATGAGAGAGAGAGAGAGAGGTGGCGTGTGGGAATGAACGATGAAGGTGTAGAGCCAAATGTCTCGGGGGAATCGCAGTTATACAAAGCCAATGGAGAGAAGAGAGCATCTTTTGGAAAGCGGGGGTCGTCCCCGTTTTGTCCAATTGTGCTTCATCAATCTCGAAACGATCCGATTCTCTCTCTCTGTTTTTGAATCTTTCGATCGAATGGGGTCAATATTCCATGGTACTTTGTTTGCCTTTGGCCATTATGACCGTGGACCCCAACCGGAATTATTCATTTTTATATATTTTTTTTTTGAACTTGAATGGAGTATCTAATTTTATATATGTTGGAGGTGGAAGACACAAACAGAAGAACAAGGGGTTGCTTTGATGATTGCACCTCACCTTTATCTCTCCCCTTCCCCAAGTCTTTCGCTTTTGTGGTGTGATCCAAATATCAAACATATTTCTCTGCTACTAATACTATTCCAACAAGCAACTGGGACCATATAAAGCACCACCACCAGGTTTGCTTCATCAGTCCATGACGACCTGATGAGCCCTGTTCTATCTATGTATGCTTCCCGGGACCCCACCCACCGTACGATCCCATTTCAGATGGATGCCACTATCATTGCTTCCTTCAGATTCTCTATGTATAAGCATCCTATTAATACTGTAACGCAGCAAGCTAATAAGTAATAAAAGTTGCAAGTATAGCGCGGTCATTGGATATGTGTGCCCCACAGGCCCACACAACACACCCATAAAACCTTGACCCTTCCCTAGTTTCCCTTTTCTAATTATTCAAGTCATATCATGTAGTAGTTAGTAGTAGTTGTTGGTAAAGCAGATATTTGCATAGACGATCGAGCTATGTATGTGTAAATGTCCGTTTACGGCTAAGTAATGAATGGGAGAAGGGGATAATAACTGACATACATGGAGGGGCCTTATTATTATTGGGATGAAAGAGTGGGAGGGACAGGGATTGCAGTGATGAATGAATTGGGTTATAAAAGCAAAAACAGAAACAAAAGAAAAGCCTCGTGATCGGAGAAGGCAGATCCTTGGAACAACACTGTTGGCTCTTGGTCACGTGGCCTCTTTTGACCACCCCGACGACCACGTTAAATCTTCCCTCTCTTCTTTAATTTATGTGAGTATTTCTTACTTGCGAAGCCACTCCTTTTCCTCCCGTTTTAAACTATTCCTATTGGGTCCCTCCCTTGGTCTCACTTTGCTATTCACGATCCTCAACGTGGCCCTACACACTTGCTGACTGTTATATATATCCCCCGCCATTTTATTCCCTCATCAACCTCCTCGCTACTATATCCATATCCGCTTCTCATTTCTCTTCATTATCGCAACTTGTTCTCTGCTCTCTTCTATCTGTTCTCGTCCGTTGAATTCTATATTAACCCGTTTCGATCTCTTTCTCATTTTTGAATCTCGAGCGAGCTTGGAGGGTAGTTGGTTGAAACGGAGAAGGAGAATTAAGAAGCTAATAGCGAAAGCGATGTCTGGTTGCGGCAGCTACGAGGGGCACGTGATGGGAGCGTGCTCATGTGGCATGTTTCACAGCCAGACCAATTCCTTCCCTATGCTATACGCCAACCACAATTCCTATGCCTATGACTACGACGATTCCGACGTGTACTCTTCTTCCTACACGCCCCCCTCCTCTTCCGTCGACTGCACGCTCTCTCTCGGCACACCTTCCACTCGTTTGACTCAAGACGAAGACAGGCGTGGCGATGGCGCCCGCAACAGCGACCGACGTCGCTCCGTCTCCAACATGTGCTGGGATTTATCACAGTCCAATCAATGTCACAGTAGCGGCAAGTCCGGCAAAGGCGGCTCCTCCTCCAACGATCCCCTTCTCGCCCGTCGCTGTGCAAATTGCGACACCACTTCAACGCCCCTTTGGAGAAATGGCCCCAGAGGACCAAAGGTACTTGCCTCATCATTTAATTATTCCTTTGGGTTTCACTTTCCTTTTGGTTATTCTTTTCATATATACTCTGCATTAAAAGAATTAATGATCTTTAATTTCTTTAATGGCAATGGCAGTCACTATGCAATGCCTGCGGGATCAGATACAAGAAGGAAGAGAGGAGAGCCTCCGCTGCCGCCGCTGCCGCTACGGCTTCGGCGTCAGGCGGCGTTATGGAGTCTCAGGCGATGTACGGCCACCAGGACAATTACTGGTACGCGCAGTCGTACTCACTGGGCCAGTCGCCGGGAATGGTGGAAGACGGAAATGGAGACTCTGACAACGGCATGTCTTTCCTCTCATGGAGACTCAACGTAACGGACAGAACGAGCCTCGTCCATGACTTTACGAGATGAACATTTGAAAGCGAATGAACATTTATATATATATATATAATACTAGAAACTAGAAATGACAAGAGGGTCTAGTGACTAGTTCGAGACGGTGAAGATCAGGCAGGTCTACGTCAACGTTTTACGATGATGATGTAGATTGTTGGAGATGTTTTTGATGATGGTGATGGTTATGGTCTCTTCAAATTTTTTCCCCCTTTTGTTTGATTTTTGACCGTTCCCCCTTTTTCGCTTGCTTCTTCTGTCCGTCTCGAACATAAGAGATGGAGTTAGAATGGGACATCTATGCCTATTACTTATTACTCTGCCCTTTTCCTTTTGAGTTCTTTCTTCAGTCAATCAATTACATATATATAGACCTACCTTTCTGTTTGCTTCACTTTCCTGTTTTGTTAATTTCCCAATATTTATTTATTTTCAAAACCATTATAGTATATTTTATGAACATGATCTAACAGCTTAATTAAGTAAAAGGCTTGTATTTATATAACAGCTCACAAAAACGAGAGTTTAACTTTAAGCTCTCTCTCTCTCTCTCCCCCCAAGTGTGGAAAAGAAACATGGTTGATTTGTATTCATTTTCCTGGATTCCCCAGAGCAGACATGGACCTTCAACAGAAATGGATAAATACAAGCCTTTTACTTAATGAATAAATGAGTAAAATAAATATTTATTTTGTGGACCAATGAATAAATGAGTATATATATAATGTTGGATCAGATAACACTGCAGTGTCTGAACCAGACACTGTGCGGTTCAGAACAGTAAAAAACTGAACTGTCTTTTTGGACTGCATCATATCGAATCTAACAGTTCAAAGGAGCAAGAAATGCGTATATAGGCTCTAGGACATGTGAGAAATGGGACAACTTTTATTATAAATATCCAATACCTCATGTCTTAATTATAATATTAATTTAATTTTTTATATAAATATAAGAAATAAGATAGATTAATTATAACTAACATGAGAGTTAAATGAATAATTTGACTAGAATGAATAATATATAAAATAAATCTATCTTAAAATATTATATTTAATTATAATTAGTTTATTTAATTTTATAAATTTTAAAAAATTAATTAACTATTATAATTAATATCGGAGGTAGTTGATATATATGTGATAATTTATGTGTAATGTATAAAAATGAGTAGCAAATTTATATGGTATCCTTGTGGCTTCTTTTTTTTCCCATCATATATAGGATATATATATATATATATATGATGAAGATTTGGGTCGGGTTGATGAGAGGTGGGACAACAACTTTGCTATATATGGTTTGTTCAACTTATATTGGTTTAACTACCTTAGCTTGTTAGTTCGAAGCTTTTAACGTTGAATATTAGAGGCTTGGATATAAAGCAGACTAATAGGTGGATGATAGTTTGGTTTCAATGCAAATTAAGGATATTTCCTATATATATATATATATATATATATATATATACTTATATAGTATCTCATAAAAGTTTTGACAACAAACCAACTTTATATATTTGATATTCATTTAGTTGACCGTTAAGTTTCACTCTTAAACTTCTTTTTGATCAAAATATCCTTCTTTTAACATTAGAATAGTTTAATCATTTATATTTATAAAAAAACATTTCATATAACCAAAAAAAATTCTAATGCATGTGTTTTCAAATTTTCTAATATGTTCTAAATTTTTTAACATTTTATATTATAAATTTTTTTAATTTGTATTTCTAATTATATTTATTAAAATTTATTTATTCAAGTTTCTTTTAAATGGATTCCGTATTGTAAATTTTAGATTCCGTATCTTAATTTCATACGGTAAACATTATTAGAAAAAAAAACTATAATAAAAAAGAAGAGAAAACCTTTATTTTCCCTCCGCAATTAAAATATACAGAACGTTTTCCAGATTTCGCAAAAATTTCAAAAACACGTAACTGCTGAGTCTAAAATATTCCCTCCGAGTTCGTCTTTGGATAATAATTTCCCTTGTCTTTGATTTTGTTTTTTTTGCAGTCTAAAATATCTTTTAAAAAAATAAATAATGGCGATAACCTGCTGCAACTTATAAGAAAGTGGACTCAAAAAGACCTTAAGAAGAAGAAGAACGAAGAGACAAGAAGCAGGTATTGGTATGGCTTGTTAAGATAAAGGGAAAATTAGTAAATAAAATATATTTTAAGAAATTTTTAGAATATTTTAACAGAGTTAATGGGTTAGATTTAAATTCATTTATAATTTAAGCAAAATAGAAGGGTGATTATAATATTTTACTCTTAATGATTTAATTCTTGAAACAAATAATTTAATATTTAAAAAATAAAACTTTTCCGTTAACTCTGATAATTAAAAGCATTTTTTCTTTACAAATTTGAGAAATTAATTCAATGGCGTTCGTTGGTTAAATTTTTAGAGGAAAATTAATAATATAATGGACTGCTTATTTAGAATAACATCCATTATTGGTCGTCAACCAAACTCCAAGCATCTACAAAACTCCTTCTATTATATTTTTGTTTCACATACATACATATACATATGATGATATAAACCTACAAGATCGAGTTGTTCATGTTCAAATTCACAAAGATATTAATATATTTCTAAACCTATTTATAAGAAATTCAGATGGATTTGAAATAATACTACTCTAGTCTATAATATATAAATTAATTAAAAAATTTATTTTAATCTTAAATATAACATATATTTTTTTATATTTATTAACTTTTTTAAATTGACCATATTAATACTCTCTCAATAATAATTAAATAAGAGATAAAGAGAATTATGAAAAAATAGTTAGGATATTTTAGAAAAAAAATATTATATTTATTAATTAAATTAAATTAATTAAATATTTAAAATTATCACGTCATGGAGGCATTAGGTATGGAGGCAAGCGTGTGGAGATGAAGCAAAGCATTGGGGTGTGGAATAAGGTTAGAGCCGGTGGCTGATCAAAACTGAAACAACATTGTACTTGGTAATGAACTGTTGACCGCGAAATTAAGTTTCACAACAAATAATATTAAAAACAATTTGGTGAACGAGGTTACGTGCAAGAGAACTGTATAATCCATTGATTAGATTTCATTAACTTTTTCTGCCACTCTGACACGTGCTTTCAGCTTAATTTCTCGTTTGTAATCCTTTCATAAGATTTCATTCCCTTAGCCTTCCACGTGTTCCCCGACAGCCACTCCTTTCTACTACTGTTGCTTATTGCTTGTTTTTCTTAAAATTATTATTTAATTTTTCGTTGTTTCATCAATATTTATAAATTAACCATTTCTTTTTTATGAACAACATTTAAGAATATCAATGATGGAGTAACTTATTTTATTATTTTTTACAAAAAAAAATTCTAAATTTTTAACTATCAATGAACATGTTAAATAAGGGATTGGATTTTTTTCCCCTTCATATATATCACGAAGAAATGCCTAATATTAAGTCAAACCCAAAACCATTAAGTTGAAATTTTTTTATAAATAAATATATTTTTATTAGTGATAATCATGATAGTTTGTCAAGTATTTCTTGTACTAAATATAGGTATCTCAATATTCTCACTAAAGTTATACACTTATAATTACCTCGCTATTAAGAAAAATGAGTAAAAATTACTCAAATAATTTATTTTGTCAAAAGTTTCTATTATTTCCCTTCGTTAATTACCCTTAATTAGTATATACAATAATTTCAATATCATATTCATTACTTTGAGGGTATACCAAAGGTGTAAATGGAAGAAAATAATTCATATAATAGATTAATGAATTATTTTCTTTCTTTTATATTTAAAGATAAGACTGTGTGTGTGTACACACACATATCTGTGAACCAAAGCAGGAAAATGTAGATTCACAAAAGATACAAAATCTAGAGCAGAGGACTGCAATAATGCAAAATCGTCTATCATGTTGCTAAACTCAAAAGGTCATCTAGCTGACCATTGATGGTGGCTTAGCTTGTTTGAATTTGTCCTCAGAAATAGCTTTCAACTCTGCGACAAGCGATAACAACCCAGCACCAAACCCAACTTTCCGTCAGTTTAAAAACACACTTAAAATCGCTCTCTCTTATACCATCTTCTTCAATTTCGCTCTTTGCCCTTCACACACATACCCTGCAGAATCATCCATCAGATAGACGACGACATGGTAAACCTAGTCGCAGCTCAGAGGCCATTATTACATGGGCTAATGAAGATGGCGGGTATCGCACCCTACACGGTGGAGATAGAGCCCGGCACGGTCATGACCTTCTGGGTTCCGGCCAACACCGTCTCCAAGCCCAAAAAGTCCGACGAAACGCCCCAAGTTATCTCCAAACCCACCAAACCAGTAGTAGTACTGGTTCACGGTTTTGCGTCGGAGGGGATAGTGACGTGGCAGTTCCAGGTCGGATCACTAACCAAAAAATACGCAGTTTACGTGCCAGACCTGCTGTTTTTCGGGGGTTCGACCACGGATAAGCTGGACCGGTCACCGGGGTTTCAAGCAGAGTGTTTGGTGAGAGGGTTGAGGAAGCTGGGGGTGGAGGAGTGTGTGGTGGTTGGGTTTAGCTATGGAGGGATGGTGGGGTTCAAGATGGCGGACATGTGCCCGGAGATGGTGAGAGGGTTGGTGATATCGGGGTCCATTTTGGCTATGACGGATAACATAAGTGAAAGTACGTTGAAAGAGTTAGGGTTCTCGTCGTCGTCGGAGCTGTTGTTGCCCACTTCCGTTAAGGGACTCAAAGCTCTCTTGTCAGTGGCTACTTACAAGAACCTCTGGTTCCCTGATCGCCTTCATAAAGATTTTCTTGAGGTCCTCACTGCTATTCACACCTTCATTTTTACTCACTGCATTTTCAATCATATATAACTCATCATCTCATTTACATATTTCATTATTGAAATTATTTTCATTATTTTACGTGTTACTACTTAATTTTTAAGATTAGAAGAGGAGCGCATAAGTTCATCAAAATAACATAATATTGGAAAGCATTAGCTCTGTGTGTATACGTATGAACAGGTAGGTAGATCATAAATGAATCATGAAAATTTACTATTGTTTCTCAATTCTTTTCTGCTTTCATGTATTCTTTTGATGATTTTCTTTTGGGTGGGGGTGATGAGGTTTTGATTAGTTTCGGTTTTTGACCATATGTTAATAACTTCTTCCATTGCATATGTTTCATCAAGAAACCAGTAGCTAGAAGTTCGATCGTCACCTTTTCTAGGAGTGAGAAATTTATAATATCTAAGAATTCAGGTCCACAACAACGAAAAAAACAAACGGTTAAGAGGGCTATATCATGAAAATGATCTAATTTCTTTTAGAGTTATGCAAACATATGTGTTCCCAGTTCTTTCCTTTGATGTTTTTGCCAAAAGAGGAAAACAACTGACAAGATGTCAATCTCTAGACCTGGTACTACTAAGTATGTACCTGTGTCACATGGGCACATGTGGTTGGAAACTAAGAAAACAGAGAAGCGAGGAAAATGGAGGAAGGAAAAGAATACTAAAATGGGAATTAAATGTGGATCATAGAGGCCAGAGAGGAATGGGCGGGGTTAGCTCAACTAACAGAACCTAACATCCTATGATGTATATATGTGGCAAAGTAGTTGAGGGATCCATCCGCTTTTTTAATATTTGAGGATCCTTAATGATCCCAAATGCTGACTTTTCACCCCAAAACAACGACCACATACATTCATTCAACCCAAATTAAGGATCAACACTCATTTTCTCTTTAATAATTTGACAACTACCACTCGATGCATTTATGAATTAATTGCATCTAATTAACTATGATTATCATACTCCAGATTTTCCATTTCGAATAAGTTAAATTGTTGGTTAGTTGCAGACAACATAACGTAGTTTTCTATAGAATAAATTGATAAAGTGATGTAAGACATTTTTCAATTCTTGATTACTCAAAACATGTGTGAGTTGAATGAGAAGACGATATAAGTGTGCAGGTGATGTTCACAAACAGGAAAGAGAGAGGTGAGCTGTTGGAGGGCTTAGTCATCAGCAACAAAGACATCACCATTCCAAAATTCCCCCAGGTCTTTTATTTATGCTCTGGACTTCCATTTATGCCCATATATATATATATATATATATATATAACTTGAGGCTTCATTTTGCAGAGAATACATCTTTTGTGGGGGGAGAATGACCAGATCTTCAAAGTGGAGTTTGCACATAACATGAAAGAGTAAGTAGATATATTCTCTACATTAATAAATGTGTTTTTTTTTTAAATATTCATATTAATCATTATCCTTACTCATAAAAACTTCATTTAAGATATTGTACATAAATGTAAAATAGAGTTATTATATTTAAGACTGAGAGTATTAGTATGGAGCTATACGTACAGAACTCCACATAGTATTAAGAGCGGTAAGAATATGAGATTAATGATTAATTAATTGATCGATTGATGAATGATGATGACAGGCAACTGGGGGAGAATGCAACGTTTGAAGGGATAAAGAAGGGAGGGCACCTGGTTCACCTGGAGAGGCCTTGCGTCTACAACAGACGCCTCAAACACTTCCTTTCTTCTCTGCACCTTCCCACTCCTACTCCTCAATAATTAAACCCCTTTTCCTATTTTCATAATTATGTAATCTCTCCTCCCAAACTATTACTATTCTTTACTTTAATAATTACTCAATAATGCTCCCCGCCGTTATTATATTATTTCCACTTATCGTTCTCATCAATGAAGTGTATGTTTCGAGTTTCATACGTACCCCCTATCAAAAGTGTTCCGTTAATTAATACTAATTACTATACTCCCTCCAATCTCATGTATAAGGTACTCTTCCCATACCTACTTAGAGAGTTTATATTAATCATAAATATAAGATTTTTTTTATATTTATTAATTTTTTTTTCTAAATTAATATTCTTTTAACAATAATAAAAAAAAATGAGAGGGAGTTAAAGAATATAATTAAAATATTTTAGAAAAGGCATATCATATTAGTTGACTTTTTAATCTAATTAAATTAGTTAAATATGTCACATATTAAGGACAAGATAAATATATTTTATAAGTTATTTTTTATAAGGCATTTTGATAGTTTTAAAGAGTATTAAATATTTTTTTATATGCTCATGTTAAATATGTTTCTTGCAATCAAAATTATATGTTCCCTCACCAATTGGGGATAGTCTGAGTGGTAAGCGGTTCGGTATCGCTTAAGCGAGGTCTCGAGTTTGAGCCTTAGTGTATGCAGAAAATCCCTGTTGGGAGATTCACTTATCATAGCCAGGTGTGCGACGTGGGTCAAATTCGGATATAGTCGGGGCAAAACTTTGGTGAATGAGCGGGGCAAAAAAAAAAAAACTTATATTCCCTCGAAGCAACAAGTCAAGAAAACTTTTCCCCGCTGATAATGATCATTGATTTTAGTCAGCAAAATTGTAATAAAACTACATCTTTTGTCGTCAAATTAACCAAAAAATATCTCTAATATAATTTTTAAAATAAATCAAGTGATAAATTCATCTCTGATTATATATATAACATAATAGGAACTTTTTTTCTTATTCAATTCCATGCCAGACATTTACTGCCATAAATATTGTTTTTTTTGTCCGGTTTACCAGAGCTTTGCCCTGACTACATCCGGATCCGACCCGCGTTGCGCACCTGACTATGATGGGTGAGTCTTCCAACGGGAATTTTCTGCATACGCTAAGGTTTAAACTCAATATCTAGCTTAAACAATATCGAATCGCTTATCACTAGGACCAACTCCCCTTGGTACCATAAATAGTTTGTGACGGCGCTAAGGTACTGCCGCCATTAGAGGGAAGGAATTGGGCCTGGCCATAACTTAGATATGGCCCAAATGAATTAAAGAGAACAAAAGGGTTGGGCTGGTTCAGCCTGCCTTTATATGGCTTGAGCAAAATTTCCATCCCACCAATCTATATGGATTGGTGGATTAAACGAGACAACTCACTAACCCATACAATTTGTTTTTCATAAATTTTATTAATTTTTAAATATAAATCTAACACAACCCACATAACCTATCATAAACCCTCGGATTACATAATGCACATAATCTCATATATATTATTTTTTTAAAAAAATAACAGAATTTACCACGATCAATCAAGGATTGAAGTTGACAATGTAGTCAGTCTATCATGTTTAAAGGACCAAACGCATATACATAGCATGTTCGTCATACATGATTCACCCACCACAAGAACAAAAAAAAAGTACATGTTTTATACTTTAGGTTTCCCTTTAGTTTTAAAATACCAAAAAAAGTGTGGGTTAAACGGATAGAAGTCCAAATGGATTGGCCCATTTAACTGGTGAATAATGAGACTGGCCGCAAAAGCCCGTTTCTATTTTTTTTATATAAAAAAGCTCATTTCTATTTGTGTAGCTGTTTTTCCCCACAATCTAACCCACAAAAAAGGGGGTTTTCAGACAAACTCATTTAATCCAACTTTTCTGCCTTTATAACAAAAAAAAAAAAACTTGTATGCCCAGCTCTACTGATAAAAATCATTTTCTCCTACAATTCACTTGACCTGTCATTGCTCTTCTACACCTATCGTCCAATTCATCATCCCATAATGACGTAAAAACGATGGGAGGAAAACATGGGAACAAAAGAAAGAATACTCATCTAAAGGATGACTGAATCTCTTCCAAAGTTCTTCCTTGAGTTTCAGGCACCCAAATTGCCGCAAAAGCAACTGCAAACGCAGATACTGCTGCGTACACTGTGAAAGTACCTGCATTCAACACACAACATTAACCGTATTCACAATCACAAATGCATGAATGTACTCAAAACACGCAACAACAGATCTCCACTGCTCCAAGTCAGAAGCAAGTTTGCGGTCATTGTGACCAGAAAGGAACACAGCCAATTTGCTAATGTGGCTACACTGCCTGCAAGTCCCTTTATATTTATCGGAAGGATCTGAAAAGCAACTCGGATCAACATTAAGAACTGAGAAAACAGCAGGACATTGATATGCATTGGCTAAACGAAAGAAATAGTCCTACAACTACTTGATCCATCTTGAGCCTATGTTTTCTGGCCAAAAAGGAGAATCTTGCGTTTATTTGTTCCTAATAGCAAAAATAATTAGTATTTTTTAATACCTCAGACATGATAACCCATGGAATGGGTCCGAGTCCTAGAGAGAAGCCGATCACCATAGCCTGGATAGGAACAGTTGATCAAACTGGTAAGTACTGAATTCATGAAGGCAAGCGAAAAAAGGCATCAAATCTAATCCACATAACTTACCACGAGACCAACAACAGATAGTATTCCCAGATTGCTATATAGATGAGAATCCTCCGGTACAATTCCCTGTTATCAATACATAATCAGTTATAAACAGAGCTAAACTCCTGGCAATGAATTAAGCCTGCACCACTAACAAGCACCAACCTTCAAATAGAATGCTACTGAAACGAGAATGAGGCTCACTGTCATTGATGACGAGGATATCTGCAGCAGCAATCATGGATTTCACATTTTGCGTCCTTAAAATGATAGGCATTATCAAATGGATGAATTAGGCTTAATACATACTATTAGAAGCAGTCTTCGTCCACTTCTGTCCACCAACCAGGTGGCGATTCCAGTCGCTATGACCTGAAAAGGAATTTTAGTGATAACACTTTAATTTACCATAGTGATATTTACATGGAAAAAGAAGGTTACAATATAGTGCATGCCATCTAGTACCTAACCTGTATAGCTCCGAGTCCAAATGTAGCAACATTGCTGGATGAAATTCCTGTTCAACAAGGAAGTCAAATACCAAAACAGAAGCAAAATAAAATCTTAGAGCTATTAAAAACTGTCATTTCAAAACCTCAAATTATCTTCCATTACTGTTTGCCGAACCTGATCGGTCAAGCCAAAATTAAAGAACATAAGTCAACTAGAAAACATCGGAGGTTCAAAATTCAAATGTATCTTAAACACATCATTTGTCACCGTAAAATAACTAGGTTTGCCATGGAACAATAACAAATTGACAGATAATAAAGTGGAGATCGTGTCCCCTTGGACACGCATCTCATATTCAAAATCTTCTTAAATCAGGTCAAATATTGGCATTTCACGGATCTAAAATCTCTACATCTCCAAAATTATTCAAAAAACAAAAAATTAACAATTCATAGGTAGATTTTACCTGCACTTTGAAATATGATACTTGAATAGAACAATACTCCATTAATACCGCTCAATTGCTGGAGCATAAGCAATCCAATACCTACCTGCAGGCAAGCAACTACCCAAAAAGTTTAGGTTTTAAATTTACACTATAAATAACAATTGCAGAAGCTTGGGAAGAGAATGGGAGTAGTAACTTAAGAGTCAAAAGAAACTCAAGCCTACCATTAAAGGAAACCAATATCTTTTTCTCTTGAGATCAGCCAACCGAACCGTAACTCGTTTGCTTGTTGATGCCACAGATCTCTATAAGAAACACTCAGTTAGTGGCGTACGGATTTTAAACACTATCTGCATATACTTTCTGTCATGCATAAGTCTTGGCTCTAACTTAGATATAACTAATGAGCTAGATATAGATATAACTAATGAGCTAGATACCTTAATTTCAGTTGCTTCAACGACTATATCCATGTCAAATCCTCGTAAAACTTGCAATGAAGTCTCAAATTCTTCTGTCATCCCCATCTTGGCCTGAATTTTCAAGAGCGTCCCCCAAGCCAGAGAAAATAAAGAAAGAAGTTATTGCATATTTTGCTTGTCTTCTGAAAAGAATGTATAAATTAATAAAATTGGAAGATAGAAAATTTTCAATTTGTATAATACATAACGTAACAAATGATTCATACCAACCATCTGGGTGATTCTGGTATGAAAAATAATCCGGGTATTAATATTGTACAAGGCAAAGCACCTGTAATGAAATAGAACATGTTTATTGTCCTACTTTTGGATTTGTGCTCCCTTTACTTCAATGATTTGAAACACCCATTTAATACATAATATTCTGCCAATTATTCGGAAAACTATGAAAGAATTGGGGTTATACTAGTACTTTTAATGAACTTGAAAACAGTTTGTCTGGTTTCAAGACCAACTTCTTTTTAGGTAAGGAAAACTCACCAGTCTCCATTGATAAGTCTAAGACATTTCTAAGTCAACCTTCCCAGTCTTTTCTCCATAAAAATGAATAAAAAAAAAAAAAAAAACCATGCAGTCGAGTAGCATGATGACATCTAACCAAACTTATATAATACAAATTATTCCCAAAATTCTCCCCCGTTTTCTTTAAATTGACTCCACTCAAATAAATGCGGTACTTGTATTTATGTCTCTGACAATTGTTTCCGCTACTCAGAGTTAATTCAACTGTTCTCCCCTCAAAGAAGACCGACCAATTGAATAAATGGGAATTTACCTAGAACAGCAAGCATTTTCCAGTTGACAAAAAGGCCGAACAGATACACCAGCATTATTCCAATTGTAACGGAGAGCTGAAACAAAAGGAACACTGATGTGAATATCAATATTTAAATAGAACAAAAGGACAAATGAACATTTCATCAAGAAGCAGGATTTAGGGCCAAACCTGGTTAACAGATCCAAGGGTACCTCTCATGTTTTGAGGTGCTATCTCAGCTATATAAACAGGCACCTAAACAAGAAAAAGAACCATATCACTAGTTTCAGTGAGCTTTCTTATTATTCCAACGAATGGGAGATAAAAGGTATATCAAGAATTCAAGATTACCACATAAGAGATTATCCCAACTCCAAACCCGTCCAACAATCTCCCCATAAACAGAAATGATGAGTCCTACAAAAGCAGGGATACATCTTATAAAGTAAGAAAGTTAGATGTAGCAGGAATGACAATACTGATATAATAGGAACAGTGACAAAAACAAAAACTGCCCATGCTATCCCTTACTTTGGCAAAAGAAATAGTGAGCCATCCTATTATATTGGGGATTGCTGCAATCATTAGCGACTGCAATTCAACATGCCAAAGGTTCAGTGAACACATTCATAGCTGGCCTCCTTAAAGGCGAAAGCATAAAAAAAACGTATACCCCTTTACGACCCATATATTCTGATAACTGACCACTGGTTAGAGCTCCCACCATCGCACCCACATTAGACAAAGATCCGAATACAGAGAACTGTTCCCAATATTAAATTCAGCGAAGCTGGTTATAATGATTAAAATTGGAAGAGAATGACATAGCTGAAATACGTCTCAAACCTCCGATATCGTGAGATTTAGATCACGGATGATTTGCTCTTGCGTGGGAGAGGAGTACCCACTCTGAAATCGCATTTAAAAAAAAACAAAAATCAGCCAAATATTTCTCATGATCCTGGATTCCAGGGAAGTGATAAGATATGAGTTACCGTGAAACCGAATTGAATAGGACCCAATGCTACGATAAGCACACAGAACAGAACGGAGATTGAGCCTTCTCGCATGGACAGAACAGAGGAGTCCATGATGCTGGACTGCCTCGAACCCATTTTGTACCAGCTACCAGTATGACGGAGGGGCCGCCTGAGATCATCATTTTCGTCCCTCGAACTCATTGCTGTAGCTAGGGATGATCAAAGGCAAAACGAACTCCAAGTTATAGAAAAGGAACTTGAATGAATTGCAAGCGTTTGTGAAAATTTCTAACAGGTGGATAGATGCCATTCATAACAATAGGTTAGGAGTGTTGAACTGAAGGTTGAAAAGCAGAGGAATGCAATGCTATGGAATTGTGTGTCAGAGGATCCGGTGATTTTGGAAGGCCGGTTGGTTCTCCGCTAGCGATGTTCTTGGCTGTTATTAGTCCAGCATTGATCGTAGGCTCCAACCTCCCCGATGTTACGCAAGCAAAAATGATTTTAGATATTCTAGGAAAATTAATTTTCTTGTACGGTTTTCCTCGATTTTTTTTATTTTATTATATATATTGCATCGCAAAGATTTCAAAAGATGAATTTTAGAGGCTATTGAAAATCGAATTTTATTATTTTTTTTGTAAAAAAAATTTAATTAGGGGTTAGACTCACTCAATTTAAAAACAGAGTAAAATCTCTATTTATTTTAAATGATATCAATATCAGATAAGATAAATTGTCAATTATTTTTAAATATAAATTTAGACACTTGAAAATTAGAATATTTTTTTAAATAATGTGACTAGAATTACATCAACTAAAAATTAAATATACCTAAATAATAATATATTTTATATTTTTATTAATTAAATGTATTGACAAGGGTGAAAATATTATTTCTGATGCGTAGGGCTATCCATTATAAGCACATGGATTAAATACTAAACATTTTAAAAGAGCCCAGCCCAAAATGATCACAAGTGGCGCTAAAATCAATCAGCCTTTCTTTTTAATGTTTGGGCACTAAAATCAATCAGCCTTCTTGACGTCAAAAAATAAATGTCCGTTGGCTGTCCTTCATGGGATGGTTGGCTTTGGGGTGAGTGAGTAATGTCAGTTGGATTGGGTGGAAAAAAAGTTGTCTAAAACTGAATCCAAACATAAAAACTATAAAATCTCTGCTTTTTTTTTTTTGGGGGGGGGGGGGACTCTATGTTTAGATTGAGAGAAAAATGAGGGGAAAATATGAGAGAGAATACTGGGGGGGGGGGAATTTAATAAATGAGATGTGATGTGCATAATTCATGAGTAGTATGGTATGATTTAATTTGTTACCTTATTTATATTATATATAGACACATTATTTTTTTCACCAACGACACATAATCACGTTCTTTGCCGAATACATAATATAATATGTATGCTAAGCGCACTTGGGTGTGTGTGTGTGATAGGTTTATTCAATGATAATTACTTTATGGATAATCCTTTTTATTGTATAGAGACTCTAGCGAGAGGATAACTGGACAATTATACTTTTTTTTTATGGTAATTACTAATTTTTTGTATGAAGAAAGAAGGTCGCATGTTTATTTATTTTTCCTGTGTGGAACAAAACTTTTCATTTACCGATTAGGGATATTTTCAGAAAAAAAAAATATTAATTACTCCTATAATTTTATTTTATAAATTATCTTATTTATAGCCTCATGTTATCGTTCAAATGTTTATCTCATAAATTACAAAGAGAGACAGTAGTACTACCTTTTACTTGATGCTCATTTTCACCTGATTTTCCACTTGGGTACGAATATTTGTTTATGAAGGAAGAAAAGAATCTGGGAGTGATCGCCTGAGAAAAAGACAAGAGGAAGAATCATTTATTTGATATGGCATCACCAGCTTGCCGGTAGTTACAAACATACCCCCGCCCGCTACAGCAAGAACTACGGGGAAAAAACCTTACATCCGCTGTAAGCTAAGCCACCACAGGCAAAAAAAGGCAAAACTAAAAAGTTGCCTTGTTTTGTTTCTCATGTGCAACGATTAATCAATTATACCTTTATTTAATTAATTACATGAGCTTGTCGGTTGTTCTGCAAGACAAACTCATTCTGAATGTAAACCACCCCATCCTGTTCCTTCCACAGTTGGTTTCCATGGGGCTGGATGGCTGGTGGGAAACATTACCCTCTTGCCCCTCCCTCCCACCACCTTAATTACAATCTTCTTTCTCCTCTTAATTTAATATTAACATCCGAGTTTTCTCTTTTAAAATCTCAATCCTTATCTTAACAAATATTTCCACTTATTCTTTCTATTCTCTCTTTTTCCTCTCTCTCTCCCCAGTTTTTTCAGGTGCAATCAAGCTTTTCTGCTCTTCATCACACTCTTCTTTAATTTAGGTTCTCTGGGGACCCAGCTGCCTACACTTATATTTCAATACATTGCTATTATGCCAGGTTGAACCCCTTTCTCTTTTCGGTTTTTCTTCTCTTGTGGTGAAGTTTATCTTTGTTGCTTTATTAAAATTAAACTACGTACGTTTTTTTAAATTTTTTCCCTTGGATACATAAAACGGTATAATCACTCACTTATGTCTCTGGGAATAGGGTTGATTAGTAAAATCGGTTGGTGGGTTTAGCACCCAGAAAGTCAGTATCAGAATAAGGAAAGAAGAGAATAATAGTAGGTGTGTACTGTGCTGCTAGCTAGTAATTATGCCTTTGATTATTAATTAAACATTTTTCTTCCATAAAATGGGACGCATTAGGGTTGAGATGCTCGCTCAAGAGGATCAACAACCACAACAGCTTTAATTAGAGCGAGATCATGAAGAAAATGATCAAGGTTTAGAGCTTTGCTTAATTAGATGGAAGAACTGAGTCTCCGAGATAAGAAAATAGAGATGACAACCACTCATCAGAATTATGATGATGATCACCCCAAAAGGGATCATTCTTCAGAACACCATCATCTTTATTTTCCTCCTCCGTCGTGTCGAATCATAACCTGCAGTGATCCATATCCAAGCTTAACTACGATTGTTAAGTACAGAGAACGTTTGAAGAATCACGCAGCGAGCATGGGGAGTCATGTTGTGGATGGATGTAGTGAGTTCCTGCCGAGCGGAGAAGAAGACACCACGGATCTTTAAGATGTGCGGCTTGTGGATGCCACGGGAATTTCCATCGGAAAGAAACAGAAGGTAATAAGCCACAACTACAACATATTTCTGATAATTATTACAGTTATTATTCCCCCAAAAGCAACAATCAACGACATAGAATTGCTTCCCCTTCTGCTCTTCATCAATAACGTCACAGACTCATTCCCCCAATGAAGGTGGCCTTCTGCGGAGGAGGGCCGGTGGAGTCCTTCGGCAAAGATTTCCACGTGGTCCGGTTGAATAATAGAGGAGGGCAGTCAGCAGTACTGCTGGCATCACTCTCGAAGACAAAGAGGTTTCAGAGCAAGTTTACACAAGAACAGAAGAAGAGTATGATGGAATATGCTGAGAAGCTTGGGTGGAAGATCCAGAAAAATGATGAACAAGAAGTACGGGAATTCTGTTCTCAGGTCGGAGTGAACAGGCAGGTTTTCAAGGTTTGGATGCACAACAATAAGCAAAGGACGAAGTAGCACCAAGTGTAAGCCAAGACCCATATGTGAATCTCCCAAATTAATATCGCGGTTTTGGGGGAACAATAACAATAATATCAGAATTCCTGAGTGAAGATTTAGTTTATATATATATGTGTGTGCATAAATGCATTGATTTGACTCATTTTCTCATCTATATGTTATTGGAAATGACTTGTGTTCTTTGACTACAATCAGGTGGTAATAGAAATATGCATATTTCCCTCTCTTTCCCATCTGATACTGAGGATTTAACAAAAGAATAGAGAGGCATATAACGACAAATCAAAAAACTAGCCGGTTAATTTGGAATTTTTTCTTGGGGTGAAAAAAAAAAACGCTAAGCAGTGGAAGTATTTTTTCATGCATATATATAATCTCCTTAGAAGAGACCTTTCTTATATATTGTCATGTCTTATAAATTCTTTAATCATGGAAAACTCGGTTCGTGGCACCCAATGGTGTAAACACAAAATTTCTAGCAGATTTTTGGGGCAAAGAGATCCCACCCGACCATGCTATATGGTCCTCTAATAGGGACACCGACACATGAATTAGCGGACATTTCCCGCTTTTACCTCATGTTGTCTTTCTGATTAGTATGAGTTTGTACCGGGTCTTGTGTATGCAAACGAACCAGGGACACACCCTCACCAAAAGAAATAAACCATAATAGCTTAGAGGAAATTCGCACGTTTAGCAGCTCAGAGAAAGAGTACGAGGGTTAGGTTAGAGATAAAAAGATATACGCATACCAATATATTAGCGGACTCAAAAGATTATAAAAAACCTACTATCTCATGTCATAAATATAAAAGTTATATAAGATATTTATTTTTATCCTAAATATAAAGTTTCAATTATTTTTATCTTCTAATTTTATATTCCCCCCCTAAACTCTCCTTATTTACTACATATAATAAAAGGGTTTTATCAATAAGTAATTATAATACATATGATTATGAAGTGTATTATAAGAAAATTAAAACACATTTGTTATGAATAAGAGAGATCAAGCAGGAGTATCATTTTGCCAATGTTATGAACTAATGAACCGTGATTTTCCTCATCCTTTACAAATAAAGAACCAGTTATCCTTTCAAATCATCCATAAAAAATTGACCCAAAATAATCTTTTGATAGTAACAATTCCCTAGGAAATAGCTGTCCCACGAAAACTACGTACAGACCCCATAGAACCGTGATTCAACATATATGGATTATCAAACACTCCCAGAGAAAAAGATTTCCTTTTTTTTTTTTGTTTATGATCAACAAGAAATCATTTTCATTGCTTGATCAACATTAACACAAAGTAAAATATAATCCTTGCGTCGTCATCTACTATTAAATATGACAGATCAAAACTAAGAGATTAATAATAAAAGGGAAGAAGATAAAACCCTAATGTCTCTAATAAAGTTGTTAGGAAACCAAGCACATTAAATGAGTCTCTCTATGTAAAAAAAAAAAAATGAGTCTCTCTCATGTTGAGGCAATAAAACATTCCTTTTTCTCCAAAAAAAAAACACAAGATAAGTACGGCAATGTTCTAAACTTTAAAATGACATTTCAAACAAGTTTCACGTTGCGGCGTGGCAGCTGCCAAGGGAAAGGAATATAAAAATCCCATTAAGGAGTTGCGGTTAAACTAGTCACGTAGGAATTTTAACGTCCACAGAGAGATGCAACCCTGATTTTAACTGCCATTTATTAAATTCTAGCCACCGCTGGAGCGCTCCATGGTTTCTTTGTTGAAAGAATTACAGATAGATAGATTTATTTATCTTTACTGTTCAAAAAGTTTGATTTTAGTTCCATGCTGTTTCTATTATAGTTGTGAAAATTCCCCTGCTCAGTGTTGACATTGTACATCGTATAAATAGAAAGCAGTATGTGGATAATAGGGACTGGATATGTGGAACGGGAACAATTCTTTTTGTGATTGTGATTTCGTTGGAACAGTAAGTGATACAAATATACTCTTGTGGCTTTTGATTCTTCCACTAGCAACTTTGTTTACGTTGCTAGTGGGCTGAGCAATTTATTAGAGATATTACGTTGCTATATGCCAAAAGAACAATTACATGTGTGGGCTGCCACTTCACAAGGGGACTTTTGGCATATTTGTGCACTGATCTTGGGAATTGGGAGCATGTTTTCTGGGTCAAGTAACGAAATTAATTAGGTCTGAGAAATAAAAACTGTTTCCCAGCATGCCATAGACACACCTCAAATTCTTAAATTTGAAACCAATGCAATAAAAACACAAGCTGGCCTGAAAATTTTGTGTTACTTGTGGTCTATTTCATGCATATGCATGGCGCCAGCTCATATGCATATTCTTGTGCCCTGTTTTGTTCTAATGCTGAATGCTGATGCTGATCCGAAAACTAGATTAGATTGGGCTCAATGGTGGTGGGCGGAGGAGCAAATCAAAATTGGGTGAGAGAGACTTGCAAAATGTGTGGGGAATCTTTATTGAGTGGTCCTTATTCTGTCACAATATTGTCCAAACTCCAGAATGGAATCCTCATCGCCTTACGTCCACTTCCAATAACAAAGAAACAAAGCCCAACAATGTATTCCATGTCTTTGCCCCATTATAAGGTGTGATGCGATCTCGCAAATGTTCCCTCAATTCTGTAAGATCTAGGGCATCCACATTTTGTTTTCATCAGATTGCGGGCATCCACATTGACCCGAATAGAGCAGGGCAATTGCTGAGCAACCGGGCTCCTTTATACCACTACCCCTGTACTCTTACTCTCGTTTTAATTTTGCACACATCGAATTTCACCTTTCAGCCTGCCCTTAACATAGTGAAAAAAGATAACAACAAAAATAAAGCCAGTTTATAGCCCCAACATATAGAAAGGAATCTTTGAAGTTTGGATATATGGACTAGTTGGGGGGAGATATTCTATAGAACCTTGATATGCTTGTGAGATGACAAGTACTTTTCCCCACTCCCTTTTAAATAAACATACTTTCAAGATTAAAGAATCTAACTTTCTTTTTCTTTGTTCTTGTTTTGCACCGAGTCAAACTAATGATAACATATAATCGAGTTGTAATTATACTGATGTATCAATTTAGGAAAATAACAAATAAGAACTTGGTTTTGGGAGATGTAAATCCTGGTAAGGATTAGAGGTTATACTTCCATTCAGGATGGCCCATAAAGATAGTGTGTTTACATGAATAAGAATTACAACATTTTGGTTGTCATGTTTCAAAAAGACACCTTTCCCTTTTCTATATGCATATTTGTATCACATGGCTTCTATATGCATTGCATATATTTAGATATTGAATTTCGTTGGCAATATATATATGTATTGTTTTTCAGTTCATTCCTTTGGAGCATTGCTGGTACAATATCTATCATGTGTTGTGTGTGGTGAGCACTTAATTTATTTTCTTCCAATTTTATATTTTGGAGCCCATAAATTAGCAGAGTTTGTTCTGTTATCACTTACCAGTAATCTTTTTGACGCATGAGCCAAAAATTTTCTTAATTAAAGACATAGCTGTATAAATAACTTACATGTCCGTCAAGCCGCTTGTCAAATCCGATTTTATTACTCTATGAACCTGCCTGCGCCTTTTTTCCCCTTTTCCTTTCTGGTAAATGAAACGACCCAGTCACATTTCCGATAGTTCATGTTTTGGGCCCTGTGATGGCAATGTTGGCAAAATACTTCAAGCCTAAAAATTTAATTGCTATCTATGAATATGAAGAGTTGTGTGTGAATGTCCATATTCCTTTTATCACTTCATCTTTACTCAAGTAACTTTCACCTTTCCCCTACTATTCCATTATTCTTTTTAACTCTCAACCAAAAGATGGTGGATCATGAAAAGGATTGAATAGGTTTTTGGTCATTTTGTTGTACGAGTGACTCTTATTACTTGATGCCATGAAGTTCTCAGTTTTAGTCCAAAAAATGGGCTGTTTCCTCCCTTTCCCCAAAAAACACTTCAATCTTCCTTCAAAATATCTGTAATGTTTCGTGTAAAAGGATTTTGATTATAAATTATTGCCCCCATTTTCAATCCCTGATTTTGAAGATGGGACTTAAGTTTCTGTCTTGTAATGCGTCGTCCCGAGTTACAAGCATGAAAATTGCACTTTGTGTTTGAGAAGGGAAAGGGGCCCACTGACGTATGTGAGTTACACACTTAAAATAGCATCATTCCCAATTTTCAAATGCATGCTTGGCCAAGTGGTCCTCCGCGTCTGTTTTATGCCCGGATTGTAATTTGAAAAGTGAGAATACTTTATATCTTTGAGAGAGATTATATGTACGCAATATATATTTGGCTTAAGTTATTAGCTCCGTAACACGTCTTAATTTTTTTACCAGCACCTGTGACTAATTGGTTTGTCTTAAATTTAAAGAGATAATTAAACAATATAGGGACGATTGGAACCTTATTTAGGGAGTAGTTATATAGAAGTTTTAACTATAAAAGAATATGATTGTATTTAATTCATATGTCATGAAATTGGGACAACTAGAGCTAGTTATTTTACAAGTGTAAAAAAAGTATACATAGGTAAATGATAATAATATTTTACATAATTTATCTTTAATAAAAAACCTAAAATAACAATCGCCACCTATGGGTTGAGTAAAATTTAATGTGGATAGGGTTATGGTATTTTGTAATAATAAAGCTAGATGTAATGGGGTGTTAAGAGACTATAATAGCAAATGGTTATATAGATTTACACATTTCATTAGACTATATAGTGTAGCGGATGTAGAAATGTACTATCTTTAAAGGATTTTAGAGTGCATGGGACAAAAAGTATAATGTTATACTCGATTATGATATAAAGTATTTCATTAATATGTTAGGAAAAATAATATAAGACAGAGAGACAGCTTATTAGTTATAAATTAATAAATTTATGTGCAGATAATAGGAATTAAAAATTCAGTTTATAATATAAGAAGTTAACTAAGTTATAGATACTCTTACAAAGAAATATTTTTTTTAGATCTACTATATTTAAAATATATCTTATTTTAAATTTTTAATAATATAATTTATTTTATATTTGAGCCCTAGCTCTCCTTGTATATAAAAAAAAAATGCATGCTTGGTCTGGGCCTTACTTGGAGATGTTTAGGGTCACAACTTTCAAACGGATATGGAAACGTCGCATGCTCTCTGCCGAAACCTTTTTGGAGGAGACTTATTCGCCCTTGTCATAATTAGGAGATCCACAAGGGTCAATTTAGCAAGTGAAGGTGAGGATTTGCGTTTAGCACTGAGAGGTGGGTTGATTTCAACGTTGATATGATCAAATTCAAAGAAAAGGGTGTTGTGGGAATTTTAAATTAGATATGGTAGGAGTGACTTCATCACAGTATATTTTATATTAGGAGTAGTGGGAAACACTTGCTACTTAGTCAAGAGATGTGTGTGTGTGTGTGTGTGTGTGTGTGTGTGTGAGCCCCCTATTCACCTTCACATTCGCCTTCCCTCACGCGCATTCTTACGCCCTACGGTAAAACAAAGTCCCATTTTAATGTGGATGGTTGAACATCCTATCTCTTGTCTGTCAACATCATCAGCCTTTTTTTCTTAAAAAATAAGGTAGGCTAATTTTTTCCTCATTATAAAATATTTCTAATATCAATGATCATCTTATTTTACTTTTTTATTTAGAGATTAATAATTATGAAAAATATGGTTTAAATAAAATAAAAATTAATAAAACATCATTCTAAAAGTTTCAATAAAATCATTTGTAAACATAATTTTGTCTTTCAAACTAATTATTTCTGTAATATTTTTTTTATTTTAAGTACTGTTTGATAAAATAATATTACTTGGATGAAATGAACTTAAAAAATCATATGTAATACGAAATTCATAATAAAACTATTCTTAAATTATATATAGTTTATATATATATTTATTTGTATATCATGTAAAATTTATAAGAGTTCCTTGGCCTATTATTAAGTCAAATAATATAATTTATTTTTTATTTTATATAAAATATTGGACATATTCTACAAAAAGGACAAGAAAACTGGTGAAGTTTGTGGGAGCACCGAACATTAAATGCCATTATTGGGTTGTAAGATGGTTAGGCATGACACTATATGCGTTTGATTTAGTTTTTTAAAAAAAAATAGATTATGAAAAAAATTTAATTATAAAGTGATTTTAGAGAATATATTTTATAAAATAAATTTTATATGAAAAGTAATTTTAAAAATAAATAAATATTTAAATGGTTATTATAAGAATAATTTTTATAGATAAATTATTAGTAAGAGTATATGATAAAATAATAGTTATATAAATTGAGGAGATGATAAAAATACAGGAGAGACAAAATTAGTATTTTACATGTTTACAATCTAAAAAAAAAAGCTGTGAGAGGTGCTTATTGTAAACCATAATTTTAAGTGCACAAATCATTGTTTTCCCCAATAATTATTTTTGCAAATACAAGATTTATTGTTAACGGCATGTTGCTTTAACGAAACCGACTAATCCTAAAATCCTGTTCTTGTTATAAAATATCACATGGAAAAATATATTTAGTTGTAGGGTATGCGTATTAAATATTTGTATATGAAACGATGAGAAAATAATAAAAATAAAAATATTTTTTATTAAAAAACTTATATACATAATTTTATATATTTAAAATGCTTCTTTCCAATTAAAGTCATGTAGATTTTCGATATTATTTATTTTATAACAACCTCTTGTTATTAGTATTATTAATATTTTAAAATTAACTTTTCTGATTTGAGTAGATACAAATTTAATAAGAATAAAACATTCTAAAAACCTTTACCAACCTCTAAGAAAAGTCAATTGCATCATCAATCCATAAGGAACACGCACAAGACAAATTCCCCTAGCATCCTGTGGTATCAGAATATCCACGTTGCTCAGAACAATTTCCATAGCATCAAAGGTACGAATACGATTGCATATCTCAAGTGGTCAAAGAGTAATTCTAGCAACTGTTAATTCAAAAGCACTAATCTTAGCTTACCTAGAATTCAATAACAACATAATATCCATGTGCCACGTATTTCCAACAGAATCATTCTTAGTGATAAAGATCAAAATTGTAAATGAAGTCATGCTAGAAATCTTGAAAGTTGCATCCCACAATGGAAATACTTGCCCTTCCCATACTAACGTGGAGTTAATTTAAGTGATAAGTAATTTAATATCATTTAAACGAGATTTTAAGTTCGAACATTAATGAATATATAAAATTATTATTAGGAGACTCACCCACCATAACTAGATACGCGACGCAAGTTGAATCCGAATGTAGTCAGGATAAAATTTCAATAAATTGGGTGGGGGAAAAAAGTTACCCTTGCCATAGAATCTTAGTGATCACTAGAGCTTTGTACTCTAGGAGGGAATCCCTCTGAGATTGCTTGGTAGAGATCAATTTGTCTAGCTCAAAATGTTGATAAATTCTCTGTCTCTTGATCTTCAATATAATTTTCAAATCTTTTCCTAATCATTAATCAAAACATCACCGGATGATAGACTAGACAATTTGCAAATTCTGGAACTTTACTACCCCATTAAACTTACAATGTTTTCTACGGTTTACGACCTTTTAAAATCAGACCAAATCAAGTAGTTATTATACACACGGCTTAGTTATATCTTTGATGGTTCCCCGTAATTTGAAGAGTAAACGTACGTAATGCCCAAAGGAAAAAGTAAACGTGTGGTATATACTTTGAGTACTTATTGTTATAAATAATTTCAAATTGTTACATATTTATATAACATTGCAAGTCGTTAAGTATATTTTTCATGCGGTTTAATAATGTAATATGGACTGTTGGAAAAAAAAATGTAATACTCGTATGAACTAATGTTTGAATGGCCTAACAAACCATGTCAGCTAATATTTTCACCACATTTAAACTATACTTCTACCTAGTACTCCATCAATTCTTAATTATAAGAGTTAGGTAGTTAATTTTAATTTTTAAAAGATTAAAAAAATTAAATAAATAATGCTCCAGTCCTAAATATAGAATATATTTAACTAATTTGATTAAATTAAGAAATTTAGTTAAATTAATTATTATAACATATTTTTCTTAAAATACCCTAATTATCTTTTTTAACTCACTCCCCTATTCTCTTATTTGATTATTGTTGAGAAATTATCAATAATATATCTAATTTAAAAAATAGTTAGTAAATTTAAAAAATAGGTATTATATTTTAAACTAATATCAAATCACTAATTAGATTATATATTTAGGACCAAAGGAGGAGTTAATTATGACAAAATCTAAACTCTTAAGATGAATTAATATTATATACTCTTTAATTTATTTAAATTAATCAATTAGATCTTATATAGTTATAATTAACTTATATAGTTAGTTTTCTCAATTTATCTAAAAAAATTTAAGTAATTCTTATAATTAGAATATGAGGTAATATCATATAAAATTTTAATTTCCTAAATATAAATGGAAATACATTCATTTCAAATAATTTTCCTAAAAGTGATGTAAGATGGCCTTTTTGTGTGTTAGCCTAGCTGACATCCCAATAGCTTCATTTTACAATACTTTCACTTGGTCTCTTGTCAGTCACCATATTTTTTTTTTTTTCCTCTTTTGATTTTTTTGTCCACACCTTTCACCGCTGGTTTGCAAAAAAGCCAAAAAAAAAAAAAGAAGAAGAAGAAGAAATCAATAATAGCACATTAGCAGTTAGCACTTGGTTGCTCCTTCCACCATCCATGTAAATGTAAAGTTTTTTTTTTAAAAGGCCACATGATCTAAAAGTTAAAAATAAAATAAAATCTTATTTTTTTAAATAATACTAAAGTCAACAGTATGTAAATATAAATTTAAGGTGTGTTTGGATTAGTTTTAGAGAATAGATTTTAGGAAGAATAGATTTTAAAAAATAGATTTTGGGAAGAATAGATTATGGAAAGAATAGATTTTAGGAAGAATAGATTTTAGAGAATAGATTTTAGGAAAAATAGATTATGGGAAGAATATATTTTAAAAATAGAAATGTTTGGATGATTAGTAGTAGAATCACTTTTTATATTGATAAATTACTAAAAATGATATGATTTGATTAAAGTATGAGAGAAAAAAGATGGTATAGAATATAAATAGAACAGAGGAGAGAGGGGAGAAAAAAATAAGAGAGATGAGAGAGTGTAGAGAAGAGAGAGGGAAAATGAGATATAGTGAAGAAGAGAGAAAAGAGATGAGAGTGAATAAAGATGAGAGAGGAGAGAGTGTATAAGAAAAAGTAAGGGTAAAATAATAATTAGATAGTCTATAAATTTTTTTACTATTCTAAAATCTATTTTCAGTAGCTTATTCAAAACTATGGTTTCAAACTGAGGTTTTAGTCAAAATTAATTCTGGACAAAAATAACTGTTTATTTTAAATTTTTTAAAATTGAAATTTTAGTCAAAATTAATTCTAAATAAAAATTATTGTTTATTTTAAGTTTTTTAAATTAAAATTTTATCTAAAATTAATTTGATAACCCTGCATTCAAAGAGTCACTTAGTGTTTGATTAATGATATCGCGATGGATTTAGGCAACGAAACATATTTTTGGGCCGCACATAGACAAGCCTGAAGGTTGTTTCGTTTGTCCTTATCCTCTTTTCTGCTTTGGTCACGTTTTATGTTCACGTATTACTGTGTCTGCCTTCTGACTTCAATCCGGCAGATTTACGGTACTGCCCCTGCCATTCAACATAGTCTGCAATTTGAGAGTTGAAACATCAACTGTTTCAGTCGACGACAACCACCCACCATCCTCTCAGAATCTCACATGCCACTCAATAACTATTATACCTACTTCGATTTAGAACTTAAATTTAGCCTAAAATTTAAATTTATTTTTTTAAAAAAATAAATAATTATATTTATTTAAATAAAATTTTATATTAAATTATAATTTAAAATTAAAATTTTAGATAAATTGATCAAAATAACTTATTAAATAGTAAAAAAATTTATAAACTAACTAATTACTATATTACCTTTATTTTTTCTTATATTTTATCTCCTATTTTTTCTTACACTCTTTCTCCTCTTATCTTTTATCTCTCTTCATTTAATATTCATACACTTTTTCATAATTTATTAATAATAAAAATATTTTTAAAAATAACTATCTAAATACTCATTTATTTAAAACTATTTTTTTTATAATTTATTCTATAAAAATTATTTTTATAAGTTATTAAATATTTTTTTATAAATATTTTTTTAAAATCTTATTTAAACAGTCCGTGTATCTACAATGGATCCCACAGAGGGTGCCTGTTCCTTAGATCGAACGGTGTTCAATGATCACAGACTTCACAGGCACGTTACTGTAACAATGAGACTGTTCACCATGCTTTAGCTGCTTTGTCTATATTCCCCGATACAAAAGTCACCAGGATGACCAAGCTATTTCTTCCCTCTTTCGTCGACCGAGTCCTGATCCTTCATATCGTCATCGAACTACCAATAATTTTCTCGAGGTATAGGCTCTCTTTGACGGTGTTTTTTTTTTTTTTTTACCTTCTTCCTTGAAACTCATGAATGTAATCCAAGACTTCTGTTTTGAGAACAACTGCTTCTTCTTTTTTATGGGTTTACTTTGCTTTCTCTGAACATTGTTTTTTTTTTTTTTTTGTGTACCGCGTACTCTTTTTCATCTGAGAGGCTCTGAAGTTTTTGTGGTGGGTTATTATAATCATTTAATCTGAGAGGCTCTGAAGTTAATCATAGTTCTTTTGTGTGCTGCGTACACTTTTTCTGTATCCCTCTGTCGCAGGCACTGAGTATTTATGTGGTGTAGGGTATAAGGGGGTTGGATTATGAACCCTGGTATTTGGTCCTTTTCCTCGTCCAAGATTGTCTGGATCCGGCGCTTCCTATTCGCCTTGCTAATTTACGGGAGAGCTTCTCGGGGGACGCTGTGAAACTTCAAATTCTGTTTGCAACTACTCAGACCGACGGCTGCTTGGACATATTCACAGTATCTGGTGGTTAGTCAGCAATATTATCGGTTGAACTGAGAAGAAGCGACTTGGTTCTGTTGTAATTATTGTCGCCTTAAGCCGAGGTGCTTGCTTCTCGTCATCATTCTGTTTACTGCATACGTGTTAATTATGTATTCATTTGTTAGCTATTGTCTATTCAATATGCTTAATCTAAAGATTAACCTTCTTCCTTGTCATGTTAGGTTCAACTTTTATGTGTGATTAAACCATCCATGCATGCCTGTTATACCTAATTTCTTTCATCTCTTAAGAAACGATTGTTTTGTTGCTCTTCTGCTCGAGCAATTTGGCATTCTTTCGACTATTACAGTAACGGAGCAATAAAATAACAATTTCTCATATTTGCAGCTTACTGAGGAAATATTAGGCAAATATGTAGTTGATAAATCCACTTATTACCTGGAGGTCCCCTGAGGGCTTCTGGCGTCTGTGGCAAGGGGATCGTTTTCAATTCTTGTGAAATAAAGTCCAGTCTAGATCTTTTATGTCATATTTTTGCTTACTTTTGTGTTTGTATGTTATGAGATGAATTCTGCTTTGTAAGCTTCATTACGTTATTGCATATAGCAGATTGGGCTGCCATTTTCTTTCAAGTTATCAGTATGCATTTTTTTATGCAAGTGAATTAAGTAACATCATGTTCTTTTGCTTTCTAATTTACAGCTTCAGGACACTTCCTGAATGGGAACTGATCGTGGTGAAGTAGTGGAGACAGCGCCAAATATCCGCTCCTTTAAGGTACACAAAAGTAATGGAATCCCACAATTTGTGTTTTAGGATATTAGTTGACTGTGTATACGGCACCAAAATATTACAGGGCATAAATTGTACATACGTCTAATCTGATCTGCTATCCTTATGGTGCAAGTAGCCAAAAAAATGAAAAGAAAAAGAAATAAATGGGCCTGATTATTGATTTGATAAGGTATGAAATTTTATTTAAAATTTTACCATGGGGGAATTGTTCCCAGCATGTCGCGATAATTAATACCCATAATTTTGAGTTAAAATTGCAATTGAATAGGATGATTCTTATTTTCATATTGATTTGATTGTCTTGAATCCTCTTCAAACTAGTTTGGCATATTAAAATCAAATATTCTGTTGATCGCTCTTCATGATGACAGGTCCATCGTAAAATGTGCACTGAATTATTGAGATTAGTTGATAGAATCTCTAGGATATTCCCAGATATTGAGGCAACACGTCCTCGATGCTCATCAGGAATACAATCTCTGTGCTTGCTAAACAGTGCAGTTGATAAAGCTAAACTACTTCTGCAGTATTGCTGCGAGTCCAGCAAACTCTACCTGGTATGTTTAAGTTATTTTATTCGAATAGATTACTGTAATCTAGAATAATAAAACCTAATGCAGCTAAGAAAAATTGGGAAGTCATTTCTTTATGAAAGTTTGAAGTTTGAATGTAGGTTATCTTATTTTTTTTATAATACCAAAGCTATGCCAAGAGTTGATTTACATTGGAAAAAAATTGAGCTGCCAAAAATGTAAATAATTTTGTCAATGGATTATTCTAGCTGATTACATGTTATTTAATTTGGTTTAATATTACTCTCAGGCTTTGACAGGAGATACGGTACTCTCAAGATTCCAAAAGGCAAGAAAATCATTGGAGCAAAGCTTAGGCCAAGTTCAGAGCTTCGTTCCAGTTATGTTGGCTGCAGAGGTTTGTCCAATTGCCTGGCCTATTTTTTTCGTTTGTCTACAAACCTGGAGTTCTTTCTTAAACTGCTATGAACTAGGTGTTTCTCGTTAATCAGTTGGCTTTTCATCACTAATCGAACCATTTAACTAGACTACTGGAATGTCATACAAATTTTAATTTAGTAATCAACAAATAAACTGCATTATGTTGAAGAAGTTTTTTTATTTAGAAATCTACACGTTATCAAATCTTCTTTTGATAGATTTACTATTATGGAACTGAGTTGACATAATAACTAGTTACATACAATTCTCTTTATTTTGGTCTGTGTTAGGTCACAGTTTGGAACCTTATTTAATACTCTAATGGTCCATGTTTTTTCTTTGCAGATTTCTCAAATAATTGATAATCTTGCATGCATGACTATTGTATTGGATTCAGCTGAGGAAGAGGCTGGGAGGGTTGTAAAAGAATTACTTCAGCAAGGTTCTTCAACCTCAGACTCTATTGAAAATTCTGAAATTAAAGCTCTTCAGTTTGCTGCAGCAAGACTTAATATTACATCCCCAAAGGCCATCTTAATAGAGAAACGATCTATTAAGAAGTTGCTAGATAAAGTTGGACCAAATGATCAGACAAAAAAGATGATCTTGAGATTTCTCTTGTATCTATTGAAGAAGTATGGAAACTATATCACAGGAGAACAGATGGGAATGGTCTATCCTTATAGTGAAGGACCAATTGTACCTGAGAACAGCGGTCATCATTCTCGACATATCCATTATGTTGAACAAGAAAGATGCCGTAATTATGATGAATATGATACTCACAACAGTGACATGGGTAGAGTTGAACCGCCAGAAGAATACAAATGTCCAATATCTTCAAGATTAATGTATGATCCTGTCGTTATTGCTTCTGGAGCAACATATGAAAGAATGTGGATACAAAAGTGGTTTGACGAGGGCAATGATACTTGTCCAAAAACCATGAAGAAACTGTCCGATATGTCATTGACTCCAAACACTGTTATGAAGGACTTAATATCCAAGTGGTGCAGAAATAATGGAGTTACACTTGCTGAGCCACAACAGCGAGCAAAAGAATTTCACTCATGGGAGGTTTCTTCAACTTCCATTAGGAGCTTTGGCAGTTCTATGAATGATCTGCACTTGCCACTAGATCTTAGCAGCATGTCAATTGGATCATTAGATTATAGTCAAGGTTCTGATTCCTCACATGCTAGGGTCACTAATGACTTAAATTTGATGTCGAAGGCGGCCAATGACAATTCTTGGAGTCCTCAACTTAATGTGCATGTGCATGACACCGATCTGATAATTCTGTCTAGATTCCATGACCTTGAATGGGATTCTCAATGCCAGGCCATTAAAGATCTGAAAGATCATTTGAAATGCAATTGCCAAGCTTCGTGTTCTGTGTCTTCTGAACATTTTGTTGAATTTCTCAACAGATTTTTGAGCAGTGCTTATGAACATCAAGATGTAAAAGCTCTGAGAACTGGAACTCAATTGTTGATGGAATTTGTGAATGACTGCGGGTAAGAATTTCCCCTGCCAATGGGATATCACATTGCAAATTAATTTAACTTGGTTCATTTCTATGATTATACTGTAAAACCAAATTGATTGACAATTCTTAATCCATAAAATGTTTGATATTTATTTTCTTTTAAACCTTGGTGTTTAGAACTTTATTATTTTCCTTGTAAACATAATGCCTTACATAGTTGATAAGCTTAGTTTATGACATTTCTTTATTACTTTCATATTCTTTCAGAGCATCTTTCCAACTTAAAGATGCTGTGCTTACTTTACTTGGAGACATGAATTTGTTACCCAACTAAATAAATGTGTTTTTCTTGCAGAAAGGATCTATCTTATTTAAAAGAAGATACATTTGGCATGTTGGCAAGTTTCCTTGATTTGGAAGTGATAGGTGAAGCTCTTTCTATAATGGAAAAGCTATCCGCAAATCAGCACAACAAAGCTACAATTGCAACATCCAGTGTGCTCACTTCAATCTTAAAGATCCTGGGCTCTGACAGCAGAGAGTTCCAAGAACAAGCCATCCGAATATTGCATAATTTGTCCTTCAACAGTGAAAACTGCTCCCACATGGTGTCTCTGGGGTGCATCCCAAAATTGCTGCCCTTTTTCGAGGACCAGGCCCTTTTAAGATACTGTATAGGTACATTGAAAAACCTTTGTGATATTGAGGTGGGCAGGGTTTCTGTTGTGGGAACTAATGGATGCATATCTAGAGTTGCTGAGATACTTGACACCGGCAGTGTTGAGGAACAGGAGCATGCACTTTCTGTTTTACTCTCTTTATGCTCTCAACGTGAAGATTATTGTCAGTTAGTCATGTATGAGGGTGTTATCCCTTCTCTTGTCACCATCTCCATCAATGGAAGTGACAATGCAAAGGTGAGTGCATTGGAATTGCTCCGTCTCCTGGGGGATGTTCAATACGAAGAAGAGTCCATGAAACCAAGAATTGACACCCAAGGTTCTAACGATCATTCTCAAGAAAAGAAATCGTCAAAGACCTCTGGATTTCTGAAGAAACTATCACCATTCTCAAAAAGCAAGAGATGAATTTTCAGTTCATTACTATGGAGATTGCAGATTATGGCTTAGTGGATAGTCGATGGGCCTGTTTAGATGAAGCCTTCATCTCTGTAAATGGTAGATCGATCTTGGCCTCTCTATCTTGTGGCAATTAGTAGCTCTAATTATTGATTCAGACAATGGGGTCTGCTTTGGGATTTTTGTAGAGTAACTGCAGGCTGTATGAATTATGATGTATAGTTCCGTAGTAATATAGTGTTGTTCATGCATTATGCATTCTTAAGTTAGGGGGGGTTTGTAAAAATAGGTAGAATTATCTTTTCTCCAGAGGAACATAGTAGGGATCCATCATAGTTTTTTTTTTATTATTTCTCTATCGCGTTTTTTAATAATTGTATATATAGTGAACACCCCTATATTGGATTGCTTATTGTGAAAGAGACATCAAATTGTGTGGCTGGGCTTTTTGATTGTTTGGTTCCCAGATTAGGTATCTGTTATGTAAAGTTACTAGATACTTCTTTGATTTTAATTTTAGATATAAGATATATTTTTTAAATTTATTAATTATTTTTTAAATTATTTTTATTAATATTTTTTTAATAATAATTAAATAAAAAATTAAGTAATTGAGTTAAAAATATAATTATAGTACTTTAAAAAATATATTATAATAATTAATTTAATTTAATTAGTTAAATATATTTTATATTTAAAATTAATATTATTAATTTTTTTTTATAGGAATCAGTAGTACTAACTCTTATTAGTTGGTTTTGGTTCAATCTTGGTACTTCTCGTGGCTGACTGCTGGCTTGTGGGTTTAGAACTTCAGATAGAAATTTGGTTGATGATTCTCAATTGAGAGATAGTCTTCATGCCTTCGGACTAAGACTTCAATAAATAACTGAGTTTGATTTTTATTATTAGTGGGAGGATTTTTTTAATAGATGATAAACTTATATTTTTATATATTAATTTATATTATTTTAGTAGGTTTTTGTGAACATTGTGATCCTTAATTTTATTATTTATGCACTAATTGAATTAATATGACTTATATTGAATTAGTATTTAATAGGGATATAATTGTTATAATTTTATGATTTTTTCCAAATAATTATTTTTAGAATAAAAGATATTATATTATTGTGATTTTATATTTTAAGAATTTAGAATAAATTATAATTCATAAATGATAATAAAAGATTATAAAAATAAAAATTATATAATAAGATTCCTGAGTTAAATCTTGTAGTTTAATCCATTATATTTTATCCATTTCAAATGCTTTTAAAAAGTATTCAACACACACGGAGGAGGGGGGCCGTGGAGAGGAAATTGGAAAAGCAAAATACGTGTGGCGGCCAGCGAGCATTGAAGGAAAGGAATTGAAAAGCAACACACACACATGCGTGGGAGAGGCGCAGAACTGAACAAAAAGGGGAATTCAATTGAAAAGCACACACGCACACGGAGACGCACAGCACGCCGTGGAGAATTGTGAAGTGAAGAATTGAATTGGAAAAGAGAAGCTGAAGCCGCGAGAATTGAGAGAAAAGGAGAATATAAGCTGCGGACGCGACACTAATTTTGTCTACACCCACACAATCTCCATTCAACCCTCCTCCATCCATTCTATTATCATCCTACATTGATGGCAGTTTATAATTAGTTTATCTTAATTCTCTAATTCAATAATAAATGTATGAGTTTGAGATCTCAAAGAAGAGTATAAATTACTCTAATTCTCTACCTAATAATTTTATTATGACTCCTAAGTCTTAAGATTAATTTTATAATTATTAGAGATATTTAGAATGATTTATTTATATTTATTGAGGATTATTGTGATTGAATTTTTGCTTGACATTTAATATTAATATTTAATTAACTTTAATTTCATTTACTTTGATTTGGGTCAGACATGGAATTGAGATTATTGTGAATAATTTATGATTTTTAAGGTAACTTGAATTATTAGATCATTATGTCTCTTGTTAGTTTAAATTCTATTTTATGAATTATTGAGTTATAATTGAGCATTGATTTTTAATATCTTTAGTTCTATTTTATTATTCTGGTGGCAGTTAATAAAGTAGGATTTAGAAAATATTTTGTGACAATTCAAGATGGCTCAGTTGTTATATTAAAAGCTTAATTATAATTCTTAATTCATTATTTATAACTCCCACATCTGTTGAAGCTATGATTGCCTACGTTATTAGATTGGAGAATTGCTTTTATTATTATTAATCACCCTTAAGTTTATTCTATTCACTTATTATCATTCATTATTTCTTTCTTTAAATCAAAAATATTAAAAATATTTTATTTAAATCTATTTTTAATTAATTATATTTAGTTGTTAATCAATCAAAATAAATCACATTTTCTAATTTAGGTTGCATTATATTTAGTTACTTAAAAATTTAATTTCTTATTTTAACTTTTCAGAGGGAACGACCCGATATTATACTATACGCAATTCTTGATTTAAATTTTTGAAGTAACCCTAAAGCGATATCGGTTTAAAATTATTTCAATAGATAATTTCATAATTTGGTTATAAATATTCTGATTTGAATGGATATTGAATTTACTTAGTGTGCAAAAAAAAATACAAAATCACGCCAAAGACTAAATTTTCATAAACAATTAGATGCCATATATATATATATTTCAAAGCGATGTTCATAGATCAATCCCCATCAACAGTAGAAGGCTGCAAGCAGTTCAAACTAAAAAGGAAGCGGAGAGTGCTTGGAAGAAGGCAAAGTAGTTGATCATCAAAATCGGGAATAGGGTTTAACCTCTGAGAGTCAAGAGAGCTACAGAAATGGCAGCAGAATCATCGGAGGGAGAAGAAGATGCCGGGAAGCTCACCGGTGGAAACCCTCTCTTAATCGTTGACGATGACCTCAGAGAGATGGGCAAGAAGGCCGCTTGGAGTGTCAGCTCCTACAAGCCTGGCAATGGCGTTTCTTCTGTTCGCGACAACAACCTCGAAACCTATTGGCAGTCAGTCCACTCCTTCTCTGATATCTCATTTTCGATGAACATCCTTGCATTTACCACTCTAAGAGAAATACTAATGGTGCTTTCCTTGGTTTCAGATCTGATGGTGCTCAACCTCATTTGGTCAATATCCAATTTCAGAAAAAGGTCAAGCTACAAGTATGTAAACGTTGATTTCCTCTTAGCAACATCAATTGCTGTTCCTTATTCCTTTTTAATTATAGTTTTCAATCCGAATTTCGCTTTTTGGTTCGTTATCGGTGGTTTGTTAGTGATTGGTGGATTTGTTTTCTCCTTCCAGTTGGTTGTTCTTTATGTGGATTTCAAGCTTGACGAGAGTTATACGCCAAGCAAAATTTCCATCCGTGCCGGTGATGGCTTCCATAACTTGAAGGTATTTTGCCCAATTCGCCCTTTCTCTCGTTCTTTCCTTTTAAAAATAAATTAAGAATCCATTTGATCAGTCTGGTTGTCCCTCTGAATAATTTTAGGAGATAAAAACTGTGGAGCTTGTCAAGCCAACTGGTTGGGTTTATATATCATTATCTGGAACTGATCCTCGGTAAGTGTTGAAATTGTACTCTTCTGCCTTTTTTTCCCAGACAACATGAGAAAACAGATATGAAGTATCCTCCTTAGTCCCAGAAATTAAAAATGAATTAGTTCAATGGTTGAAAGTGCTTTCGGTGGTGCAATTGACCCAGACAAGTTTTATATGCTCATATATTGGACATTTGGACTAATTTACTTCTCCTAGCTTCCAATATAAACATTACTTGTAGTTTCTGTCAATATTGCAACTAGGCAAAATTTCCCTTGTCATTGGCTCCTGAAGTCTTGTGTCCTGGCTTTGTGCCAAGCTTTGAGGCCTTTAAGTCACTAATTGATTTATGCCCTTGGAGATTTTCTTCTGGGGAATGCTCCAACCGGGAAGGAAGGGGAAGAAGAAATTAACTCCCTCAACCTTAAACTGAAAGATTGGATTTCATATGATATCTTACACTGTGAAGATGCGTTTTTTATGATACCTGATTCCTATATTTCTTGTTAAACCGTTGGGGTTGTGGACTGAGTCTCTGAATATTATTCTGGGATTACCAGTGTTGGTAACATACTATGGTATATGGGATCCCTTATCTTCCGCTTCATGGATCGATAAATTCACTCATGAACTTTCGAATTGCTTTTCACCAACGGTGTTTTTCTTCTCTTTTGTTTTTTCTTTGCCCCAGGGAAACTTTTGTCAACACTTTCATGTTGCAAATTGCTGTGTTGTCAAACCATCTCAATGGAAGGGACACTCATGTGCGGCAGATCAAAGTTTATGGACCTCGACCGTGGGTCTCCATACACTACTTCTAATTTCTGTTAGAAACAGCTAATCATGAACTAATTGTGAACTCCTATTGCAGGAACCCTTTTCCGCATCAGCCATTTCAATTTACTTCTGGAGAGTTCATTACCTACTCTTCTGTAAGATGAGGAACGTAGTTCAACATGATGGAAGGTAAAAGGCCCACCTTTTATTAATCTGCGGTGGATTGAAGCTGCTGCTCTTCAATTTATAATATTTTCTGAAATCTCAATGCCAGTTAACTATGCGTCAAAATCATATTTTGTTGTAATACTTATCTCATATATGGATCAACAGGAAATGCGGTTACTACCATCTGCTTCTTGGGGATGGTTATAGCGTGCCCAGTTTTACAATGTATTCTAGAATATGCGTTCTTCTATTGTTCTGCTTCGATTTTAGAGGTGCTCACCATTTTTCCTCCTATGTTATATAATTCACATCTGGCCAAAATCTGGTGGGGCTGTTATTGTACTCAGTTATAATACCGGTTCCTATAATATATTTTTTAATATTTGATGCATTATGGAAGATTATGACGTGATATGTAGCATGATAATAAATAAGGCATATATATAATATGATACAACAACTATAAATTTATCTCATTAGGTGGGATCGACTATATATAATATATAATATTATTATGCTCTATAAAAGAAACTAAGTCTTTATATAAATTGTTGGCTGTGGTTCTATTTAATAATTTTATTGAGTATTTTCTCTGATCTTTTTCTACCCAATTTTACATGGCTCAACATTATTTGATTCACCCTTAAAAATGCATTCAATAGTTTTCTTTATACATATTTAAACTACTTCAAATAATTTTTTATCATTTTATCTTCAATATATGGTATTCCCAACTCTTCATTATATATCTTCATTATAAATCTGATCTTTTTTTATATTCTTACAACTATACCAATTTAATATTTTTATTATTTCTTTAAAGCTCAATATTTACTTCAATAAAATGTTGCTCGTCTTATGGCAATATGATGAATTTTTTTTTTTACCTTATCACGTGTGTTTTGATTGTAGATAATTTCAGTAGTTTTTTCTTATTTAAACAACTCAGTTTGAATTGTAAGATTAACATAAGGAATTTTACTATCTTTTTATATAACTGGTCCCAAATATATCCACTTGAGAGATGACTTAATCTTCTAATTTCACCTCCAAGATATTTCTAACTCAAGCCATACACTTAGGGATGCCGCCCAACAGCATATAAATAATACGATAGCGAATGAACTATTATTTTCTAACAATTTGTTACCAAGATAACCTACATCTAAATCGATCCTATTTGAAGGGCCAAACCAAAATGCTGCCCAGCACATACTGTTACACGCTCAATTCAGCAGATGATCAGAGAAATGGGCTCTACCTCCAACGGCGAGTCATCAAAGAGTTCAGCTAGCATCATCACGATTCAGCGTGGTATAATAATCTTGTACCAAAAAATAAAAAAGGCGGAGTATAAGAATAGTTGAAACATTTCAGTATTCCAGACTCCAGCAGATCAAGAGATTCATACTAGGAACATCAGTCGCACATGTTATAAGATTCACCAAAATTCATTGATCTTAATATTAGCTGTGGGAGATCTACTAAACAATTGATACAAGTTAAATTCACCAACAGCTAATGAAAGGGGGTGAAAATACTAATGACTGCACATATAAGATTGTCAGCTGCATGTTGGTTACTATGATGGATAAACTATGACAAGCATAATATCACAATCTCCAGCAACTTGATATCATTCACAAGCCGGTTTAGTATCGAAACCGCTCAAGCATATGGCAAAGGCTTGAAAAGCTGAGAGAGGATATCGGTAGTCCATGGTGAAGATGTCTTTACCAATCTTCCCAAACTGCAAGATCACCTCTTGTTCTGCAGCAGGAACATCATGAGACGGATCAACAGCAGCACAAAGCTGGAAATTCTTCACAGAAGCCACAGTGACGCGACCCTTGAAATTTAGGCACCAACACTGCAGTTGCTCATGCCATCTGGGAGCCTTGTTTTTAAGAACAAGAGGCTCAACTGAGCCCTGACTCGATGCCAGTGGATCTAGTAAGTTTGCGGAGTTTAAATCTGTAGTTGAATATTTTCCTTTCACTACTGGTGAGGAAGAAAATTGCGGAAGAGTTGTTGGAGTTGGGGCACTGCCTCCTTCCTGAATAGCCGACATAGGTATGGAGTTCAAAATGCAGTGCATTCTTCTTGGACCTCTCGTGCGAAGAACATTTATTTCATAAGTGATGGAGGCAACATTATATTTACGTGCTGGTACTCTGGGAGATACCTGCTTTGAGTGGAATTTGCTGCTAGAATGATTATTTGCTTGAATGCTGGCTTTCTGTGGAGGTCGGCTATCGCATATGCCAAACTTGGTTCCCAAAAAATTGGACCTGCCAAAAGTTCACCATGAAGTCATTAAAGAAATGAGAATTGAAGCGATGTTGGAAGGAAAGTGAAGTGTCTGAGAACCAAAACTTGCCTCAATTTACCAAGATATGTGCTGCTGGCCCGAGAAAAATCATCTGCAATAAAGGATATAACAAACTCTGTGGCTGTTGGTTTTCTTATCTTCTTTGCAGCTAATAACAACTTGGCTCTCTCATTTTCCGCTTTATTTTGAAATCAAAACCAAATTTCCTCAAACATTAATTCAAAACTTCAATAAGGTCAATATCATGAAAACAACAACAGCAATAACAAGTCTTATCCTACTAAGTGGAAAAAGAGTAATATCATGATGCTCAATATCAGGAAAAGAGTAAAAAAATAAATAAATAAATAAAAGCCGACTCCAATTTCTGACCCAGTCAAGAAGCTTCAAATTTCATCCAAATTATGAAACGCATCATGCAAAGCCAAGTGTATTCTGCTTCTAATGTATCAACACAAAATGGTATGCTTATAAAGTACCAAGGAATCAATTTAAGGACAGACGGATGAAGATGGATGTGTAATCCAAAAATGAATGAGGATGATGACAATTGCATCCCTATTTTGACGCTCACAATATAAAGATAGTCACATGTTATAAAGAAGGAATTCACAACTTAACATTCACGGTCATAAATTTTGAGTTTGAAGAATGACTTAGCGATGGGGTTAATTTTTCATTAAAATCTAAAATGGAATGCATCAACAATGAATATAGCATTTTACTTACATGGAACAAGACCAAAATACAAGTGGTATGTAGAAGTTTCTCTGTTCCTCCTGATAAAGCACTGTATTGGTGCATCACGAGGACCCGGCTATCCAATCCACGAAGGAAAGATAACATAAGAAACAGAAAAACCTCAAGGGTAAATATTAAAGAGGATTGGGCTAGAACTAGGGGAAATAGTTCACTACCTGCTTCACTGAGACAGGAAATGTGAGTCTCCCACATTGCTCAGGAGCCTTGACAATTTCCTTTGTAATGTCTCTCCATGATTTACATACTGAAGCACATGAAACAACGACAACTCGTGCCGGCCATGTTGTCTCACTCTCTTCCACCCTCTGAATAATGTCCAAAAGCAATTCTGGAGGTAGATTTGCCCACTGTCCTTGTTGAATGGAATCAACTGGAGGTAAGGTGCAATATGGAGCAATATGTGATTTTGCTTTTCGACTATGCCATTGCCTACATTCTGCACCTCGCTTTGACATGTTGCTCATGCCATCGCTCATTTCCTTAAGTTCACGAACAATGCTTTTCAATGACATGCTTGCACAGTATATCAATTTCCCTTCCAACACAAAACTGCACCAACAAAAACAGAATTGGAATACTTCTCTATTGTGGGATTGAGGACATAGCACTTGCTCTGTCATTATAAGAAATACAAATGCTAAACATAACAGAGATGCACTGCACGCACATAGCAGTAGGTTCAATACATTGAGATCATATCTTTAGCGGGTTAGCCAATTCCCTGCACTAACTCCCATAAATTAGCCATCCACGTTAACGTTATGGCCACATTAATAGTTTACACATAACAAGGTATATACTCAGTTAAATTGACGAAAATCTCGTAAAAATTAAAATTTTCCTAAAAATACAAGCTTTTCCCGAATCACCATCCTCCCTTGCCCAAAAGCGGTTTTCGCAAGCTTTTGTTTTGAGTTCTTCAGAATACGTTAAAATCGTAAGCATCATACAAATTCATGTTTTGTTATTAGCCATCAACGCAACTAAGTGTCAATCCTTTTTTATTCACACCATCCAAAAGAAGGGGGAAAAGTAAAAATGGAAAAACGAGTAACAGCCAGAATCAATGCCTTATATGTTTTTCAAACAAACTGCCCGTCATCCTCAAGCTCAGAAATGTAAAAAGGAAATAACAAGTTGTAACTGAATACAGAGACCGTTGAACACTCAGAAATATTGTAAACAGAAGAAAAATAAAATAAAATCAAGCAGAATGTATAACAAATAAACTATTTAAACTCATGAGGAAAAGAATGAATGAAGAACCAACCGAAAGAATTAAAGGGAAGAGCAAGCAAACCGCAGAGAATGTTCAAGCGGGCACCCAAGAGATCAAAATGGAAGGCGGTAGACTCAGGATCCAGAAAAGAAACGGTAGAAAATGACCGAAACACAGAAAGGGGGACCATGCTCTCAGAGAATGGAAGACATGGATCAAGTACCCATGGAGCTTGATCCGTCGCGAACGGCGACACCGACGGTCGAAAGCAGCACCCCAACGCCACGAACCCAGATAGTAATAGGTCGGTTAAATCGGATACACTTCTTTATCTTTTCGCTATCTTATTTTAGCGATCTGATGCAAAAAGTGAACCATAATTTATTGGAGGGAATCTAGTGCCTCCATCCATACTGCATCTTTCCTACACGTGGCGCTTCTGTTTCTTTTTATTATTTTCTCTCTCTCTCTTTTCATTCTTTTAACTTTCTAGTTTTGTTCTCAATATTTGGATAAAATTAATAATTAACCATTATTAAAAAATAAATAAGGCTGTGTTTCACAGGAAAAGGAATGGCTGGAATTAGATCATTCTGCTCCCTCTAATCCTTATTAACACTAATTACAAGGTATTCTTATTTTTTACCAGGCACCTGCTAGTTTAGAACATTAAATATTCTTTTATATATATATATATATTTAATAAAGATATGGGAGTTAAAGGGAAAATACTAGAAATCACATATTCAATAATTTTAACTATTTTTTTATTGATATTTATAAATTAGTTATAGATAACTTATATGGAATAGGCTATTGTCCGACAACAAATGAGAATAAATTTAAGTTAACATCCATAAAACTTATGAAAAATTCCTTTTTTTTAATACTTTTCAATATTTTATAATTTCTTACTATAAAATATGATTGTTTTTTTCTTTTTGAGGATATAGTGCCTGCCAACAAATATATGAAAAAAGTTGTGAAACTTAATTCATAGTAATTAAAATTCTTTTTATTTTCAAATTTTTAATTACAATAGATGCTCATTTATTATAATGGAATTTATTTGAGAAATAGGAAAACATCCTCAAAATAAAAAATAACGTTGGCTTTTATACATACTTTCTTGTAATAAAGGTGAAAATTATTTATTCCCAATAAAGAAAACAAATGCACAGAAGATACCTAAAGAAATCTCTTATCATTGGCTCCATTTTACAAAAGAGTTGAGAAATAATAATCAAAGACAAAAAATTATCTAATAGATAATATTAAGAGTGCCTTAGGTTTATAGTTTCAGCACTCTTGTTGTTTAATTCATCCTTTATTTTTCCTCTTCAGATTTAAATCCAGTCGTTACTTTGTAGTGATTTTATCTAATATCATCTCGCAATTGAAAGATTAATTAAATATATATAACTTTTTGAGATAAGTTTTATTAAACTGGTTTAGACTATTTTGATAAAAATTAAATTTAATATATACCTAATTCCCTCAATCCTGTTGTCTCAATGTAAAAATCCCTTTGTTGGCCTTACTTTCACATCACACTATTAAAAACTTAATTAAATTATTTATTTTTAAAAAATATATATTAATTTTTTTAAAATATCTTTTTTAATAATTTGCATTAGAAACTATATAAAAAAATTCACCTAATACACGCAATTAATAGATAAAAATTTAAAAAAAAATATAAATTTAAAAAGATAAATTTGATTGAAACCTTCTATTTTAAATTAAAATAAATCTTTTTAATAATTTTTATATTTATGGTTGAATAGAATATTTATTTCATCGCCTCCTTGGCCTTTTAGCTCCACTCTTTCGGCTTTCCTCCAGCAATCATCCTTCTTATTATACTTCCCAATGACTAAAACGTGGAGCGATTTATTTTTCTGATATAAAGATACATAGAACTATTAGATGTATTTTTATAATTAATTGATTTAATAATTTTATAATTAATTAGATGTAGTGGCTTGATTCTTTGGAGGCATGTTGGACTTGCCATACGGTAGGCAGAAGGGTGTCCTTTACCTGTGAGCTATGACGAATTGATTGGAGCTCCCCCTTATCCGCACTCACCTCAAAACTAACGGATTCTTTCCGGTCCAATCAAGTCGCATATGCCTCTTGTCTATGTTCTTGACCGTTAGATTGATCTCACGGTCTTTATCCTCCACTCAATATCCCACTCCACCTCCCCCCACTCTTGAAACGTATCGTTTAATGTAAGAGACATTTCCAAAGGAATATAATACGTAGTTATAAAAGTTAATACAATCTGGCATTAAACGACTGCGTTAACTTACCATTGAAGTATTATACACATACATGATTAACTTTAATATATATATATATATATATATATCTAAGTGTACAATTTGGATTAACATTTTGAAAATTAAATATGTGAAAAAAATTTGTTTCAACTCACTCACGTGAACATATTTATCAATCGTAAATTTAAATAAATACTAGTCTTGATTACGAATTATGGTCTTTTACTGCCTATAGAGCAGATATCAATTAAATAACATTAAACTTCACTCTCCTTTCAGCAAGGTTTTTAAAATTGGACCCAACAAAGCCTTTCCTTGTCTTTAAATAATGAGGAGAGATTATAAGCCTTACGTCCCTTGGTTAACTTGAAGTTTGACGTAGCAGTTCCTTAAAACTTGCCTTGTTTGTTCCCAACTACATTTTGAGTTTGGTCGCAACCTCCCACGCAACTGAAAAACCAACCTCACTCTCCTTTCATTTACGTTTAGCCTCAACCATTATTGTAACTAATTAAACAAACACCCCATCCATTCAATTCATAAAGTCTTTTGTTATGTCACGTCGAACATTTCTATCGTTAACTTAATGACGATAAAAACCATTCAGAACTATACTGAACCTGAAGAACTTCGGAAGACTAAAACAAAGTTGGCGCGATATATAACATTAGTGCTGTGCACAAAGTCTGTGGCCTAATATAACCTACTTAACTCGTAATAAAAATGCTCTACCCAACCCGATAAATATAGGGCAGGGCTGGGCATCGGGCTGCAAAATACAGCCCATGCATTTTTCGGGCTGGGCACCTGGTATAGGGGTTACCCTTCCCTGCCTATGAGCATCCATTCTTTTATTTTTTTATTTTTTTTCTCTATCTTAAAAAGGATAATATGATAATTACTGGTGATTATAAGATAATTTTATAAATATAAGTAGTTAAGTAGGTAAGTTGTATCTTTTAATATTTATAACTATACTAATATTTTCTTTCTTTTTTAACTTTATTAATTATTATATGATTACATTACAAATTATAATTATTTATTTTATTTTTTAGATGCTTTATCTTTGTCAATATTAGGGAGATTGATGCAAAGTTATAATTACAAATTACTTAGATTTCAACGCTTATTTTTTATATGCAATGGATCTCAAGATTTTAATTATTATCTTTGTTCTCTTATTTTTAGTGGATTGTAGATATTATTTAAGTCTTGAAGACATATGAATATGATATTATTTTAGAATTTTATAATTACAGATTTTTTTCATAACATGAGCATGACATCACGATTTAGGCATGTCTAGCCCGCTCATACCCAGCCCAAAATTATTAGGGCTTTTATCAAGCAGGACCGGGCATCGGGTTGCAAAATGCAACCCATCCATTTTTTGGATAGGGTACCGAGTAGGAGAATTGCACTGCCTAACCCTGCCTATATACACCCCTGTATAACATCACGCTTAAGCCATTACTTATCCTTAACAATAAAGCTTTGCCTCTTCCAATGTTGTTTGGTCTCATGTAACTCTCTCACTCTAAGGTCGAATAATTTTTTACCTCTACTTTTGATGATACAAAAAATAAACACATGTTGTGTTTCTGAATGTTTAATCTTGTCCGTGAAATCTCACCTCTACCACAGTTCATTGGCCTTCAAGTCCTTATCAGTATATCCCTTACAAGCTCTGATCTTCAACCCCTTCGCCGGCCACCTAATCCCCCTATTGGGTTCTATAAACCGCTTTTAAACAAACTTATACTCTCCAATTACCTTCGTACGATTCATATAAATACTCAAACATCTTCGCCTCCATGTCTCATCCTTACGCAGTAAGTCAAACACACATTGAACCGAAGTAGTTCTACGAGGGAAACAGACATGGCTGCTGGCTTGAGCTTCTTCTCAAGTCACATATCTTGCTTGACCTTTCTCTTTGTGTTTCTGGGCTTGGCATTTTCTCCAGCTGAAGCAGCCATAAAGAGATACCAATTTGATGTGAGTAATCATCAACATGCTATCATTTGACAACACTTCCCTATGTATACATATATTGATCACGTTTACTTGGTTGTTTCTGCAGATTCAAATGGCAAACGTGAGTAGGCTCTGCCATGCAAAGCCCCTAGTAACAGTGAATGGGAGGCAGGGCCAACTATTTATCCCCAAGAAGAAGATAGAGTGCAAATCAAGGTCACAAATCATGTGCCGATCGGCCGCCGACCACTTTCAACTATACCGGTGCCCCATTGACTGCTAATCTTGGAACTTCGACAGGCACGGGGATTAGAAAGATTGCCTTAAATTCCACAGTTGAACTGGTTCTGCAGGACACGAATCTGCTCACTGTTGAGTCACACACATTCCATCTCCATGGATATAACTTCTTCGTGGTTGAAACTGGCATTGGCAATTTCGATCCAGCAAAAGACCCTTCAAAAATATAACTTGTAGATCCTATGGAGAGAAACACCGTTGGTGTTCCCACCGGTGGATGGACAGCAATTCGTTCACGTGCTGATAATCCAGGTACACACACACACACGTAAGGACGGACGGACGGACGGACGGACAAACAAGAATAACCTGTGTTAATAATACTCTGTATTTGATATATAAGATTTTCGATTGGTGATATATGGCGGTGTAGGTGTTTGGTTCATGCATTGTCATTTAGAGGTGCACACTGGTTGGGGGCTGAAAACAGCGTTCGTGGTAGAAGATGGACCGGGACAAGATCAATCCGTTCTGCCTCTTCCCAAGGATCTTACACCGTGTTAGCTTAAAATATGGATTTGTACGGAATGCATTTCGATGATGTGGTTGTTATTTGTGTGCTAAGCTTTCATGCAAAAAGTTGCTGAAAGTTTAGTTATGAGATATAATGAGAGAGAACAATCCAATACCTACATCATATCACAATATAATAAAATTTCAAAAATGTACCCACTAACCGGACTATACTCGTTCTTGTTTTTCTTGTTACTTTGACTTGTAATTTGTTTTACATTCTCTTGTATTCTTCACCCAGCAATGAAATAAAATAAAGAAAAAATGTTCTATATTTTTTATATTGGCAGTGTCTACATGACAATGCTGTTTTTGAGAAAATGCACCAAAACTTGTACTAGGCATTCAGAACCCAATCTCAACCTTGATTCAACTGTAACGCTAAAGACAACATGTTCTTTTGAATATTTTTAATGGAAGGTGAACTTCTAAGAAGTTCAGTTTTTATTTACAATAATGCACTTTTGATCCACTTCATTTTCACTGCACACCTAGATAGTCAACTTGATAATGGAAAAAAGTTAATATTTTAAAAATATATAACTAAAACGTGAAAAAAAAAAAGAATAATCAAATCTAAATCATTGGCTACAGATAAAACGGTCCAGGTCTGCAATGTGAATCCAATGGAGATGAAATGGATGGAAAGTGCAGCAGAGATATCCTTACATTTCTTCACTTCAGGTTTATTTCAGAGATACTTGCAATAAAATTAAAAGTTACTCTCTTTAACAAATAGCTTTTCGTTTGTTTGTTTGTTTGTTTGACTGGTGCAAAATTGAATCTGGTCCCTCGCATTAGATAACTACAAAGATTAAGCTTTACCCACTGTGTATATTAAGGCCTCTGTTTGGTTTCATGTACCTCTCTATCTCACATTTTAATTCACAGAACATATAAAGAGGGAATAAATTACTGGATGATGTCTCTGAACATGGTTGCTTCCTTTTCGTATTATGCTTATCAATTTTCTTCCTCTACGCCCTTTCCACAACACGATAGCTTAACTGTGGTTGTTCTTACTAAATATTTGAGTGTGTAAATGGCCAACACTTTTAGTTGCTTTAAGTATGATTTACCACCAAGTATAGAATACTTGATGGGCATCTTCTTTACCACATATCAATCAGAATTTCTTGGCTAATTCTGCAAGTTTACGTGTCATATGGTAGAGAGTCTGGGTACAAAATTGTAGCCGGAAAACTTTGAAGGATTTTTTGGGAAACTGCATTTACATAATCATTAGCTGTGCATGGATAGACTTTTGAAAATTTTGTGAAGAGCATTTGTTGAGAGAAGATGTAATAGAGACACATTTTTCCAATTACTACCGTGAATTTTGCTGCTGCAATTGCAATTCCAGTTACCATTTTACATTTTGAGATCCTTTTCTTAAAAAGAAAAGAGAATATACATTGGAGTGAGAACCTTGAGACGCATCTAGTGGTGAAAATCTCAAACTCTTGAGAACTAGAGCTCTCCATGCCCAAGATTTCTATTCGCAATTATCTCCCACATGTGATAAATCTCTTTGAAATGGCATGATCCACTCCCAGAAAAGAACTCATGCACAACTCCGTTAAGGGTGATGGTACTACATCCTGACGATTCAGAAGTCCTCTTTCTTTGATCTCTCTTCTTACTTGAACTGCTCTGTCCCATTCTCCAGCTGCAGAATGAATGCTTGCCAAATGAACATATCTCCTCCCTTCATGATCAGGGTCCACTTCAATCAGGATTTTGCCAATCTCTTAGCCAAGCTCAAGATTTCTGTGCATATTGCAGGCATTGAGCAATGCTTCCCATATAGTAGCATTTGGCTTTATGGTCATTGAATCTATAAACTCCTTTTACCCCTTCAACAAACCCACTCGACCTAGAAGGTCCATCATGTAAGGAATTGAAAGACACGCAGCGGAAATTAATTTAAAATTTTTCCATTCCTTGCCAGGATTTACCTTATGTGTTTAAGTCAAGTGGGAAGAAGTATTACCCTTAGTGTGCCTCAGCGACTTCCACAGCTTTCGGTCACGACGTTCACAGCTTCTCTCTGCGGCTCGTGCTCCCTTTCTGATCACAAGAAGTCGACGACTCAGGTCGGCTTCCTCTACTGGTATCCACACGAACAGCGTTCCAACCACAAACGACGTGCTAGTGTCTCTTGTCCCTCCAGGGCTTTCTCAAGAGTTCGTCCTCTCCGTCTCTATTTCGGCAGTTTCTTATCTGCAAACCTTTTACAGAGTCCCCTTCGGCCTTTCTTTGTTCTATATGTTTCTCTGTGCAAAACGCAGCTCCTAAAATCAGATATATAGGATGCTATGCGTTTTTCTCTGTCTACCGAATTGGATTTTGGAGTTAATTTTATATTAATTCCAAAATTAATACAATATCATATATTGTATAATTTTATAAAAAACTAATTAAATAAATAATATCAAATCCGTCCCACAGATTTAATTACCCATTTATTTAATTTTAAATAAAGATGAGACTGAACTATATTTGATTTATTCTCATAAATCAAATTTGAGATATCCTATCAATTTGAATTTCGAATTTCAAACGTGATAGAGATTTAATTTATCCTTATAAATTAAATCTCATATATACATATAATGTATATATACGAATTTATATATATATATATATATATATATACGAATATAAATATAAATAAATATATATACATCTATCCTGGATCATTCATTGAATCTGGACATGTCTTAGATTCAATGAATCTGGACATCATAGCTCGTGTTGGGCTATTTTGTGTGCGACCCTGTAGGCCCATATGAAGTTGGCAGTGGGCCATTTGCTATACTAGTCCACAAGTCGCAAGCGGTCTCTAGCAAGACATAACGATTACCCAAATCATATGAGGATCGATAAACGATGTAACATTTTATACAACCATATCATGTCCCTTCTGTCACGCGATATTTTGGTCATGGATGAAGCATGGATAATGTCATCCTCCTATTCCTAACCGTTACTTTCTCGATCCCTAAGTAGTCTGACTATAGAAATGGAACTACCTTTCCATTACAGTATGGCCATACATTTCTCAGACTCACTCATCGAGGGGCCCAGTAATATCTCTCTATGAATGTGAGGGACAAATTCCATCTTGACCATTCACATTCCTCCGCATGAAAACCCACTAAGGCTGAACATAGTCTTTATGATCACTCAGTCAAAAGTGACTTTTGACTAGGTCAAAGCTGAGCGTTTTGTCATGTAGGAATCTATGATGATCTCAGGTCAAAGGGCGTATTGACATGGTTTGTATATGAGAGAAGCTTATGACGTTACCTATGCAGTTCTCTCATAGCGGGTCGGTACAGCACCTTGTACTCTTACATGTGCTTATGTGCTTATGACTTTGATTTATATCTCTATACATCTTCAAAGTCATACTGGTCTTATTTCATCTGTGCTCCCGCATAGATGATCGACCAGGGACATTTAGGATAATATCATGAGTTATCCAAGAATGGTCATCATAGTAAAAATACAAATAATATGATAACTCAATTAATAAATTCATAAATCAATAATATTTATAAGACAATGATTGGCCCCTAGGGCACGATTTCCAACGCATCATGCATCCATAATGCTCTATACTTGGCTTCATCTTATAAACAGAACTTATTCTCTCAAAAAGTGACTTTCCTTCTTCAATTAGTCCTCCATGACTACATGCGGTCAGAATCGCGGTGAAAGTAACTGAAGTTGGCTTGGTTCAAGTTTTCTGCATCTGAATAAACCACTCAAGAGCTTCTCTTCCCTTTCCGTGGACTGCAAAGCCGCTGATTAAAGCTGTCCAAGAGCAGACACACATTTCTTCTCCAATCTTCTAAGCACTTTGGCCTTTTCCATTTCACCACACTTGACATACATGTCTACAAATAAACAGCCCAAAATTGGATCTTCTTTTATTCCATTTTTATGAATGTAGACGTGAATCCACCTACCTTGGTCCAATGCTCCCAGACCTGCACATGCTGAGAGAGAGCAACTCAGAGTTACACTATCAGGTTTGATTCCTGCAATCATCATTTCGTGAAAAAGAGACAGATCTTCCTTGTTCAGTCCCACCTTAACAAACCCACTAATCATGGTGGTCCAAGAAATAACATTCTTCGCTGGCATGGCTTGAAAAATCTCGTTAGCCATGTCTATGCTTCCAAAATTTGAAGTACCCATCTATCATTATATTCCAAGAAACAATATCTGGTTGGGGAAGCCGATCAAACAGGCGGCTTGCATATTCAATGCTGCCGGAATTTGCATAAACATGAAGGAGGGAGCTTGTGGCATAAACCTCTGAACCAAAACCCCTTTTGATTATGTGAGCATTGATTTGTTCGGTTTCTTCAAAAACTGAGAGAGCAGAACATGCTTTGAGAAGGAAAGGGAAAGTGTGGGCATTGTACGTAACTGGATGATGAAGCATTTGTTGGTAGAAAAACAAGGATGCTTCTGGGAAATTACTGTTGAAGTACGCTCTGATCATGGTGTTCCACATGATAATGTTAGGGGATCTTATTCCGTCAAAAACCATTCGAGCATAAGATAAGTTCCCAAATTCTGAAGATGGGCATGAAGCTAAGAGCTTTCTTACTGTAATCTGGCACATATAGCTTCCTTTTTTCAAAACTTGGGCATGAATCTGCTTTAGTTCTTTCATGCTTGAGCATCTCTCGAGCAGATTCAGGGTGTCCTCCACATTGCTTTGCAGGAAGGGTTGGTTTGAGGGAGTTAGCAGCATTCTTATCACTAGGCACAAATAAATCGAAGCATAATTGAATCGAGCAAACAGAAACGCGTTGGGAGAAGTTCAGAATATGGCGATACGACGTTTTGTATTCAAGGCTTCTGTTATTTGCACGTTTCGGGGATAAGATACTTGCCCATCGAACAAATAATCCTCCTTACAAGAAAACAGACCAAAAAAGATCACAGAAAATTAAAATACGTACATTTAAAAACTATCTTTCTAAATCCATGATTAAGATTCTAATCATTGAGTATATGTACACTTAGTGAACTTCAAAATTTCTCTCTCCTCCTATACATATAAAAAGGTTCACTATTTGTTTTTCCTCGTTCTGTAATCAGTTTAGGGAAACAGAGACAGGGTTTGTGCCTGTGAGGTGGCAATTTTATCTCTACTAAATTCATTATAAATGAATGAGAAAAAATTACCGGCGAGTTAAATTGATTTTTGCACATTTTAGTGGTTTGCATGGAAATTTTTCAAGTTTGTGATCAGTGGGTATAAACTAAAATGTAAAAACCATTCTTTACCAATTTTTTCTGTTGGTCACATCGGCTAATCGTTGCTTAGTGTCAGTCTGTACCAATAGTAGAAGGAAAGGTTTTGCTCATGTTTAAATAATACAAATTTATATCCCAAAAAACGTATTTATGAGGAGAGTTTTAACTATAATGCCCCCAGTCTAACAAAGATTAGGCTTAAGTCCAAATGATTTTGAGATACTCTGGGATTATAACAAAAGAAAAAAAAACAAGCCGATTTTAGTGTTCATCGTCCACAATTTATGCTTTAGAAACCATCGTTGTCTCATACCTTACTTCTTTTTCTCTGGTTCGCCTTCATAACTTGAAGTTCGTTCCACAATTTTGAAGCCTCACAATTAATTCCAGCAATGGTACATCACAGGATGCAATCCGTAGGGTTTGGAGAAGAAATCAAATCTTCTTCTTCGAGAGTTAAACACCATAGGGTTAAAAATTATGGCAATCTAAGTGGTAAAGTAAGGCAGGATCAAACATGGGAAGATAAGCATATGACTGCTTCAATAGGAAGAATCAACGAAATGGTTGCAGAGGCAACACTTTCTAAGAATCCCCAAGGGCATACTTCATTAACAGGCTCCACAGGGGCCATTAAATCATCTGCTCCTGTTTTCTTTTCAAATCCAACCGACAAGAGGATCCGAAGCAGATCATCATCATCGTTCAGTTCTAGTATTGGAATATCTGCACTGTCCAGCTCCTCTGCGACGAGCAGGGAGGATACTGGGAAGAGCGATTCTGGAGGGAAAAAACCCGAGAAGAAGAAGAAGAACAAGAACAAGAAGGAGAAAGGAGCATTGTTTGCATGTATGGGACAAGAGTCATGCATGAACGTCTCAAGAAGATCGCCGGAAGGTGCAAGAGTTGATGAAGCATTGATCATCGAGAGAGCGTGCGTGGTGGAGAGTCTGCCACAATTCTGGGCAGATAAGTATCAACCAGCTTCACTCAGTGCCTTCGTTTGCCACAAACAAGAAGCTCAACTTCTCAAGGAATTAGTAGGCTCTCATATATCCTACTGTTTTCCCCCTTGATGCCACTTTATCAGCCTGCATACATAAAAATGAGACCTCTTGAATATTGATACCTACTTTTAAATATTATAAAACTTTTTTTGTTTAATTTCAATAAAATTTCTATTTAGATTAGACGAGATTTGTGTATGTTTTTTAAAATTAAGAAAACAAATAAATGCAATTTTATCAAAATAAAATTGTATAAATTTTCAACTAATTTTAATGCCAATACTAATCGGCCCTGAATTTTATCAGAATTACATAAATATATCATTTTTATGAAATAAATAATGGACAAAACTTAAAGTGAAATTTTTTATATCCAATAAGTTAAATTTTCCAATCATATTTATTATTTTATTAATATTAGTTATTAAAATACATATACATTTATAAATACACCTATAAACGTTTGTAAAATTTGTGTATCAACTCTTATAATATAAATTATGATTTATAAATATTTATATAGATATATTATTTTGTTATTATTAATTGTTAAGAGGTGTATATCATATATGAATTTAGTCTAAGAAATATAAGCGACTTCACCCCTATATATAAAACTATAAATAATAACATATAAATCTCCTATTGATTTTTAAAATATATTTATTTTCAATGGATAATACATAATAAGCGTTCGATTACAATATTTATGCAAAACAATTTCCTCCTGGTATACTTAATACCAGAGCTTCTGATTGAGATGATTTTGACAAACAGGTGTGTCTTGATGAATTTCCACACATTTTGCTGAAAGGTCCCTCTGGTTCTGGGAAAAGAGCATTAGCAATGGCTCTTCTGCGAGAATTATTCGGCGAAGAGTGTTGGAACAACGTATCTTGATTTCACCTTCTCTCATTTATTTATACACACACACACACACACACAAACACACTCTAGTTAGGAGTTAGTTTTAGGAATAAATATAAAATTTAAATCTATTTTATTTTTTATATTTATTTTCTTAAATTAATTTACCTTTTTCATTTTTTATCTTAAATATAAGATCTTATTTATAATTATTTAGGACTATAGGGAGTATATAATCTAATATTACACACATATATTTTAAAGACATCATATTATATATGTTTTAATTAAATAATTTATTTAATTTTCTTAATTCTTAATTCATTGAACTCTCATTTCGGAAATGTGCATATACATTTACATATATATATATATATATATATATATATATATATATATATATATATCTTCCTGATTCCTAAACTCGCCTAACTAAACACTTTTTGATGCAGTTATCCCACAATATAAGATATTTCCCCTATCAGGTACACACTTCCCAACTCCTATTCATTCTAATAACCTTCTCTGAATCTCAAGATTACTATTAAGTGTGGGGGAAATGACAGGAAGGAAGGCCTATGAAAGTAAGTGTTCCCATAACGTTCAGTTGTCATCACGTGGAACTAAACGTAAATTTGGAACGCAATGCTAAGTATGCCTTGATTGGATTAGTGAAGGAAATGAGCCGTATCTATGAAATAACACCCCAAGATCCCAATCTTAATATCAAGTCAGATTGTCAAGGTCAGTTCAAAGCATATGCATATACACCATCTAGTACTAATTATAAGAGCTAATTAATTTTTTTAAATAAATTAAAAAAATTAAATAAATAAGTTAATTATGATTAAATCTAATCTTTCTATATTATTTATTTAGTTTTCTTAATATATCTAAAAAAATTAAATTAGTCCTTATATTAAGGATCAGAGAGAGTATTAGTTATGATTAACTGATTTATTTAAATTTTTTAATTTATAAAAATAGTCAATTAATTTTTATAATTAAGATTAAAAGTAGTAATAATATAGACATGTATTCTACGTTGTAACTAGCTGTATGTGAGGCTAATAAGTTGCATACTTTTAATCTCCTGTTCAGTGATGGTTCTCTATGAGGTTGACAAAGCGGAAGAGGATATTCAGCAGATAATCCAGTGGATTATAGACTGCCACTCCAAAATATGCAAACTAATACTCTGCTGCCAAGACGATGTTGACATTCCTGAGTCTGTGAGGAACCAGCTCAAAGTTATTGAAGTTCATTCCCCTACTACTCTTCAGGTAAGATTACTGTTTGTTTGTTTTTCTTGGAGGTTACTGTCATATTATTTGGAAGTCACAAGTTTAAATTTTGACGGTTGTGAGATAAGGTTGCATATATCTATCTCTCCTCAAATTTCACCTCGTCAGAGCCTTGTGTACTGGGCCTTCTTTTATTTAGTTTGAACTTATAAAGATTTAAGTGTTAGATTCCAGTGTACACGTTATCAAGAGACAAAATTTGTGTTGTAAATACTGATTTGGAACCTGAATATGCCAGATTATGGAGGTTCTGTTTGAGATAGCAAAGGAGGAGGATATTCATCTATCAAAGAATTTTGCTGCTATGATTGCTGCAAAATCTAATCAGAATCTCAGGCAAGCTATCATGGCTCTTGAGGCATGCAAAGCATTCAAGTAAGATTCCAAAACTGCACAATCCCTCAGATTGCTTTACCAAGTTTCCATTGTTAGTTTTCTTGTTCTAAAACTTCTCAATTAAGGAACCCTGTAATTTTCTATGCAGATATCCATTTTTGGAAGAACAACCAATTTCAATTGGATGGGAGGACGTTGTCATAGAAATTGCTTCAGAGATTATAGCTGATCCATCAAATTCATGGTACAAAAATCTCAAAATGCAAAGGAAAATCTCTATCTATATCCTGAAGTAGAGGGTAATAGATCAGATAATGTTTTTCTTTTGTTGTTTGATCAGCCAAATCTAAGTAAGAGAAAATTTTCAGAAGCTTATGGAGGATTTTGTCCACCCAAAACTGATTCTCAGGGTGATAAGTCACTTATCTCATGTCTTGTAACGCTTTACCAAAACAGTATTTTCATTTCGTAATGGATTTTAATTTGTGTTCTTACATGTCATATGCAGAAGCTAGTGGAAGAACTTATGAAAAATATCGAAGCCAGCTTAAAAAGGGAACTCTACTATTGGCATGCTTATTATGTGAGTTTCTCCTTCATCATCAAACTTTCTAGTTTCTACAATTTGATACTAAGTCGTATACTTTCACTTTACAGGACAAAAGACTCCCACCTGGAACTATAGCTTTAACCAAGTTAGCTGGTAAAGACACCTAAACTCTTGTGTTTTAATACAATGTCTAATCTTCATAATTTATTTTTATTTTCGTTTTAGTTTTTATAATTTTATTCATAGTTTTAGTTCTTATAATTTAAATTATAAGTTTTAGTTATTTAAATTTTTTTTGCCTAAAATTAAAGTGAAGATAAATTATAGGACTAAATATTATATTAATCTAAAAAAACAAGCATAAATGACACCATAATTGCTCATTTTTGTATATAACAATATGTATAAAGTTGAGTAAATGAGACTGATGTGAAATTCTCCGCAGAATTTGTGGCCAAGTTTATGAGCATATACAGAAAGAGCTTTTGTCAGCAGGCAATATGAGTGAGCAGAAATGGGCTTCTCTTCTCATCTTAATCAGCTAAATCAAAGGAGAATGGAAATTTCAGTATGATTGAGATGCAGAATCCAAGATTCTCAGTGGGATCATCAACATGGAGTACATTATATTTCTTGTATGCTGGAAATAAGCATAGTTGGTGTTATTATAAAGACAAGAACATAAAATCGTGTGACCTTTGTTCAACATTAAAATTGAATTAACCCGAAGGTGATTTTTGTTTTTTTTTTTTTTGCATATTATGTTTCGAAAACTACTCACAGGTAGTGAAGAAATTTATCCATGAGAAAGGATTCAAGTTTTTCCCAGTTAGAAACCTCTATGTAGAAGTCCATAATGATACAAACTATAAAAATTCAAAGTTTTCAAGTGTTTCTTTCTGGCTTTTTCATCTTCTTTCCTTTTTCATTAGTGTTGGTTAGCATTTCTGAAACTTGGAATCATCAGACGAGCTACCTACGTGACTCAGAGAGAGAATGATGAATGGTACAATATTGCAGATAAAGATAAATATTGATAAAAAAAGCCTCTGATTTTTTTTTTTAATACAATGTCATGGGGAAAACGGTGCAGATAAAAGCTTCTAAATTTTATTTCAGCCGATGGAATTTCGCTTTAATATTCATAATGTGTTTGAGTTGTTTTATTAGCTGGGCTAGTTCTCGCTTTCACCAGAAAGATGGGATAATAATCCTACACTCCCGCAGATCTCATTTACTCTGTTCATTCTTTTGTTAACTACACCAACAGAGCCAAATCTTTTGTGACTGTTCTTTTCAGCCTATTTTTCTTTATTTATAGATCTGCTTGTAATCATTCAACATCCAATGAACCTCCCTTTTGATTCTATTTTCTTTTTTTAAAAAAAAAAAAAAACTCCCATCGTATTGTCGGAGACAAACGTTGCAAGACGGCGATAGCAGTACGTGGCGCTTTAAAAGTGAGGCTAAAACACGACACGTGGCCTGATTCCGGTGCTCATTTCTGCTGACGGGAGAGCAGCAAAAGAAATAGGTGTGGAGAAACGCTGCGTCTTGTGTTGAGTACTCTCCTGCTCCCGTTCTCCCAGTGCGGCTTGTTCGATTCTCTACCATTCTCTCTGTTGATGTTTTGTTGCTCAATGCTTTGGGTGCTCAACTCCTCAAATCCCTAAACTGATTAAATTAATCTGAGCTCGATTCCAAGTACTGGAAGATGGGAACATTGGGTAAAGCATTCTACGCTGTCGGATTCTGGATCCGCGAGACGGGCCAAGCCCTCGATCGCCTCGGCTCCCGTCTTCAGGGAAACTACTACTTCCAAGAACAGCGTAAGTCTCTCCCTCCCCCCCCCCCCCTGAATCTTCTGAAACCCTAGAGAGCTTTCGTGATTCCTGATTTCCATTTTAAGTGCAATGCAACTCATTCCCTCTTATCTGGTGTTTTTTTGTCAACTATCGATCCCTGCCAAATACCGTAGTTGTATTTGAACTATTTGCGGTTAAGGTGCCAGGAGATGCTTATATAAAGACCCTCCTTTATCATTCCATTTCGTCTCCTGGGTAGAAAAAAAATGAGGAAACTTGGAATTCGTTTTTTTTTTTTTGCACTTTCGGCTTAAAGTCTCTAATTTAATGGCTTTCAAAGTCCTTAATCTTGTGGTTCTCATTGTTTGGTACTTTTTTATCTTTTCCATTTTTAGTCAGATATGATTCTCCTAAAGGCAACAGATTCTGTGTTTCCTAGCAGTTCTGTATTTCGTAATACCTAGCTGTGTAACTAGGGCTGAAAGATTATATATTTAGCTGCACTGCCATAGAATTGAACTATTTTTCATCTTGGCCAACGGCTTTTCATACTATCTCATTTCAGAGTTTCCTTTGCTTTCCCCCTCCCCTTTTCATTTGTGGTTCTCTTCAGTGTCTAGGCATCGGACTCTCATGAATGTATTTGACAAAGCTCCTGCTGTTGATAAGGAAGCATTTGTGGCCCCAAGTGCATCCATCATTGGCGATGTTCAGGTTGGGCGGGGTTCTTCCATTTGGTACGGATGCATCCTGAGAGGTAAATAGTACCATCATCAAAGCTCTTTAAGTTATTTAATTTGAATGGAAATTCTTCTCGATTCTTTGATGTAATTTGATCCTGAGCTCTGTAAGAATAAGGTCATAATATCAGTCCCATTTTATACTGAACGCATCATATAAACATGTTTTCCTAAAGTATATGATAGACAATCAAGTACGAACTTATGCGCTTTTAGTTTTTTGGGGTATAATGGAATGTATTAGTTGATTTGTGTGCGTTGTGTAAATAGTTGTGTAAATATTAGGGCTGTGCACAAACCCATACCCTGCCTAGCTCGCAATAAAAATACCATGTCCAGGCCAATAAATATAGGATAAGGTTGGGTATCGAGCTATAAAATACAGCCCATGCATTTTTCGGGCTGGGCACCGGGCATAGGGGCTGTCCTACCCATGAGCACCCCTTCTTTTATTTTTTTTATTTTTTCTCTATCTTAGAAAGGAGAATATGATAGCTACTGGTGACTATAAGGTAATTTTAGAAATATAAGTAGTTAAGTAGGTAAGTTGTATCTTTTAATATTTATAACTATACTAATTTTTTCTTCTTTTTTTAATTTTGTTAATTATCATATAATTACATTACAAATTATAATTATTTATTTTATTTTTTTAGATACTTTATCTTTGTCAATATTAGGGAGATTGATGCAAAGTTATAATTACAAATTACTTATATTTCAACGCTTATTTTTTATATGCAATAGATCTCAAGATTTTAATTGTTATCTTTGTTCTCTTATTTTTATTGGATTATAGATATTATTTAACTCTTGAAGACACATGAATATGATATTATTTTAGAAATTCATAATTGCAGATTTTTTTTCACAACATGAGCATGACATCATGACTTGGGCATGTCCAGCCCGCCCATGCCCAACTCGCTCATGCCCAGTCCAAAATTATTAGGGCTTTTACTGGGCAGTGCCGTGCATCGGGCTGCATTTTTTGGGCAGGGCACCAGGCAGGGGGCTGCCCAGCCCTGCCCTGCCTATGCACACCCCTAGTAAATATTTGGGCGAAAATACCAAGCAATATATATTTTCATTCTAATATCAATCCAATAATGTATTGAACATACCGTACTAAGCTTAGATAATATAACACTACTCATCTGTATATCCTCAAGGAAGTTACCAAATAAAGGTAAAATAAAAGATAAAAATAAAAACAGAGGAAAAAAATACAGAGAAGGATTTCTTTCTATCCATATTTCAGCGGTTAATATTTGTCTGGAGGAAGGAGTAAATATTTATACTTATAAATTTCCTTCGCTCCTCTTATCCGGAAAATGAGATATGACATATGAGACGTGACAACCAATAAAAATAGAAAGAAAGAAATTTCTTAATCCCATTTATTGCTTCAATTATTTGCATTTATGGAGTATCAAGGAAAAACATCTTATCCATCTTACACATATATACGTAAATACTCACTACATGTATGACGGGGTTGAGTATCAATTTTGCTCACTCTTCCCTCTTGACATAAATATGTGCTCCACTTGTTGATTTATCCTTTTATCTAATTATACTTTTTGTGGGAACCTTTGAAGGTGATGCTAACAGCGTTAGTGTTGGATGTGGAACCAATATACAGGACAATTCTCTTGTCCATGTGGCGAAGTCAAATTTGAGTGGGAAGGTCTTACCGACTATCATTGGAGATAATGTCACCGTAGGTTAGTGACAGTGTCATGGGTAAATTGTGATCACGTTGAGCATAATTTATTGTAAGTTTTGTCTAAATATTTCAAGTATTGTCTCCATTGAACTTCATAGGTCATAGTGCTGTGTTACATGGATGTACTGTTGAGGATGAGGCATTTATTGGCATGGGTGCAACCTTGCTTGATGGTGTGTATGTTGAGAAGCACGCCATGGTTGCTGCTGGAGCCCTTGTTAGGCAGAATACAAAGATCCCCTATGGAGAGGTTTGTATGATTTTGTTTTTTAAGAGGAAGAAAATATTTTCTGGTCGGCTTCCTCGAAGTTGCATAATTGATGATATATAGCATTCCCAATGATCCAAGCTGGTATCAAGTGCACGGTTTAAAAGGGTTTCAGCTTAATATTTTGTGATGCCTGTGTTGTGATTCTCATGTGTCTGTGATCCTAGTAGACTAGCTAAAATTAGTAAGGTTTTATTGTAGGTTTGGGGAGGTAATCCAGCAAGATTCTTGAGAAAGCTCACACAGAATGAAATGGCCTTCTTCGCTCAATCAGCTTTAAATTATACCAATTTGGCTCAGGCTCATGCTGCTGAAAATGCAAAACCTTTGGATGCGGCTGAATTTGAGAAGGTTGTCAGGAAGAAGTTTGCTCGACGTGATGAGGAATATGATTCAGTGCTAGGTGATGTCAGGGAAACTCCAGCAGAGCTTCCCCTTCCAAAGGCCTCTTAAAATCTTGTGCTAGGCTTCCTTGAGATTTGCTGTGTGTGTGGATCTCTGTAGTTTGCAATTTACTGGAGAACAGCTGCTTTCGTTTCCAATAATTGTGTGCTCTTGCTGACGTCACAATTGTCCTAGTATGATGCAGTTGCTCATTTTCTACCGTCAATTAGAGACTCTACTTCATATTTGTTGATAATAACGACCGTGGAATCTGGATATGGTTTCAGGAATCTGTAGCCAAAACTGCGAGTCCCGGATTCTCAATTGTTTTGCATGTGTTCAAAGTAAAAATAATTAAACTAAGATGCAATATTTTACTCTGTTATGTTTCTCTCTCTCCTGATTAGGTTTCTTTGCCGGTTGCTCGGAGAAAGTGTCTGATCTGCGGATGCAGTCATTTGACATTGCTGTTCTGTTTTCATTCTCATGGTGTCCTAGTTTCACTTGTTATAGCCAAATACCGTTGATGCATCAATTGATGAATAACAATTTTTCTGTTTGTTTTAATAGTGTATTGGATCCTGAGATTGCTTGCACATCGAGCAAAGCAAACTCATGTTAATGCAAGACCTTATCAGCACTTAATACATCCAATAATGCTCCATAAAGAGCTTGATTACTTATAAGTTGTGAATAATTCAACCTATCTCAAGTTTTAAGTACTATGTAAATGCATAATGTTTATTCTAGTTGTTAAAATGTAATCATTTAAAGGCTTTTTAAGGTTCAAATACGTAACAGTCATGAAAATTATAATCTATACCCATTTTTGCTAAATCGACATTATTAACGCCTGGGACTCATAATTTACATTGCAAATAAGATAATTAAAATTTAAATTTAGATAATTTTTATGGAAATTGGCTCTGGGATATTTTATGGGGGAAAAAATGAAATGTTTGAGGAGAAAAATGTGTTTGTATGGAGGTATAACAAGTAACATAGACAATGAAAATTAGATTTGGGTGAATAACCAACACGAGTTGGCGACTCCGACCAACAGCAGAAGAATCTGAGAAATCCGAAAACGAAGAGATCAACCTCGAAGGTTCTTAACGCATTGTGGCCGAAAAAGAAGGTTCTTAAATGTAGTGAGTACGCATTTGGGAGGCATCCACCATAGCAATTTGCCATGGCGTTGTGGCACAAGTGCTTTTTTTTTTTCAATCTAATTTTTATCATAGTTAGATTGAGAAAATATCATATAGTATAATATAATTTATATTCGAATTGATTTTTGTAAAAAGTTAGCTTTACCAAGTGAAACTTATTCTGATGACTAATAAAAAATAAGTTTAGATATAAAATGACTAAAAAATAACATAAATTTTATTAAATAATATTCATCTTATCTTTAATATACAAATTATTTTGATTAGAATAAAAAATTAATTAAATTAGTTAATATGAGATATTTTTTTAAAATGGTATAATAATATAAAGTATTTTTTTAAAAATATTATGATTATCTTTTTTTAATTGCTTTTATTTATATGTTATTTGATTATTATTGAGAGAATATTAATTTAAATAATTTTAAAAAATATTAATAAATATAAAAAATAAATTTTATATTTATTATTAAAATTAACTCTCCAATTAATTTATACATTAAAGATAATAAAAATAGTTTATGTATTATTGAAAAAAATTGAACTTTCTAAAATACTTAATTATATATTATTTAATGGATGAAATTAAAGATAAAACTCAAGTCTAGTGGCTCAGTTCCCTTAGGTCCAGTAAACCAATTATATGCCGCCACCTATATATATATATAAGCACTTAACCCCAAGAAAACACCGATTGCCCCTCTCGTTTGTTCAGCGTTCTAACCGATAGACTCGACTTCACAGGAAAATCCCCTATCCATCCCTCTCTGCTTTCATCGGTAATGGCTTTACCCATCGCCCAAGAGAAATTACTGATTTCATCCACGGCTGCGTAGCTCTTCCCTGCCATCGGAACGCCGCCACCCCTCTTCTTCCTTGCATTGTTCGTCGACTTTCTTCATTTCATAGATGACGACGCTCTTGAGAAACTCTTGGCTGCCGGCGGCGCATTGTACTTGAACAATAAAAAGTTCAATTTGGAGTTTGGCTTTGATCTGAACCAGGCGGGTACAGTTCCTTCCCTTGGATTCGACACTGATCCGACTCTTGTTTCTGGAGATGATAATTCTGGATGCGGGTCAGGGTCTGGTTCCGAGGGCGCCTACTCCAAGACGCAATTCCTGGACGCGAATGAGAAAGGAAATGGCTATTCTCTAAGAGTTCGAATATGGACGTGTAAGGAAAGGCGAACGAGGATACAGATGCTGTCAGAGGAGCTGATGGCATACAAGAACTACAGGAAGTTTTATCAGATTCCATATTATGACGGGCCATCGACAGCGTCCAATAATGCACCGGAAAGCGTGGTGGATGATTTGTCGAGCTTCGACGATAGGCCGTCCTGGCTTCGGTGACGTCATCGTCCCTGTGATGGCTAGCGTTTTTTATTCATTCATGTTTGCTGAGTAGGGTGGAGAAGCAGAGCTGGTGATTTAAGTTTTCAAGTTGAATTGTAATGATTTTCTTGTTGTGATGAACAGCGTTTAAATTCCAATGACAGTGAATTAGGAGTTTTAAGGAAGAAAGAGAAGATTCGACGTAATCCCTCCTCTTTCTTTTAATTTTAGTTAACGGGGTTTACTTGGGGTTAATTGCTTGTGTAAAATATATATATAGGGGGCAGCATATAGTTTGATTTACTGGACCTAACGAGTGTAAGGGCCTTTTCCTGTTCAAAGGGAAACGAGGGGAGGTAAAATGAGCCATTCCCTCGTACATTTTGTAATTTTCTTGGCCACGTCAATTCTCTTTCCCGATTTTTGAGTCCTCTAAATCCAGATTTCCAGAGAGAAATTTTGGGACAATTCCATCCCACTTGTACACAGATCTACTATGTATATGAAGATAATCTCTTGTTTTCACAATATTGTCACACTATTGACCTACTGGCTAGGTTCATTGTGGAAGTTCTTGCACTCTCTAGATTTACTGTTGACTTACTATATGGAGACACGAAGATAAAATAATTGGTGAGGCACTTGGATTTCTTCTCTCTTTAATGAGCAGCCTAGTCTTGTTCAATACCTTCTATTTAAATATTATTGTTCGCTAATTAAACCAAATCACACATCTCTAATGATTTTTTTCATTCCTTCACTCTCTCTTTCTCTCCCCCCTTTCCTCCTCCTCGTCTTCCTTCCATTAAACTTTCAGGTCCTCCTTCTAATTCTAATTACATCCCTTATTTACTTATATAGTGGTAACTTCTACGTCAAAATCATTTTCTCTCAAATTTACCCCAATTTCCTCAACTCTATTACTTCTCAGGCGAACATCATCAGTGTCCCTATCAATTGTTATAATGCTTTAGAGCACCTGATTCTAACCAACCATGAAGATCTATAAATTGCTATAAAATGGATAGCTTCCTATCTTGTCGTGAAGATATTATTTAGGTTTAAATAAACTATGGGGGCATAACATTGAAAGCTTTAATTTTGGTGCATCCCTTTTTCTTAATGCAAAAAACGAGCAGATCAAAATAGAATATATGACGAAATTGGACATATGAGAAAGAGATAAATGAATTATAATAGAAGTAGGGGCAAGTCAAAGGTACATTTACTCATGAAATCTAATTCTTTAATCCCATTTTAATTCCTTATATTTTTTGGATAGAAAAATGGATTGATAATTTGATTAAAATCATATTTTAAAAGAGAAGTGGAGTTTCAAGATAATATATTATAATACCTTTAATTAGTCAAACTCAATTTTAGTTAAATAACTCGAGTTTTTAGAATAATATATTATTATTATTGAAATGATAAAACTAAAATTATGTAAGGGTAAATCGAGTTTTATTCGTAAAAAATATTATAAAACTTGAGTTTTGTTTAAAAATTGAAGTTTTATAATCATAATGAATTGATATGGGCAAATCAATTTTCTATAATAAAAACAATTTTTACGTAATAACTTGATTTTATATGAATAACTAGACTTAATTTTAGAGAAAAAGACATAAAAAGACCATTTGAATTTCAAAAGGATAAATTGGGCTTCTCAAATTTCAAAAGGACAGATTGGGCAAAAGGCCCAATCTGTCATTTCTAAATTTATGTGCAAAGACGATATTATCCTTCACTTTCCCAATATTTTGACAATACGATTTATAACTTGGCCAATGATATTTACAACTCTGACAATGGTATTTGCAACTGTAAGAAATCAAATTCTGAAAATTGGGAGAAATACTATAGCTTCTTTGACAATACGATTTACAATTTGGCCAATAGTATTTGCAACTCTGACAATAGTATTTGCAACTGTGAGAAATCAAGTTCTAGCAATTGGGAGAAACACTGTAGCTGACACTGTAGCTTCTTTGACAATACGATTTATAACTTGGCCAACGGTATTTACAACTTTGACAATAATATTTGCAACTAGAAGGGTAAACCCGATGGAGGGTAAACGTGCAGAAAAGGAGTGTAAACCTAATAGTATCTGCACGTGTACCCTCCATCGGGTTTACCCTCCATGGGTTTACCCTCCCAGTTGCCACTGCTACTATCAGAATTGTAAATACTATTGGCCAAGTTGTAAATCGTATTGTCAAAGAAGCTACAGTGTCAGCTACAGTGTTTCTCCCAATTGCCAAAATTTGATTTCTCGCAGTTGCAAATACCATTGTCAGAGTTGTAAATACTATTGGCAAAGTTATAAATCGTATTGTGAAAATAAGCTACAGTGTCAGCTACAGTGTTTCTCCCAATTGCCAGAACTTGATTTCTCACAGTTGCAAATACCATTGTCAGAGTTGTAAATATCATTGGCCAAATTGTAAATCGTATTGTCAAAATATTGGGAAAGTGAAGGGTAATATGATTTTTGCACATAAATTTGCAAATGACAGATTGGGCCTCCTGCCCAATCTGTTCTTTTGAATATTTAGAAGCCTAATTTATCCTTTTGAAATTCAAATGGGCTTTTTATGTCTTTTTTCCTTAATTTTATACACATCATAATATCAAAAATTGAATTTTTTTAAAAAAATTAAATTGTTATACGAATTCGTTAAACTCTATTCTTTTATTATTATTCTATTTTTTTCTTGTTATACAACTAAATTTTCTAAAAACAACTCACTTACCATACACAAATTTATCAGTTTTATAAAAAAATAGTATAATAATAAATTAATTATATTATTCCCTCTATTTCTCTCTTTTAACTAAATAAATTATCATTTAAACACATTCATTCCCTTCTCTTCCAATCAAATCAAATAAAGAAACTTTAAACCCTTCCCTCTCATTTCATCCCTTCCTTTCCCTTCAATGTTCTTCTACCCGAATAAGCCCTAAGAGACTGGAACTAAGTTTTGTCCTAAAACTAATTCATTAGTTTTTTGGAACTAAGTTTTGTCCTAAAACTAATTCATTAGTTTTTTTTTTAATTTTAAAAATGAGTATTTATCTGTTTATTTTATTTCATTTCTTGGGGTTAATAGCTTGAGGGATGTTTATTTTTCTCCCCATTTTATTTTTATTTTATTTTAGAATGGAGCCCTGTCAGGGAGGGAAGGGGAAGGTGTGCCCTGTGCTGTCTGCTTCAATCCTCTTTCTTCGACAGAGGAGGGCATCTTCAGAAGAGCGAGAGAAGACGTGATCTGTGGGGGAGCATGCCGCCGATCTGAGGAAGAGGAACCACGCCGTTGCTGTCGACAGTGAAGCGGAGGGAGCTGTCAATCTGCTTCTTCTCTTCTTCTTGGATTGAAGTTGCAAGGAAGGATCCGACCATAGAAGCGCCGTCTCTACTTTCTCTAATCTTCAACTTCTATTCTTCACACTGCCTAACACGAACAACCGCCATAAGTCACAAAAAGTAGCTTCGGCCTTATCGTGCGTTAGGGGAGATAAGAGCTTTTTCACCGCTGCTGATCCAAACATTCATTTAAGTTTAAAGTTGGTTTTTGCAGTATATAAGTCACTTTTGGGGTCACTGACGTGATCCCAAACACACCCTAAGCTCGTTCCCTCAGCTGGGCAAAGGAACCACCTTTCTGTTAGATGGAGGCCAAAGCGTTCCTCCAAGAATGACGTAATGAACAGTATATGTGTGGCAGTGCACCAAACACGCTTATGGAGAAAATGGAAGCATTTCTCTTTTTCTATTGGACACTTTTCCTCCGACCAAATTGGGCTTCAATCCTCAAAGATACACTCTTCCATGTCCGCACTTCTTCAAACTTCAAAATGTTGGTTTCGTTTCCTCTATACAGGCCCCATCACCAAATACATGGATTTTCAGAATCGCAGTGCGCACACCCTCAACATGTTCGACGAAATGCTTCAAAGTGGTCTTCCTTCACTTAACTCTTTTATTACGTCGTGTGTTCGCCGACGTGATGCTGCCACGGCCTGGGCAATCTTTCATCGTACGCGTCAGGTGCGTTCCGACATTGACGTTTATACTTTCACTCCTGTTTTGGGTGCCTGTTCTTTGTTGCCTAATCAAGACCGTGGCAAGCAAGTCCATGCTTTGATGATCAAGACAGGTTCTGATTCTGGAACGGTGATCGAAACTGCTCTTATGGACATGTATTCCAAATGTGGGCTTCTGTGCGAATCGTTGAAGGTGTTTGAAGAAATGGAATACAAGGATGTAATGACTTGGAACGTCTTGCTTTCGACTTTTTTACGGCACGATCTTCCTCGTGAAGCACTTGGTGTTTTGAAAGCAATGAAAGAGGAGAACGTGGAATTGAATGAGTTTACTTTGTGTTCTGTGCTTAAAACCTGTGCTTCTCTTCAGGCGGTGAAGCAGGGCAAGCAAATTCATGGTCTGGTGGTCTCCATGGGTCGTGATTTGGTGGTACTAAGTACTGCTCTTATTGACTTTTACTCAAGTGTTGGGCAAATCACCGAAGCTTTAAAAGTTTTTTATACTTCGAATTGTACAAAAGATGACATGATGAACAACTCGTTGATTTCGGGATGCTTAAGGAATCGAAGTTACGAAGAGGCGTTCTCTGTCATGCGTATGATGAAACCTAATGTAGTTGCGCTCACCAGTGCCCTTGCAGCTTGCTCTGAGAATTCAGATTTGTTGATAGGGAAACAGATACATTGTGTTGCAATACGTAAAGATTTCACTTCTGATACCCAATTATGCAATGCCCTTTTGGACATGTACGCAAAAAGTGGTAAGATTATGCATGCTCGATCGTTGTTTGATAGAATAAGTAGAAAAGATGTTATTTCTTGGACAAGCATGATTGATGCATATGGAAACCATGGGCATGGGCATGAAGCTGTGATGCTGTTTGCAAAGATGAGCGAGGACAGAACCAAGGTATTGCCAAATTTGGTGACTGTTTTAGCCGTTTTATCAGCTTGTGGTCACTCTATATTGGTGGAGGAAGGACGAAAATGTTTCCAATTGGCGATGGAAAAATACGGTCTTCAACCAGGTCCAGAACACTACGCCGTCTTCATAGATATGCTAGGTCGAGCTGGTGGAATGGATGAAGCATGGTCTGTATATTACAGAATGATTGAGCTAGGTACTAAGCCTACTGCAGGAGTATTGATAGCATTGTTGAATGCTTGTAGTCTTAACACGGATGCTAAAAGAGGTGAATTCGCTGCGAAACATCTGTTAGAGTTGGAACCCGGTAAAGCTAGCAATATTGTTCTTGTATCAAATTATTATGCAGCCATTGGAAGGTGGGATTGTGTTGATGAACTGAGAAATATCATGAGCACGAAAGGGTTATTTAAGGAAGCTGGGAATAGCTGGATTACTGTTACTGGCTCCAGTCAAGGTGCCAAGTCTTTTTCCACTTGATTATTCCATCCTCTAGGCTGTGTTTGAATCAAGGGAAATGAAGATGATGTGAAAGGAAGTGCTGTGTTAGTTTAGATATAAATTAGACATTCCCTTCTTTGACCTTTTATGAGAATTCTTCCAAACAAAACACAACATCATCTACTTGTAATTCCAGCATGTGTTATTGGCTACTCAACATATTATTTCTTTGGCGCAGAGCATAAATACCGTCCAGGGTAATCCATTTCGGAGATTGATATTATCTGTTCTGGAAATGAGTTCCATAGGCTTCATTCCAGAGGATGGTGATGAAACAGCTCTTAGAAGATGATAGTTCTTTGACCAGAAAAGAATCTTAACATCTTCTAGCTGCTTTACGATTACTTTAAGAAACAAGATTTGCCATGCTCTTGTTTTCAACGTTACAAACGATGGATTATGGATTGTTTTTGTTGGAAGCATGTCACTCAACAAATTGGTCTCATGTATATAACGCAAGCAACCTTGTATCGCCAAGAATGCGTCCATAGTCAAAGTGGTAGGAAGATTTTGAAAAAAGATAAATTACGGTTTAGGTTAAAGGATTCATACTTTGTAAAGTGGTAGGCTGAAATTTTGGACTAAACTAGGATTCATATATTTATTTTAAATGCTCATCATAAATTGTTGTATAGTTTAAGAAATTGGTAATACTCTTTTTACACTACCCATGGAGTTATTTTAAATTTGTCTTGGCATGCATATATTATGGGAAGAATGACAATTAGGTCCTACAAGGTTTTCTAAAAAGATAAGTTCCAAATGGAACTTATTTTATAATTGGGATTCTTGTCTGTTGTTAGAATCAATTATTGTAACGCATTTTTTCATAAAATTTTTTCGAGGAGCTAACTGCCATTAATTCCTTCTTTTGGGATTTAAATATCATTATCCCTATATATTATTGTCTGGACTAGAAACAAATAATGGAACTACTGGTTCAAACTAAGCTTTCCTACTTTTTCTTATTGCAAATTCAGTTGAATCATTCCAGCCTAGAAATTTAGGACATAGGTTGGGATACTTTGAAAGTAGTTTGAATATAGCCAGATCGTTATCCCTATAATTGTTTTTAATTCATGGCTGGTTTCTATATTTATTGATGGGGTTGTTTGAGATGGCACTGGAAAAGTCAACGAAAAATGTGTCATTGATCTTGTTTTCCAAGCCATGGCAAACGTTAAACCGTCGCTATTCATCATTCGCCAATGTATCCGCCAGACAGTAATGAAATACGGTCGGAATTTTAAGTGGGGAGATGAATTTGGGGACAAAAAATAGAAATGAGCTTGTAAATTGCACAAAACCGAATATGTTTTTATTCACTCAAACCAAATTTGAATCGAGTATATTATTATTCCTAGCATAACTATTCATCATTTTATTAAATTTATTTAAATATATTCATATTTATGTATTGATGATTGTGCATTGATGCTACCTATTATATCATTCACACAAGTTAAAAGCTGTTTAAGATATAAAATAAAATCGTAATAACAATAAAAATTGTTCTAGTTGATAAGAAATTAATTTATAACATGAAGCTTTGTAGTTGTATCTGCAAATCCGCCATGGCTATGAAATTCTCAAATCAACAAAATTCAAATGAGCACAACCCGAACAAATAACTTGATAAATAAGAAAGATTATTACTTCTCTAATTTTTAATATATGATTTAATTAAAGAATATAAATATAAGACCTATTTTTTATATTTATTTATTTTAAATTATCCCTATTGATATTCTTTCAACTAAGTAAGAGTATAAAGCAGAGAATTAAGGAAAATAATTAAGGTGTTCTAGAGAAAATATGTTATATTAAATAATTTAATTAATTTTTTAATATAATTAAATTAGTTAAATATATCTTATATTTATGATCGAATGAGTATAATACTTGATCTATCCCTTAATATAATGTATATTGTTTTTTAAAAAAAGATCTTTTTTAAAATATATAGTTCAGAATTTTATAGTGTTTTAATATATCTTTTTTAAATATCCTTTATTTAATGTTTTTCCTTAATCCTTAATAAATGATTTTACTATTATAAGAGAGTATTTAATTCATGGTAGATTTAGGGAAAAAATAATACCCCTCACCCTGCTTAATTTTGACAAATATAAATTGTGTATTACACGAGGGAGGAGGACATTTGCCGAGTCAATTTTATTTGGCAAGTTCAGGCCAAACATAAATTATCTGGCAAGTTGTGGCCAAAATAATATTATACATAAAGCCGTTCACTACCGTGCTAAGTTGTGAAATCCATCCATCCTCCAACCCATTCAACTCCTGTTATCGTTTTCAGAGAGATTATTAAGCCATGTTCAGATCAGCAAGCGCCAAGAAGGGACCTGGCAAGTATGAGAAATTAGGGAAAGAAGCTGCTGGAAGTGAGGATCAAGATCCAATGAAGGAAGAGCTCAAAATAACCAAAAGCGAGGCATCAACAAGAGAAATAGGTTCAGGTAGTAGTACAGTGCGGAGGAATCCGACGAAGAAGAGTCATCCAATATTCAGCTTCATGGATTTCCGAGGGAAGAAGAAAACGACGGCGAGGCCTGAGATGGTAAGATATATTGAGTATCTAAAGGAAGGAGGCATGTGGGATTCTGATTCTAATAAGCCTGTCATTTATTACAAGTAACATATATACCTATGCTTCTCTGTTTGCTGTACTTGTTTCTTCTTCTTCTTCTTCCTCCTCAGATTTCAGGTAGGTCACCAAGTGAAATCGCAATTGATCTCCGTCTCAAGTTGCAGACATACATGTTTGATTAACTTTGATGGAATCAATCCCCTCTTAATAGATGGTTAGATTAATCTGCAGGTTTTGTATCTGTGCTACGTACACTGTAAACGCGGTTTCATACAAAAAGAGAAAAATATGAAAATATTTTTTTTCTAAAACAAAGCAACTTTGCCATATATCAAGTGTGTGTATACATGTTTCAGCATTTTTTCTTGTCTTCATAAATAACCATCCAATGATCACCCACTTGAGATAATCATAGAATATATATATCGAAGATTTAGATTGTCATATTTGATTTTATCTTTAAAAAAGTGAATAAATATGTGTATTTGCTTTCTCATCATGCCGATTCTTTAGACACTATATTCAATTTCTCTCTCTCTCTCTCTATCTATTTGATGTGGAGATATTATTGATATGAATACACAAATTTTGAAGTGGAAAAATCATACCATCTCTATTTTGACATTGCGTGCCTCGTACTGTTTTAGTATTAATTTTTTTTTTTAAAGTGAAAGCAAGTTGAACGTGAACAGATTTCTGTGCAATAAGTACCAATTGGAAATGAAAGCATCGTAATTTATGTTTGAATAGCGTTGCATATGTGTTTCTTTTGACCCGTAACGTTTACATATGAGTGCACAGCTTCACATTTTGAAGCAAGTTGTTGGATGTGAAGAGAATTAAAAGAGGCGCAAAAATTAAAGAATTCGGATCTCCTCTTCTGTATCTGGCTTTTGGTTAAAAAGACAAAACCAGATACAGAAGAGAGAAAAAATAAAAAGACAAGCTGCAAAACCAAACAATTTCAAAGGACTTTAGAAAAGCAAATGACAAGTTACCCTAATCTCACTTTAGTTGGGGTAAATAGGGAAGGATAGTGGAACATTCCAAGAAATACTGTGAAAATGAGTACATCATATTCACAATAAGGCTCCACTCCCAAAGTAAATTCTTTAACGAATTAGAGATTTTTCCAATTATGGGTTTAAGAGGGATCAGAGTTTTCGAAAAAAATATAAGAAAAAGGATAAGCAAGAGAGAATGAAAGAAAATAAAAAAGAATAGAATAACATTAAAAACAAAAAGTGGGGCGCACATATTTTTTTTATTATATATAACCCGCACAACTCCGGCAATTCCTTCTCTTCTCCAGAGTCTCCTCTTTTCCGCGAATGCTTCTATTTAATAAATTTAAAATTTTTATATTATATTATTTAGAAGATTTAGAGTTAAATTTAAATATTAGAAAAGTGATATACTTAAATATGTTAATTTTACCAATTAATTGAGTTAAATGATTAGGTTATATTTATTAAAGATAGAATTAGTATTTAATCGCTTTAAATTATTACTTATAAATTAAAAATAAATAATTTTGTTAAATTTTTAAATTGAAATAATTGTACATATATGATAGTTTAAAAGAGTTATTATAATATATAAATAATGAAATTTAATATTGGAATAAAAATTTGCTCTCCCATCCTTCCAAAATATGGGTTTTGAAGAGGTGAGAAATTTTAGTATTTTTAGTTGCCCACTCAGTTTATTAGAATTTTATCCTGACTATATTCGGATCTGACTCGCATCACGCATCTGGCTATAGTGTGTGAGTCTTTTAACGAAAATTTTCTATATACGTCAAGATTCAAATTCGAGACATTACTTAAATGATATCGAATCACTTACCATTCGGATCAACTAGTGGTGGAAATTTTGTTTTTGAATTTGTTAAAGTTGCCAATGATCAATTTTTGACATTCCATGCCACCCTCTGCCCTATTTTTTGTTCACTCCCACACGTGTACGTCTGCCCGTCAGAAGAGAGGAGTAAGTCGATGGTCGAGGAGTCGGAGGAAGAAGAGGAAGAAAGGAGGGAGGAGGAGGAGATTACGGTTGGCGTTAAGAAATCGAATTCATTGCCACCGTTCTAGACTCTAATTTCTTCATTCGTTGTTCTTCATTTTCTCAATATCGCTTCATTCTCTCCCCTTCGCTTTCTCATAATTTCTTTCACTGTCCCTTGAAACCAACACAACAACCACTCACTTCTCTTCAGCACTCAAAATTGCAACCTTGCATAATCCTCTATTCAAAGATTCAAAATTTCACCATACCCTTCACTCCCCAGCCTCCCCCGTATACTTCCTTCCATCCCCGCAAACTTCTATTTCTGATTCAAATCCCCCTCTGTTGTCGGAGGCTTCTAGCGATGGGGATTTTTCTGCCATGTTGGACTCTTTCATTGCGTGGCTTTACAATTATAAAATCCATTTTCTCCACTATAACAATAAAAAATAAAAAATTCAATAAATTATAAAGATAAAATATCAATAAAAAAATTTAAATACAATAATAAATGTATATTTATCAATTTATAATAAGTTATCCTCCTTTCTTAAACTAAATAAGAAATATATCATCTTCTTTTCTACTTATGTCTTTACCCTCTCTTACTATCTTATAAATTAACATCCCCTACCCTCTTTTTTTTTAACCAAATAAAGTTTAAGTCTATATAATTAAATTATTTATTTATTTAATAATTTGATATGGATGATTATATGCATTAATTTTGAGGTTTATGATAAAATGAGAATAGTTAATATTTTGAATGCAACCTTAAGATTGAAAATTAGAGTTTTTAGATAACTTGAGAAGTTTGATGTTTAATAAATATTTAAAATAGTATAATAAAGTTGAGAAAATATATTATTGTTATTAGAATGATGATTTGAGAAATAGATGAATTGTTATCATTTTTATTAATATTAAAGTGAGCAAAGTTTTGGGATTTTAGGATTATAGAAGGGAAATTTTAATGTTATCAAATTATTTAATATTAGAGATGTAATTTGAATAGAAAAAAATTAATTTATGATAGTAAATTATAAATTTTGGATAAACTAAAGTTACAAGAAAAAAATGAGTTTTCATTTAAAATTATATATTATTGTGTAAAATTAGAATATTATTAATGTATATGTATATTAATTATGTAAATTAATTAGTAAATTGTAGTTTAAGTACATGACTCCGTATTTATAGTATTTTTATTAAATTTGATGGGAGGTAATCACCTTTTATTTATTATACATGCTAATATCTTACTTGTGAGTATTTTTTATTTATTAAACTATATGTATTAGGGGTGTTCACAGTACCCGGTGGCCCGGTCCGCCCGCCCGAGCCCGATAAAAAATCGCCCGCCCCAGCCCTAAAAAAAATGCCCAAAATATATTTGGGCCGGGCCAGGCACCGGGCAGGGTATGCTGCCCTGCCCATTTAGCCCGGCTCTATATATATTCATTATTTTTTATTTTTTTTAATTCTTATTTCTTTTCTTAACTTATTCTATTTGTAATTTTACACTTTTTACTTTAGTTAGCAACTCTCCTTACTCATTTTTAAAATATTAAATATAACTCTTATATTTATATAGATACTAAAGTTGGTCCTCTGCTTTACTTGTTAAGTATTCGATTATTGGTATTATAATAACGTTACAAATATCTGACCTCTACACATTTCAATATTTTTTTTATATATGCAATAGATTTTAAGATTTTAATTACTATCTTTTTGTTACTTTATTCTTAGTGAATTATAGATATTATTTAACTATTGAAGATATAAATATGATATTATTTTATAAGTTCATGATTGCAGATTTTTTTCTCACAATATGAGCAGAACATCACAATTTGGGCATGCCCAGCCCGCCCATGCCCAGCCCGCTCATGCCCAATCCGAAATAGTTAGGGCTTTTACCGGGTCGGACCGGGCATCGAGCTGCAAAATGCAGTCCAGACCTTTTTCGGGCAGGGGGCTGCCCTGCGCAACCCTACCCATGCACACCCCTAACGTGATCTTCCTAAATGACGTGTCTGACTTAGTGGACCTGAATTTGCAGGCCATTTTCATGGGTCACAATAGATCGGCCGTATGATCCATGGCTCCATGCCGGGCTTGTGTGGCGGTGGATAGTTGAAGCTGGGAAAATATTTATTATATTATGTTTTTATATTGAAAATATCTTCCATTAGTTTATCGTTGAAAAAGCTTTACATTCATATGGTTAGTCCAACTGAACTTAAATGAATTAGACCTTAATATGACTTTTATAAACATGCTAATACTCATTATAAAAAAATATGCTAAAAAAATGATTAAATGTAGAAAATGCATTTGTAAAAATATGCTAAAATATGCTATAAACCAAGTAAAAATGATTAATCTAAAAAAAATGTAGAAAGTGCATTTGTCTCCCGATGCGAATTTTTTTTTCGTTTTAAATTTAGGAAGAGGTTTGTCATAAACCCTAAGAAATTTAGGATACTCTTCATTAAATAAAAATAAAGTAAAAAATAAAAAACAAATTTAGTTTCTCAGTCATCCAGATTAGTTTATTGAATTAATCAAATTCAATATGAGATTCTCTCTTGTGTGGTAGTATCTTATCCTTTTATTACTTAATATATTTAAATATTTAAAATTATTGGGCCAATTTGAATATTGAATGATACCTGACTTTGAAAAAAAAAGAGAGAGGAGAAAAATAGCAATATATAACTATTCATTACATAAATTAAAAAAAAATTATATAATTGATATAGTATTAATTAACCTTTGTTAGCCTTCTTTAAGGTATTAATATAAGATTTTTATCTAAAATTATTAATACTCATAAAATAAAATACAAGTCTCAGTAACTAATAATATAACTCACATATTAATATATGTTATTGAGATGTTAAATGAGACAATTATAATAATTAATAGTATAAATCAATTAACAAAAATTCTCTAACTCAATTCTCATACCTCGTAAATCATCAATCAATGTTTTTATGGAAATGCAATCATAATAATCATATTCCTTTACTTTAGGAGAATTTACGAGTCTTTAAAGACCTATCCCTTATTACAGGGGACCTAATGGAGCCCAAAAGATTTATCCCTAGTGGTTTTGAGAAACGTAAAGGAGCCATAATGCCATATCTTTCACTTTGGGAGATTTAAAGGATCTCTCATTATGAAGGATGTAGGGGAGCCAATTATCATGTATTAATGGAAGAATTATCATATGACTCTAACAGACAAAAATCACTTGCCAGTTTTTATCATATGCATCATGCTCAAGAATTCACCTCCGCAATTAATTTCAAATTCCATAATCAATTTTCAAATCAACATCCCATTATTTTCAATATATTATCACATGATCTAAGATAATACCATAAGTTTTAAGATATAATATCACAGATTCTAAAGACTTTCCTAAACTCAAGTCTTTCTATATATATATATATATATCAACATAATTTTAAAAACATACATATTAGGGGTGTGCATAGGTAGGGCTGGGCAGGGCAGCCCCCTGCCCGAAAAAAGTCTGGGCTGCATTTTGCAGCCCGATGCCCGACCCGGCCCGGTAAAAGCCCTAACTATTTTGGGCTGGGCATGGGCGGGCTGGACATGCCCAAATTGTGATGTTCTGCTCATATTGTGAGAAAAAAATCTGCAATCATAAACTTATAAAATAATATCATATTTATATCTTCAATAGTTAAATAATATATATAATTCACTAAGAATAAAATAACAAAAAGATAGTAATTAAAATCTTAAAATCTATTGTATATATAAAAAAAATATTGAAATGTGTAGAGGTCAGATATTTGTAACGTTATTATAATACCAATAATCGAATACTTAACAAGTAAAGCAGAGGACTAACTTTGGTATCTATATAAATATAAGAGTTATATTTAATATTTTAAAAATAAGTAAGGATAGTTGCTAACTAAAGTAAAAAGTGTAAAATTACAAATAGAATAAGTTAAAAAAAGAAATAAGAATTAAAAAAAATAAAAAATAATGAATATATATAGAGCTGGGCCAAATGGGCAGGGCAGCATACCCTGCCTGGTGCCCGACCCGAAATTTGGCCCGGCCCGGCCCTACTCAAATATATTTTAAGTATTTTTTTAGAGCCGGATCAGACGATTTTTTATTGGACTCGGGCGGGCGGACTGGGCCATTGGGTACTGTGAACACCCCTAGATCACATTATCTTCTGAGCTTCGGGTAAAATTAGCAGAGGGAAGGAGCCAGCCAACTTCAACTGTGGACTGTGTAGCTCCGGCAATGGAGCTAATAGCTTCACACCTATCTCCAACTCTTCCCAGAAAGAAATTTCCTTCTCACACTCTGTTTCATGGGATTATCTCCAGAACAATATGCCATCAAATCCTACTTGAATTTATTACTTTTATAAATAGGAATGGTCGTTTTGAAATATGTGCCCGTAAAAAAGAGAGTTTCAGCGAACTAGAGTATAGCAGAGAAGTCGAAGGAGTAGAGGAACTACATACGACCTCTTCTTTGGACGATGACTTGTCTTTTTTGTCTCTCAGCGAGAAACCTGACAGGAATTTGGCTTTGTTGGACTATTATGAAGCGGAGGAACTTGACTATGATTCCCACCCTGACCATCGAAGCGGTCTGTCTCTTCAAATTCTAAGAAATTTTTATGCTTCGTTTATCACCTGCTTTGGACTTCTTTTTATTCATGGTGAAAATCAGTTGGTTGTGAGCAGACTTTTTTTAATCTTGAAAAGTTGACATTGTTTTCTAACATTAACAAAAATAACACACCCAGTTCAACTTTAGTCTAAAAATTTGACTTCATCGATAGTTAACCCCTCTTTTGAGTTTCCTAATATTTATCTGTAGAGATGGCAAACACAGGATATGGATAAAAAATAATAACAAGTAGGATAACCTAGGCGGTAATTATCATATAGCTATAGCTATAGCTTCTTCTCCTCCTCCTTCTTCCGTTGTATAAATAATGAAAGCTTTATGGAGAAGCTGATATGCAGTAGTTCTGCTAACTTGTAAAGATGTAATCATATATGCCTTTTGCGTTTTTGCTGCTAACTTGGATGAGTGCAATGCAGGATATGTGGCCTTACTTGGGAAGCCAAATGTCGGGAAGAGTACACTAGCAAACCAAATGATTGGTCAAAAGTTGTCTATAGTTACACAGAAACCTCAAACAACAAGGCACCGTATTCTTGGTATATGTTCTGGCTCAGATTATCAGGTTTGGACTTAGTGGAAGCTGCTTGATTTAATTTAGTCAGCCTGTTAGCTGGTTGATTAAACTCATTATTATGCATGGCCCTTTGATGATCAAAATTTTGATGCAGAGTTCTGTTTTTAACTGTACCTTTCTCTTTGCAATTGACTTAATTTCTTAACTTCTTAAAGATACTAGGATTAGTTCTGTTCTGAAATCGAGCCTAGCTCCGAAAGTGCTATGTGCAGTTGGTCGGGGATGAAAAAGCTATGATAAACATTGTAAAAGTTTTTGGGAATATTAGTCTAGTGTTAAAGTAATTTAAAAGATACCCATCAAGAAATTTGTTACTAATGATTTTCCATTCTGATGTATTATATACACTTCTGATTCTTCATAAAGCAGTGGACTGTGCAGTGATAAATAATCTGATATCAGTGTTTCCCTTCAAAAAGCTGTGCTATAATGTAAGAAATCAAAATGATGAGATTGATAACTAGTTTTCGTGAAAGAAAACCGAGTCCATCTAGTTATTTTACATGCTAGTTTTCCTGAAAGAAAACCGAATCCATCCAGTAATTTTACATGCATCAATTGTCATGAGTTCAATAAATATTGAGTTTGCTAGGCTCTGGATATGTCTAGCCAAATGTTTGTTAACCGCTGTTTCTCTGACTTGAGAGGATTCACTGACAGATAATACTTTATGATACACCTGGTGTTCTCAAGAAGGAAATGCACATGTTGGACTCAATGATGATGAAGAATGTTTGCAGTGCTGCAGTTAATGCTGATTGGGTATTAATTCTTGTTGATGCGTGTAAAATTCCTGAAAATATATGGTTCACGGTTCACAGAAATGTTTTTGTTTCTTCTTGTTTTTTTTATTTTCTAATTGTTTCTTATTTGTAGATTGATGAAGTGTTGAAGGAAGGTGTAGGAGATCTCAAGGATAAACCCCCCAATCTACTGATTCTTAATAAGAAGGATATTATCAAACCTGGGGAATTGCAAAGAAACTTGAGGTTGGAACTCATTGATTGGTATAGATATTGACAAGTACAAGTGAATTTACTTGTATTGATGTGCTTTCAACATTGTTTTATGCCCTAATTATTTTAAATTCCTTGCAGTGGTATCAGAAATATACTGATGTTGATGAGGTTATACCAGTTAGTGCTAAATATGGTCATGGCGTTGAAGATGTCAATGACTGGATACTGTCAAAGCTTCCCAATGGACCAGCATACTATCCAAAGGCATGTTGAAAGCCAAATTTTCACTGTTTCAATTTTACCCGCCTTCCTTCCATTATAATTGTTCAAAAAGACTCTGAGGATTGTTTCTTCTACTATTAAATGCCTGACACCATGAAAATTCAGTAAAAGCATTTAATTCTAGAACTAAAACAAAGTCAGCTGAAGTAAAAACTTGCATTGCATTAGGGAACTTCTGTCCACCAATGTCAGTTATCGGAATATCAATTTGCCATCCTATCATCTTATACCTCATCAATCACCTATAGGAATACAGTACACATAACATATGCAATTGCAGACACAGTAACAGTCACACAAGGTGAGGTGACAGTGGGGAAGACTATCAGTGGTTATTAGATAGTGCCTATACATGGCTGAACTAGAAATTGGAAACATTAGGTGAAAACCGGTCCCACCAATGCTATCATGGTAAGAAGTAGTATGTCTTAACAGTAATAAGCTGAAGGCTTACATCCATTGGTTATCACTTCTTATATCAGAACCAAAGTTCCCACGTCCAGAAGTGCTTGGAAGAAGCACTGAACATTAAACCAGTTTTGGTTGGTAAAAATCTTGATTTTAAAATGATTAAAGCAAATATGTTTTATGCTAGTACATGCTTTACGTTCTTTATGCTATAAAATTTCCATGAGCCTTAACCTGATAACTCAATCATGTTGTATGTTATTCTTCTTTCATTCTCTCTGTGTTTAATGGCTCTGTTTGGTATGGCCCTTTATCTTGTACTGACAAGTGTCTAAAAATTTGATTGTTGTGACCTTGAGGATTTGGATGCCTTATTTTGTTTACTTTGAAAGCCTCAATAAAGTAACAATTATTGACCTCTGTTATACGAAGAAACTCAACATCTTTCCAGTTATCATTTTCTCAAAACTAGGTTTCTCCCTTGCAGTTTTCCTAGACGAAACCAAAACGATGCAAAAATTCATGAAACCCCATCAGCACAGGAAAACTATAGTGTCTGTTGTTTAAGTTATATATATATATATACACATTGATGATTTTTTCTGGCATGTGCTATGTTTTCCTTAGTGTTGTTGATGAATCTTCAGGACATTGTCAGTGAGCACCTAGAAAGATTTTTTGTGGGTGAAATCATTCGAGAAAAGATCTTTATGCAGTACAGAAATGAAATTGCCAGGTAACCACCAAATAGTTCATCCTTGATCTGTGATATAGTTGCCTTATTTCTATGAAAAGGAGTAAAGAAAAATTGAATGAAACAACTTGTTTTCTTATATTTATTTTAAAATAATCTTATTTAAAATTGTCCAGGTGAATGTTGTAAGCTACAAGGCTCGGCCTGATGCAAAAGATTTCATACAAGTAGAGATTGTTGTTGAAAAGTATTCACAGAAGATTATGCTTATTGGAAAAGTATGTCACTTATATCTGTGGTCTAGACATAATATATCGATGGTGCTGATAATGCTATTGTGGGCTTTGGCTTTGGCAGTTCAGCATCAGTTTTGAGTTTCAATCTATTCTAACTAGCACTGAATTTGAGAAACATTGGCTGGAAAGAGATCTTGGCATGGATCACAACACAATAAAATCTTATAAATGTCAATAATTTTTGTTCTAGGAGATTGAAAATTAAATGGTTTTTAAATATGCCTCTTCCCCTTACCACATGCTTTTATCTGCTTCATAACAAGTACTATACAGTAATTTGTTTGGGTTTTGTGCTTTAACTTGTTCAGGAGGGAAAGGCTTTGAAACTTCTTGCAACAGCTGCCCGTCTGGACACTGAAGACTTTCTGCAGAAGAAAGTTTATCTTGAGGTGCTTGCTTATACCATTTATGCAGCACACACAGACACATGCTGATCAGTTTAGCCAGATCTTGCATCATTTTGTTGTTTCCTTTAATAATATCATCAAGCTTCAAGTGGTAGTGGAGGACTATCTATATGAACTTTTCTTGGACTGGAATTGAATTACCAAGCACGGTTGTCTAAACAGATTGAAGTGAAAGTGAGAGAAAATTGGCGACAAGATGAAGGGCTTAAGAATTATGGATATGGGGGCCAGATACCAGTTCTGTAATGTGAAGATACAGAGAAACGTTCGTCAGACATCAATCGTAATGTGTAAGATCTTCATGCTAAGGTGGCATCAAAACTAGAATAGCATGAGTTATTGATGGACGCTGCCCCCTTCCTCACCTTTTAGCCGTGTCAAGTGATCCCCCCTATGGTAAAAATGGGTATCACCACTAACAACTAAAACAACAAAACGAGGACAAGGGAAGAAAAAGATCTGACGTGGAAAGAAATTGCGGGTGATGCGGCACCCTATGGTAGCATATTAAATAGAGATTGCAGAGCCGGAGAGTTGAAATCATTGAATCAGGGATTCATCAGATTCAGGGGAACTATCCCAAGGCCTGTATTTTTGTTCCTCTTTAATGGCATACATGATGATAGCAGCCTCACCTAAAATTCCAGGACAGAGTTATTCTGGACTTTTCTTTTTCTTGAATCGATTTTCATGTTTCATGTACTAATTGTTTAGCTTTTAATTGGTTAGCATTATCATCATGTGTATCAGCCCCTTGCTCTTCCCCGAGAAACTCAGTATGTGGAATCTAATGAAGTCAAATCATGTAACTTGTCAATCATAATCAAAATAGAATTTGACTTGCTAATGCTAAATTGTGTTTTTATTATTTTAATTTTAAATATAAAACTTATTTTATATGTAAATTAACTTTTTTCCCTAAAATTTCTTTAATAATCAAATAAGAAAAAGAAGGAAACTAAGAAAAATAATTAAGATATTTTTTTAAAAAAAATTACATTAACTAAATGAACTTCTTTAATTTGAAAAATCAAAGGAATATAATTTTTTATTTTTGGAACTGCGTGAACACAAGCCCCACTTACCACAAATTATGGTGTAGACTCTCCTATTCGAGGAGACGTTAAGCAGGCACCCTTTCAAAGTGCAATGAAGGTGACCAACTTAAGCCATGGGCCTGCATGATTGCCCATTGACTCCACCCAGTTAATATATTTTTTTAGTTGCTTATTCAGTTCATCGAAACTTTACTCTAACTATATTTAGATCTGATTTATGTCACATATCTAGCTATAATAGGTGAGTCCCTAGTTAACATGTTTAAAAGGTTCTATTGCCTTCCCTTTTATATAACTTTACCCACCCTCTCTGTCTAATATTGATATTACTTACCTATTGTCTGTAAGTTTAACTAGTAAAGGGGTAGGATATATGACTATTTGAAGTGTGTTTGATCCTTAGTAAGTCTCACTTTGTTGTGGTTCCAGTCACGGCGCTTGGGGAGGTATCATAACTCTTAAATGCATAAGTTTAGGCCTAAAGGTAATAGACAGCTCACCTTACTTGACATTGATATTGCCTAAGAGGAAGGGAAACTTTACTCTACCTTTGGATCGTGGGTGAACCCAACCCCTTTTCAAAAAAGTTTGTAACAAAAAAAATGCATTATTTAGGAGGAAAGGAAAATTTTCCTTATCCTTAAATTTTAGGTGAGCTCAACTCTTTCTAAAAATTTTATCCAAAAAAAAATCTATCCACCCTATCTCGATTAGTAGCTTCCGATCTGGGACCTAATCGTATTGAATTTGCTATGTTGAGTGCTGACGAGTCTAATTCGTTTCCCTCAGTGAATAGATATTGATCTTTTTGTGTTGTGTGTTGCCTAATGAAAGCACAATCCCCAGATTCATCGGCTTATTATATTAAATTACGAACTCCTCCATCACTACACTCATTGCTTTTTTTTTTGTATAAGAAAAATTTAGATCACATTAAAGCTAAAGTATAGCCCCAAGTTTAGAGAATATTTACAGGAGACTTATGAGATCGTCTACTAAAAGAACCCTCATAACAATAGTAAGAATCGAACCCATATCCTTATGAGATACGAACACGTCCCTTATCAGCAACTCTGATTGGCACTACACTCACTCTAAAAGCGCAAGGTTTTCATCAAATTCTCTCTGGGCTTTGCTACCCTCAATCCTTTCCTTGGAGAAACATCGATCTGAGTAAAGCATGTGTTTGGAGGTGGGGGTGAAGTGGGAGCAGGAGAGAATTAAAATTACATGTAATAACTATTTGACTTATTAGACAAAAATGACAATAATGTGCTTACGCAAAATAATAATAATTTTGGTTAACTAAGAGTTTAGGTAATGAAAAATGAGGTGACAGCAATATTTACTTATTTTATTATTTACTTGTTTCATACCAATGAACTAAATATCTTATTGCCTTTGTCTCTTTCGTGGTTTTCTTAAGCATCGGGTCCGTTTGACTTAAATACTCTAATTAAGACTCAAATAATTAAGGGTGCCCAAAAAATATAGTCTAATTAAGACCTAAGTGACATGTTTTCCATAAACTTTTTAATTAATTGGATTAGTCAATGCGATCACTACATTTGTCAGAGTCGTGTGCCCCAATAAAAATAATTTGTAAACTAATTTTATCTTTTGAGCACTCAAAAAATGGATGATGATACTTTTTACAAGTACATAAATTAAAAATTAACATTATGTAAGAACATAACGTTGATGTATTTCCCAAGCTTCTGTTTGGAAAATATGTTATGCGAAAATAAAATTATTTCTGTATCCCCGGCTAAAATTAAAAAAAAACAATGTCATATATAAGACGTTTAGTTTGACAATTGTTTTCAATGAGACCAATTACTAACTACTAATTAATTACCGGTATGATTCATGTGTGTCTACATAAAATATTTTGAATGTATATCACATTTTTCTTTCAAAATCTAGCATGAGGACCCTATCATGTCTATTAAACAGGTATATATATTTGGTTATAGGAAGAATTAATCTACACGTTTCTATAGTTTCATTTAATTTTTAATTAGGTCCATGAAATATTTTTATTAAGTCTTTATAGTTTTATCTAATTTTTCTATCAAATCCTATAGTTATTTTCTGTTTAGTCAACTAGACCTGATAATAAGAATTATAAAAATATAATAAAAAGAAGAAAAAAACTATATGCTCTTGATTAAAATTATGTAAAATTATAAAGACATGATAAAAAGTAAAGATTGATTAGCAGCTGAAGAAGTTGATAATTCTTTGAAAAGGAAAAGAAAACTAAATACACATGATTAAAATTATGTAAAATTATAATGACTTGATGACAAAATAAATATTGATTAGCAGCTAAATAAGATGATAATTCTTTATTAAAATTATGTAAAATTATAAAGACCTGATAAAAAAAATAGATTGATTAGCAGCTGAATAAGATGATAATTATCGTATTTCAACATAATGAACAGAAACTAAAGGAGTTAGATTGAATTACATAACGAAACATATTGGTACAATCTAGTCTTGTCGTTGAAGCCAATGGTAAATGGAATATAAGATATAAGCAAAGCAGATCGCGGACGAGATAGAAAGAAGCATGAGTTTAAGAAGGAAGAATGATTCGATTGCATTGGCTGCCACAGCATTCCAAAGCCGAAACCATGACCAACCGAACCCCATCCCAACGCCTCCCCCGACTACCACCTGGCTCACTGTGTGAAACTGCTGCGACACTCGTAGATATGACTGCACGATGCAAATTTTAATTACGCTTACTTAAACAATGAATATATAGAAGCTAGGAAACAACAACAAATTAAAACAACATGCACACACTTACAAAATAAGATCCAAATGCCAATGTCAGTCCGCTGATTGTGATGGTGAATTCATTCATCCCTGCCCTTTTGATACCTGCATAATTATTATATTTAACTTTCTGTTATCGTGTATGCTAGCTGTAAACAATAATACAAACTAGTAAGTGGCAGAAATTATATTACTTGACAAGATGGCGAAAGTGGCAATGAAGTAGAAAGTTTGGGCATGGGAAGAGGGCATGCCAGGGTCAGATTTTAGTGTAGAAGGTCTTTCCTGGTTCAGTATTTGTTTGAGCTCTACTGAAAGCATCATATTTAAAGCACATCCTAGTACAAACCAAAAGGTTTCTGCATCACGCCTCCATAGAATATACGCATTAATTGCAACAGTTGTTAACCACTTGCTCTGTAAACCACAACCCCAAATCCATCATCAGCTCATTGAAATTACGGTAAGTAAAGGTGAACAATAAAGGTTTGGACAAGGAGATATACGTGTGTGTGTGTGTGTGTGTGACAACTTTAAAATATGAACGCACAGAAGCAGATCCTAATCAGAATTGTAAACTTTCAGGCATGATGAGAACTAGCAAAACAAATTACGAACCAGTCTGTTGATAATTTTTTCCGCCCTTCGGAACGTGAACGTTGAAGGAATCGACTCGGATGATGATGACCCATCAAGGAAAGTTCCTTGTTCGAGTCCTCCATCACTATTGCTCTCTCTGGAAGCCGAAGATTTAATCAAGTTCTTTACAGTCTTTGGCACCCAAAATCCTTTTATTTCAGAAACAGCTCTCCTCAGAACAATTCTGCGGCAAAAGATTGATGCTGAAGCAGAAAAGGTGTGAGGAAATAATGAAGAATCTTTGAAGCATCTGTGCTTAAGCGAATTGGTGTGGTTGAAGTGAGAGAGAACAGATTTATTGGAAATGGTGGTGGTTGAAGCCATGGGTACGAGTGGTTGCTAGCATCCAAGGATACTGGAATATATATGTGTGTGTGTGTGTGTGTGTGTGTAGCAATAAATTATACATGCAAGAACATGTGTGAATAAAGGAGTATTGGTTAAGTCCAAGTATGGGATCTGTTTGCATATATTAATTACGCAAAAAAAGTTAAGGGATGTAGATCCCTTTATTTTTGGGTGGTCAACTGGAGCCTAATGAAACCAATCAATTGTAGTAGACATTATCGCTTTTTTAATGGAAAATTATCATTAGGTCACACAACAATGGCTTACTTGGTCATATCATCATCATCAAGTCAATAGCTTAAACAATACTAAATTGATCTGACACCAAACCTAATATATATATATATATATATATATATATTGAGAGAGAGAGAGAGAGGGTATATGCTTGGCTTCTAAACATTTTTAAATATTTGTGTTTGTCATATGTATCAAAATCATCTTTCCAGTCTTCAGAAAAGGACAAACATGAATGTGTATTTCAAGTGAAGTCAATACAGGGGCCGGGGGTGGGATATTCATCTTGTAGATCTGGCGTTCTGCTTTAAAATGGGCAACCTTAGTTACTTGCAACAGAATTTTTGAACTACTCCAATAAAAAATATCATTATAATACTATTGCTCACTTTGTAAAACGAGTGGTTATAGGTTAGCTGGTAGAACCCTCAAATGAGTGGAATCCGCTATTTTGAAAGTCGTCTTAGGTGGAACAATATATGTATGATATTGTTGAATATTGGTACGTAAGATAGTAGAAATTTGAAGACATAAACCCAAATCCACAAGTCAAATGAAATTTGTATTTAACTATTGGCAAATTTGAAAGTATAATGCGGCCTAAATTAATTAGCCACTAATAAGTCCCCAAATACCCCCACACCAATTTAAAATATAGAAGATGCCTTGAACGGCGATGAACATATGTGCGGACTGCGGACTACTAAAAGCAGTTTGTTTGGGTGGGTTTAGAAACATATTAGTAAACCAAGGAGTTAGGTCTAGTGCATGGTGCTAATCCCTTATAAGGTGATAAAGTTTGAATTTTTTTTGGGGGAGAAATATCCATATGTAGTACCTATACGTGGTAAAAAGAACATATTAGGAAAAATTGATATCTATCTCACGCAAGCATATATATTGTATTGTTAGGAATTCATGTAAGTTGTTTCATGATTTTCTTTTTAATTTAACTGTGACAAACTTTTCGTAGGCAATTGCATGGGATCTACTGGTAGTTGCATTTGGGGGGAAAAAAGGAAATCGTTTGCTTTTGAGCTTTTCTCCCTTCTATCCATAGGATCACATTCGCATATCACCTTTGCCAACGGTGTTTTCTTTCTCGACAAACTTTTAAGTAATAAGGGGTCGGTACCTGTTGAGAGAGATGCGAAATCAGAGACATGAATAAAAGAAATCATTTTTTAAAAATATTTTAAAATTTATAATCAATAATTTATTGAAGTGCAGTGCACTGGTTCCTTCTATTTTAATTATCTTCATTACATTTTTTTTTAAATTTTATTTATAAGAACTAATTCGTTCCTTTTATAGAACTGAGTGATAAAATTGGGAGTGACACTTGTAAATATTTTGCTTCAGCAATATAGTCACTATATATATTGGAGGGAGATATTTTGTGTGTGACTATCATGAAATCGTTTTGAGCAGATGAAGTATTCTAAAATTGCGTACTGAATTTGGAAGTGATCATGTTTCTAAGTTGACTGCATATGGAAAATATTTTTTTTTAAAATAAAAAATATAAGTTGTTGAATAGAATGAGACATCTTCAAATGGTGTTAAATAGATTTTTGATCCATGTCCATTTCTTTTAGAGGACCGATGTCTTTAGAAATAATTTTAAAAAAATTGTAGATCCTTATAAATAAATAGAATTTTTTATTATTGATTGGTTCCTCAGTAAGAACATAAACTGAAGTGAGCAATAATGTTTATTCTAAAAATTGTACTATTGGACAAAAGATCGGCGTCTTTTTTAAAGATTATAGGATCATTTAGATGGTAAGTTAATACAAAAGAATATTTAAAGTAAATTAACGAAGATTAAACAATCTGTTCATGCGGGAGTTTTCTCATTCTGCAAAGACGTTAAATACGTTAATTAAAATATTAATTTTTTTTATTTTAATCATAAATTAACGTCAAATTTTAAAATTCACCCGCAGTGTTTCATTATTTAATATCTGATTGCATTGCGTAGAAAAATAATGAAGGGTCCATGAAAAAAGCTAGCGGAGGGATGTGTCCCCACGAAGATGGCCGTTTGAATCGGTACACGCGCTGCTTTGAAATAATCAACCTGACAGAAAAAGAGAAGGAAGCATATATATATATATATATATATATGGATATGTATAAGCAGAGACACACGAGACGAGAGTCAGGGGATGTACCGCCTCACGTGAAAAGCCACATTTCGTCTCATCACCTTCACGCAAATCCTTGCTGCGTGTATATATATATATATATATATAAAAAAACCGAAATTTGGAGTTTATGTTTAATATTTGAGCTTTCGCACATTTTAAAGATATCTGAATTTTTTGTGCTTAATATATATTAATTTAATTTAATTTAAAAAACATGACGATAAAACAATATTTAGTTGCACGAGTTGAGTTGCGTTTTGTATGGTTTGGTTGGGTGCAAGCGCAAGAGGCTAACAAAAAGTACGAGTTTTATTTAAGAAAAGTACAAGTTCTGAAGGGTGGGTGGGTCAATGCTCCAATGCAACAGAATCGTGTGTGTGATGGTAGTTGTACTTGGGGGGTTATAGCGTTGAATTATTCGTAACTGACCTTCGTCTTCATTCCTCTTTTAATCATTCACTAAATTCCTTTTTTGTTGAAAACAATTTGTCTTTCTTGGCAATTAATTATAGAGCCTTGCGTATTTAAATGAGATTCAATATTATTTTAAAGATATATCCCAAAATAATCAGCTGCATTGAGTTTAGGTGATTGGGTGCTTATTTCCCTTAAGCAAGGCAATGCCCTAAATTCCAAGTTTTATGCATGCAGAATAATTGCCCTCGAGAAAGCCTCATACCATGTAATATTATCAATGCATGTCTCCTAGTTGTTATATATATATATATGAAAAGTTGGACTCCTCGTTGTTATATTTTTTAAAAAAATTGTTTTTTTTTAAGAAAAATGTATATTAAACAGTAAGCTTAAGGGTTAAGTGTGTGTTTGGTATAGAGGATTTGGAGGGCATTGAAGATATTTTATCAATTTCCTATTGTTTCTCACCATAGCATGTTTGGTTCATACAAATGGTTGGAATGGAAAGGAAGGGAATAGAATAAAAAATTATTGACCAAGTGGGTGGGTGTTTGGTTGGTACTAAAAAAAAAATCGTTTGATTCACAAATTTATGTTTGGTTAGTTAAAAGTGATAGAAAATAAGGTAAGAAAACCTGTAAATGGCTATATTTCCCTTAATGCGTATTTATTAATAAATATATATTCTAATTTTAAAATCAAAATATTAAACAATTCAATTACTTATATAATACTTCATAATTCATAAAAAAATATAATTTATATAAATATAAATATTTAATAAAAATATAAAAATTACTATAAATATTAAAGAAGTACAAATAATTACATAAAAATAAAAATGAATAACAAAATATCCAAAGGGGAAATTGTATTAACGCTTTCAAGATGATATTTAAAGACATTGAAATATATTTTTATCAAACAAACATGTTTTTATTATCGGGTCAATATCAAATTTAAATCAAATACAACTTGCCTTATTTTTAATAGTGGAAAATAGGGTATAACAGAATAATATAGAAACTCAATAATTAACATTGATTTCATGTAACTAAATCCATTTGGTATATATAAAATCAATTTCACTTAACTTAAACATATAATGTCAAATTACAATAATGTCAATCCATGGAGTCAATTCTAAGTTGGGACTCAAATTACAATACATAAAATAACTCAATCTAGACCTAAGAAATCAAAATACATAATGTAAAAACATATAACGAAACTAAGGAGATCGGAAGGGTGTTTGTACAAGGGAGAGAAGGTCTCGAGGAATATCCGACCATTGCCGCAAGCACAAAGTGGTCGATTCGCATCTCAGCTCTAATTTGCTGAAATCTTTGGTCTTGGTTTCTGGTGCAAACCATTCAAGTTAATCGCAAACAAATGATTTACAGATACTAAGAAACAGTAATAAGAATGATCTGTAACAGAGATATCAGCCATAGACGGTAAATTACTGTCATCATCATAACCATCATCGCCCATTGTACACATCGTCATGGATGAATCCTTCTCAGGGATCGGCCTGCACAGGACATCAATTGGTGAACAAAGTGGGAAAACGTAACAATCAGATGAAGGGATTCATTTATTTTGCAAAAGGGAAGATGGTAATGGCCTCCCTCTGATTCATCTTCGTCTCAGTACAACCACTCGTGTTGACAACAATAACTCTGCCCTAGGCAACGTCACTCGGTTTTACCAAATTGTCTCTCTCACCGACGACTCTGTCCAACGCGTCGTCGCCCGCCTCCGCACCTGAAAATCCCCATTCTATGACATGATTGCTCATGCAAGAAACCACAAGTGAAGAACCCACAGGCACCCGAAAATCCCCCTTCTATGACATGATTGCTCATGGAAGAAACCACAAGTGAAGACCCCACCAAAGGCACCCGAAAATATCCCTTCTACGCCCAAACTCATGGAAGAATAGGTTTCGGCAGGAAGCTCAAGCCTTTAGTCATGAATCATCGACCACGATGTAGCAAGCTACAGAAGCTCGATCTATTTGAAACAAGGAGCTTCTAGAAACACGCCCAATCTCAAGGACAATTTGGTATTTTGTCATTCCCGCCATGGAAGAAAAATTGGATCCCACCAAAAGAGGGGGATCCCATTTTCTTAAGAAAATCACCCTCTCCTTGAAAAATCACTTCCCACCTTTTCTTCCAATCAAACGCATGTTCCCCTTCTCTCCTCCAATTTTCAATCAACTAAACAGACACTAAAATTTTTAGTGTCCCTCCCCTCTTAACCCTCCTTTCCAAAATAAAAAGATTTAGAAAAAAAATTAAATTTGTATATATAACATTTTTTTTAATATTTTTTTTTATATTTTATAGTTATGTATATAAAAATATTTTTTTTCAATCGTCTTTTGAATCAAATAATAATATAACATTAAAATTATTTTTCTCTCTTTCCATTTATAATATTAACATCTATTCTTTTCTTTTCTCTCACATTCTCTGTTAAAATCCTTTCTTTCTATTTTTTTTTTGTTCGTTAAGCGAAACACACCTTAAACATATTTTGACAAAAATAATTAAAAAATGCAATAGGTGTAGGAAGACGTGGCACGTGGTAGCAGCAGAGTAGGAGACCCCCCACGGGCTTTTTCTTCCCCGTCTTAAATATTCATTCGAGCCACGTCAACTCTGTAGTAGGCGCATGCACATAGATAACAAATATTAATATAGTTAATAAAAAACTACTTCATAATTTATAAAATTATGTGTTTACATTATAATATTAATATAAAAATTTTATTAATAAACAATATATAAATATAAATATATATTTAAATTTTAGTAAATCCTTAATATTCAACTTACTTAAATTTTTAGTATATGAATAAAAAGTAGCTATTTATTTTTATATATTTTAATAAAGAAATTATAAACAAATTTTGAAACATAGATTAAATTTTAAATGAAGCTAAACGTTAAAACCTAAAAAAGGATTTGCAAATGTATCCACGAACTCATTCAATGTTCATTTAAGCCAGGAGTTAACAGACCTTTTTTTATTAATTTTAATGTGAAATTCAGAGCGTACTAGATTTCTTATTTATTGTGTTTTAAAAGACAAAAAATGCCATGTATTTATTTATTTGGGAAAAAAAAAGTAGAGATGGTAAATAAGACAAAGAGGTTGCGTGGAAGTGTATATAAAATTCCGACACACCTAAAAATTTAAAAGTTGGGGAAACATTCTTTTAAAATACACACAAAAAGAGAAAGGAAGGAAAATAAAGTCATATGCTGCTACGTGCATGTTGGATACCCTTCAAAAACAATTTTAAAGTCTATAACTGTGATTTTCTAAAAATTTATGCAGACGCCTATATTTTAATTAAAAGTAATTATATGACCCTCATTAATCAACCACGTTCCTCATAAGCAAGTTCCAAATGTTTGCGTTTAGTAAAACGGATTTATGAAATTGATTTATTAGTATGAGTTTTGGTAGAATTGAGTTTTGAGGTAAATCCAAAGCCAATTAAAGTGGTGAATAGTAGGTGGGAAGGAAGGAGGAAGGAGACATTGAGGTGGAGTGCTATAAATAAGAGCAGAAGGGGCTTCAGTCCTTAGTTATCTGGAGTAGCCTCTCCTGTTGGGTGTGACCTTAACAGTTAACACACTCACTCACTCACTCACCCCCCCCCCCACTCTCTCTACTTTTTACCCTGTTCCACTCTCCCCTTCCCTCATTTGCCATTTCACTTTCACAATCCTACTACTCTCTTCCATGGACTCCTTCAGCCTCCAAGCCCACAAAGCCACCACCTCCTTCCCCAGCTCCAACCTCTTCGCCGCCCTCACCAAAACGCTTCGCATTCTCGAGCTCTGCCTCGCTCTCCTCCTCCTCTCTTGGCTCCTCCCTCGCCTCCCCTTCGCTCTCTCCTTCATCCGCCAATTCTCTCTCTTCCTCGCCAGCCCTCTCTTCGTCTTCTTCCTCTCCAACGCCATCATCGCCATTCTCGTCGCCAAATCCGGCCTCTTCTCCCCTCCCGCCTCTCACCACGGCGGCTCTTCCGATGCCGACACCCAAATCTGCCACGACTTCCTCAAGGACGGTAGCTCTCATCGTACCCCCGAAGCTGATCCTGATACTTTGTTGCTTGTTGCGGAAGGAGAGGTGGTGTATCAGGACAAAGAGATTGTGTCCGAGACCAATTCCACGGATCGTACTTTTCAGGATAAAGCTGACACCGTCGCCAGTAAGGATACGGGTTCAGAAGCCGGACTAGATTCTGATTTGGCCAAAGTTTATCGGAGGACTCAGTCGGGGAAGTTGAATGAGGAGTGCCCAGAGCGGATGCAACAGAAACTCCGGCGATCGGAGACGGAGAAGAAGCGTATGGAAAATCGGCGGGAAAGTATGTATCGTCAGGATAAGCTGAGCAATGAAGAGTTCCAGCGCACTATAGAGGCGTTCATTGCGAAGCAAATGAGATTTCTGAGGGAAGAATCCCTGGCCATTGTTATTCAGAACCAGAGCTAGCTAAATCGTTGAATAATTAATTAGTGATAGAAACTAGAAACTGAAAATGAGAATGAAAAGTTCAAAATCTAGAGATCTAGTGTACTTGCTTTCCCCTTTTTATCTTTCTAACTCTTTTCCTGGGGTAAGAGTAAGACAGACAATTACTCTTTCGTCTTAATGGCTTCCACCTATCCCCACTGCATCGTACACTGTTAATTTCTCGATCTAATTGAATACCAAAATTAAATTATTAATAACCATGCCCAATATTTTCTGCATTATCTTCATCAATCATCATATCCGGCCACCAAGGTTGTTCTTTTTCTTCCCTGTAATTTAATTGCTAAAGTAGGTGTTGTGATGAGTATGACCATTTGACGCATGCTAATAGAATACGAGTCATAGAACCATCCATTTCTATGAGGAATATATTCTGAGAGAAAGGTGGTTTATTTGACGAATTAATTAATAACACACTAAAAGAACAGGAATCGATGCCAGTGTACTTTCTCTTGGATTATTGTTGCTATTAAGACAGAAAAGAATTATGGAACTTGTTTCCAGGTTCGATCCTATACATATATATATGTAAGGAATAGAATTGTATTCCCGCACAAGACGTTAATGGCTGTTGCTCGATTTGATTCCAGCAGCATCATGAAAGCATATCTATTGACCATATGATGAAGATATGTAATATTTTCATTTTAATTCCTGTTAAGCTTATCAATTATATTACTTTATGAAGGGGTTCTACCAATAGAGTTAGCTAGTATCTAGAAGCGTAAAACCCCGCTAGATTGATCTGGTCTCGAGTTAATAATAGAGAAGACATCTATATTATGAGAATAAGTCATGAACTCCAATAAATAAATCCCAATTATGGCATTAATGATGGAGGGAAAGTTTTGGGTGGCGCCACAGATTGATGGAAAAATTGCTTATGATTTTGAATCTTCTAGGTAGGTTGCACTTATGGAGGGATCACGAGAAGGCAACTGGTTTTCTGCTCACTATATATGGGGTCTAATTATTATAGGTTTCGTTTCAACAAATGCATGAGCCATAATGTAGACATTTTTCTTTCTCAAAAGAGAATTAATGGGGTTGTACAGAAAAAGGGTAAAAAATAAGCATAATTAGCATTATTATAGGGAGAATGATAATTATGAACGAATGAATTGAAGATGAAATGAAATGAAATGCATGGAATGCGTTCAAAGGCGGCATAAGGCAATAATTGAAGCTAGATGCGCTCTCTGCCTAGAGTAAGACAAACATGCATGGAAGAATTCGGAACAGGTAGGGATTAGTGGAGCTTAAAGTACATCCCATGAGATATTTGAGAAACACAAATTCTCCAACTATCAGTTCGGGATATTATTGCACATACGTCATTATGCCTCCAATTAGAATTTTTCATCCCATAACAATTGAATAATTGATAAAAGGAAAAATATTCTTTAATTACCTATATTTTTTATCAATTTTTAATTTAATACATATGTTATTTCTTTACTTATTAAATTCTTTAATTTAATTTTATTAATACTGTTAACTCTATAACTTTGCTCTTTTAGTACTGTTAATCTATGTGTAGAAGCTAACTGCGTTAAAATAATAAAATTAAACAATTGAATGAAGAGAAAAAATAATGTGGATACTAAATTAAAATTAAGAGAAAATATAGATATTCTATAATAATTTTTCTATTAATAAAATATCTCAAAAGAAAGTGACATAAAAAGTAAATATTTAGTACATATCCTGAAGACGAAGGGTCAGATCCTCTCATCAAATGATGTTTGGAAAGGCATCTCCACATGTAAGTATAGTATGAGTACTACCATAGTTAGGATTAACAGGAGTCACATATCTACTTAAGTTAATCCCTATAAATCATGAATTAAATATCTTATTATTAGATTATGTGTGAGTCTAATATTTTTTATAAAAATTTTGTATAAAAAAAATAAAAAATTAACATGTACAATAAATTTTTTGTGTTTGATGCATTTATCTGCCTACAGTTTTGTGTGGGAGAGTATTTTATTACTTATATATTCTTATTTATAATTTATTTTTAATATATTTTTATATATATTAAAAAAAATTAAATCATATAAAATTCAATAATTTTTTAACTTTATTCCTATTTAATATATATTATATCTAATAAAAACAAAAATAAAATTAATATAATAAATAAAATATAAAATAGTATAATTATATAAAAAAAAATTTACCCTATATATAGGATTACAATAGTATTATTTTTGTTTTATAAATAGGATAAGACATATATTTATTACTCTCTCTTATTATTATTATTATAAGATATCAACTAATAAATATTTTTAATAATTTTTATAAAACACGTATTTTGTTCTAATGAGCATTATTCTTTTTATGCAAACGGATATTTTTTTTAATGTAACCTATAAAATATTTGAGGGAGTAGTAGTTGGTAAAATTATGAATGAGAGGAGTAATTGATTGTCTTGTCAATCAGGCCTAGATTTCAGATGGAAATGTCAAGTCTAGGTCTGGTCTAAACGTGATGGGTAGCTTTTGAAAATCGTCGGCAAAAGGGCTCCCCGGGGGCTAATTAAACGCCAATGATTGTAAAATTGTGGGATCATCAACGTCAACCCAAAATGCCCCTCCCCCTCACTTGGCAGTGACACTTTTGCTTTTTGTCGCGCTGATTATAATCCGTAACCCCCATTCCTAATCTTGGTTTATATAATTACGTCTCCCAAACCTTTCCGTCTTCCCAAAAAGCTCCTCTTTCTCATCTCTCTCATCATTACTTCCACTTCTAAATTCTAATCACTATTTGAGTGCTCGTCTTGTTTATATTTATTTAGTTTTCTTCTCACGACACTTTAATTTATTTTAGGTAATTAAAAATATGTTTCCTAACCTCACGAGGCCTTCTATTTCTTCCCCATTGTTTTGTTTAGTGGTGGCTAGTAGGTACCAAATCTTTTGTTTTTTTAAAAGTAAATTAGCGTATTTTTTAAAATTCTATAACGTGTCAAAAAGAGTTAAAACAAATTTTTCTGAGTCTTGTAAATAAATTTAAGTCATACATAATTTTATCAAAAATTACATGAAATTTGAAAAATTAAGTTTAAAGCCCATGTAAAAAAAATTAAATAGATACATAAGTAAAATCTACTCATGGTTTTTGAGAGAGGGAGTATTATAGATTTTAAAAAGTATGGAAAAAAATAACTCAAACAAAATTTAGAAAAGTTGGAGGCTATTTATTTATTTAACACTCAATGTTGAAAATCTTGCATTATTAAAAGGGACCTATGTTATTTTTTAGTTGTATCTAATATTTTAATTTTATTTATAGCACATCTACTACTCTAAATTATAAATAAAACTAAAGTGTTGAATATATATAAAAAATAATATCATAGAGTATTATATGTGTCAGAAAAATAATATCATAAGGTATTGAATGTGTTAGAAAAAAAATATCAATGTACTAAATATACCATAATTAATTAGAATTAAAGTGTTAAATACTATTAGAAAATAATATTAGTGTAATATATGCTACTTTATCTATATTATAATTAATTTTGAATGAAATAAATAAGAAAAGGAGGGAAGGATTAGTCATTGTCAATTATATATTGACAGTTGCTTGCCATAAAATGGGAATGAAGGTGTTCCACTTTGACAAGGTTAATAATGGAGGGAGTAACATTGGGCATTTGGTAGCTTTTTTCCACACTAGTCCACCATAACTTTTAGTAGCTCTTTCATGCCCAGACCAAACAGGGACCCATCGTAGTACAAAATCTCCATATCCCAAACCCACTTCTCTTAATAAACTACATAAAAACAAGACCCCGTCATGATTATGTTTCAACAACCAAACAAAAGTACAATCAACTTCCAGATTCTCTATCCATCCACACCCACACGCATTATCAACTCCAAATATGCTTAAGGATAGAATAAAGGAAATGGTCGATGAGTCTAAGGATATATGCATATGTTATTTAGTCCTAAATATAAGATCTTATAAATAAATATGTTTATATCTAGAGTGAGTATATATTTATATCTTACAAAATATCCTATGGGAATTACCCAACAAAATTGCAAGAATACCAAGAGACTACATGTTAAAGCCAAATAAAGTGATCATAGGAAATTAAATGATGCTGTTATAGAAGGAAGGTGGAGGGGCCAAGAACAGGGGAGGCTACAGTACAATGCATATATGTTGTTTCAGAAAGGAGGGACAGAGGATGCTGTGTAGTGGAAAGCTTTGGAACATGCTTGTGTTGTTGGTGGTGTGAGATGTGAATCATAGTGTTGAGTCCCAATGTTTTGTGTGTTTGTATTGAGGGAAAGGAAATGAACTGGGAAGAGTACAACAGGTAAAGAGGGGCCTAAAAAGGTAAGGAAATTCAATTCAAATTTGATAGACCGTAGAGGAAAGACTGTCATGTGCACAGAGCTACGCGTCTATCATAAAATTAGGACTGAAAGGGCCCCTTCAAGCTGTGAGAGTACAATATTCAAGTACAGCTAGCTCTTGGATTCTTCATTTTATTGTCAACCCTCTCAAGTTATATATTGTACGATGCTACAAATAATTTCCACTCAATCAATAAATTTCATATGAACACTTGTGTGTAAGATATTGGTATTATTTACTGACCCCTTGCCCTCAGTTTCAAAGTTATCCACACGTAATTGCACATTCTGGTTTTTGACCCTTCAAATCAACGGTCACTTCTTGCATGCCATCAAATTGATCAAATAAGAAAGAAAATACAGAAAATGATATCCATAATGAAAAATAGTTAAAGATTTAAAAGTAAAATTTCTATCAAGTATCCTTAAAATAAATGATCATTTAATGAATATAAGTCTTCAAGAAAATCACACCCTAAAATCTAATTGTTAGAGTTAGATACTAAAATCTTATTAGGCCATTCTTTTAAGGTAACTTTATGGGTGTGGTTTTTTTTTTGAAGGATTTATGCTCATTACAATAATATTTTTTTAATAAGAATTGACCAACTAGTGAGGGCTATCTAGTATCTATAGAGAGTTGCGACTGAAAGGGTTGAATGGAGAGTTCTAATAGATAGAAAATGAGTGAAATATTATAGCGTAGAGTGATTAGGGCTGTTGGCTCTCAAGTGAGATATATTGTCATGAGTCTTATATTGATAAAAAGGTCTTATAAAATCTAAGGCTCTCCAACTTAAAGGACTAATTTTTAGGGTGTGATTCTCATAGTAAAGGCTTATCCTCATTATTATACGTTAATAATGCTTTAAAATTTGAGGTACCCTTATAAAATTAAGAAAGTTAAGGCTACTAACTTTAGTGGGTATGAAATATAATTCTAGAAATAGCTATGATATGATGAAATTAAGGACAGGTGCATATGAAAAGAATTACTTTCTCTAAAGGGAAAGTAATTATTATTAGATTCAAAATTTGTATGTAAAATTAAATTTACTTTCTCTCCCTCCACCATGCATATACTCAGAATTATCAGAAACATTATTACGTGAACCTAATATCAGCTTTATGTTACTGGGAAACAGGGAAAACAATAATTCATTTGTTGCACTTGCATATGAATTATGGAGTACACATATTAATATTGATGAAGGGGAACACTGAACTACTTTAGGCTTTATGACAAGTTTGGATGATACATGTTGTTGTATTGAATGCTTGTTAGGGCTAAGGCTCTAAAGAGAGGCTCGTGCTGAAGGGTGGGGCCTTTGTTTTATCGAAGTTTATGGCTTTGAGAATACAACAACTGACAAAAGGTGAGAGGGAGAAGATATTGATAGTCAAACGAGCATGTTTGTTTGCTGTGTAAATGGTGAACATTACTGGGATTTTTCTATTCTTTTCGCCTCTTCCTTCTATTTTCTTATTCCCAATAATTGCTCACTCCTGTTCCCCCTTCTTACAATGAAAGGCTAATCATTTCCACCTTTGTTGCCTTTCACTCCTATTCCCCATAATTCCCATCTTTACCTAATTTCTTTACATAATCACATCACTTCTGTTCACAATTTTAATTCATGCGTGTTAGTGGAATGTTTCATCTCAACTGTATGAATGAAATTAATTATATTTAAAAAGCTACCGGAGATTAAATTCAGTTATATTCGAATATGACGTTATGATAATATTAGATTCTACATAGTTATATAAAAAAGTTATCTCTTTTAATTTACTGTTCCTCTTAGAGCCCAAGGGAAAGAGATCAAATTATGTTTATATGAAATTATAGTAAAAATTTATTTAAATTTAAATGAAATAATTCATAGCTCTGCTAACATTTACTGGAATATCACAGATTTTGTATTTTCGTTTTAATTTTACCTTCTTTACTTTCAAACTCTCTATTAATCTAAACTATACACATTTTTATATAAACAAACTATACACATTTTTGTGCACTCTAAGGATTATGAAAAATAACTTGTATCAACTTAACCATGGTTTATGAATAATGTTTTACTATAAATTCTATATTTTAGATTCCCTAAAAAACATGTATTTAAATTGAATGATATATTTCAATAAAAACTAGCAAATAAAAGGAATTAAAATAATTTTTTATAAAAAACAAAATTTTAAAGGATAGGTTAATTTTAAAGGATATGTTCTTTTGTAGAAATAAAAATTCAAATAATTTCAACAAAAAGGAGAAAAAAATTCTTTTGTATCAAACTATGGGGGATAGGATCGTAAATGGACCAGGGCCGTTTAGTGGTTTTGATTCTTTTGGGCCAACTATGGGAAGGATGGTTTGAGCCTTAAACAACGACGTATAGAAGAACCATTTTGGATGGGACTCAGGCCCATTGTTGTGTACATGTGGGCTTTGGGCTATTTATAGACGTTGACTTTTGGATCTTATAGTCCTTAAATGTTATTCTCGCTGTTGAACGCAACCAAGATGACTATGCTTCACCAATGGGGTTAATCCAAATGATAAATGGTTTGATATCGCTTAAATGACATTTCGAGTTTGAGCTTTAGCATATACAAAAAATTTCCATTAGGAGACTCATCCACCATAGCCAGATGTGCGACGCGAGTCGAATCTAGATGTAGTAGGGACAAAGCTCCAGTGAATTGGGTGAGCAAAAAAAAAAGACTGATTAATTTTGCAATTCCATTACAACTAAACTGTGAAGAACATGTTCCCACTTTTACTAATGGGAGATTAGTCCGAGTGTTAAGTGGCTCAATATTGCTTAAATGAGGTCTCGAGTTTGAGCCTTGGCGTATATAGAAAATTCTCATTGGGAGACTCACCTACTATAGCTAAGTGCGCGACACGGGTCAGATATGAATGTAGTTGGGGCAAATCTCCGGTGAATTGGGTGACAAAAACAAAAAAATGTTCCCACTTTTGACTTTAGGGGGAACGAATCTGGCTTTTCCAAGTTTGAAGAATCCTTACAATTACTTAGGGTTCTTCACTAATCCCTTACAAAAATTAATCTCCGTTATACAATATGCGTCTCATCAAACACATCAGTCCTGGTGGGAAGTTGTCTGGCATTTTGATTTTGCCTTGAATCTGAATGAATCTATATACTCCTCATCCAAAACATTTTGCCTCTCACCATCAGCTCTTGTCGATGAAGGCCATTTAGTATCATCATTCTTGGTTGATACGTCAGCTTCTGCAGCTTCACAAACCAGAATAATCCTCACCATGGAGAGCGTGTTCCCTGGATTACCAATCCCAGCCATTCTCCAAGCGACGGCTAAGGCTTCACGATAATCTGGCCCTCCAACGAAGAGCATCACTATCTGTAAGTTGGTTTTAGACACCATTCCAAGACCACGATCAACCAGGAGAGCAATAGAACAAGGAGCATCCTGCATAACCTTAACGTTTATGTCTCTGTATGCTTCGCTTGTTGTCTCTGCGCCTAAACCACCTCTTACCCCGTCATTTGTTTGTCTGTGAAAAGGGAGGAGAATCATGGCTGTTCGGTTTTGCTCCGCCAAGCTATGTATATCCTGGTGAATGGTTCCATAAGCAGACACGGCATATAAGTTCTGGACTCTGCTGACAGTGTTATCTTCCCCTTGGAAGGTGTTGAAGATATTGGGAATACTCTCTAAATTTGGATGTGAGTTTGTGGAGTCTTGTGATCTAAAATGGGTTAGCTGGTCCATTTGATCAGCACAAAGAACAGTGGCGGCAGCCGCACGCCCAGTGAGTTCAACAAGGTGAACTCTAAACACACGCAAAGGAGAGATTCTGTTGGCACCGAAGCTTTAAGGGGGTTGACCATGCAAGTAGCTTGGGAAATATTGTGGACACAGCTCAGAATTCGAAGCTCCGCGTCATTCCTTAACATTTCAATGGTCCTTAGTCTGATATTCTCGTATTGTTTTCTTGGTCTGTATATGGTGTTAACGATAAGAGGCGCAATGATAGTCATCGCTAGAACTGCACACACCATAACGGTAAAGTGCACCGCGGACAAAATCTGCACATACATCACAGTCGATTACTTGATTAATTTAGTTACATAATTGTCATTGGAGCTAGCAAGCTAATTGGTATACAAAAACGCTAAAACATTGTTGCATGTACCTTTCTGTCCCAAGCTATGTTTAGTATTATTATCGCTAAGGCCCCTTTGGAGTTCAGAAGCAGTCCCATACCCATACTGTCTCGGGTGGGTAATTCAAAGAAGAAGGTGGCGATCAAAGTGCTTAGAACTTTTGGAGTGGATAACAATACGATAACTAAGAGCATCAAGGGCCAATATTTTTTATGTGCAACTTCCATCAAGTTCATGGTTGATCAAGCCAACGCGGAAGAAGAAGAGAGGCGATATAGCTCTAGAAACAAAATTATCCAGCATTCCCATCACCATGTCGGAGAATTTCCCATGAGGTAAGACAAGTCCATACACAAATTCCCCAACAACGTGGTGTGTGGCGAGCATATCTGTAACACATGAACAAACAAAAACGCCCATGACCAGAAAAACCAACCCAAAATATTGTTCTGCGCATCCTGGTGCTGGGTGTTTTGATCAATGTATTTAGTAATGAGAGGACGAAGCACGAAGATGTAGAAAAGGATGAGCCTCATTGTGCCAAACACCGACAAGATTTCTCCTACTGCATTGTCGCTAGAAAATGGGATTAGTGCTATGAAAAGAACCCAACCAAAGGTGTCGCTGAACATGGCTGCTCTTAGGGTGGCATTGCCTAGCTTGGTATAAAGAAGCTTGAGATCGGTGAGGATTCGAGCAAGCTGTGAAAAACCCGAGACGGGCAGAGCCAAACACCAAAATAAAAATACTTTTTCCTACGTATATTTCGTTATTTTCTTGGAAAATCGTGTCTTGAGGCTTTTGGTAAACTCGTTGTATGAGAGCAAAGAAGCCCATTCCCATAGTCATGGGAATGACAATACCAAGAAGGGCGATACCTGCGTCAATCTTTCCAATTTGTAAGATGGAATCAAAATTTATTTCCAATACACTAAGGAAGACGTAGCCCATGATCCCCAAATTCGCGTATGTTTCAAGATCTAGAATTCCTCGGGCAGCCGCAAATATGTCCACTACATTGTCGTCTACCGCCATAACAAGGCTCGGAGAGAACCCAGCCTGCATGCATGCCCATGAATCTTCAGCATATTACCGACAATATTGGAAAACACTTGCCCGTGAAAATTAAGGCATGCATTACTTACAAGAATCTCGGAGACTATAGGCCGACGAAGGGGTCTGAGGATGGTGTAGAAAAGGTTGGTAATGAAGATGCAGAAGGCGATTTGGATAGCCAAAAGATGGGCACGATGGTTGGGGATTTCATCCTCTTTCCATATCTCATCGGGATTAGTTTCTTCAACAACGTAGCAGGGGCTTCCGATCAAGTTCACCATTCAGTGGTTGTTCATTGTGTCCCGAGTTATGGTGCTATATTTCCTCCTCTTTCCGGCCAGGCCACCTGAAGAAATTAAGACATCGATAGATTCCTGATCCCTCGTAACTACTTATAACGAGCGATTTTTCATGCCTCCGTGACTACGAATAGAAATTTCTAGCTGGGTTAGTTTTCAGTCCACCGTTGTCACTAACCAAAAAAAAACATGGGGCAGATGTAATGTAGTGTTTTTCCAGTTCATTGTGACATAACTTTGTATATCTGTTTGTCTTTACTATAATATAAATATATCAAATCACTTTTTAAAATGAAAATAATTTTTTTACCGGACTTTTTTATTTTTTTTATAAAAAGCATATATTTTTTTTAAAATTTTGTAATTATTTTTTTACAAATAGACATATGTTCGGCCCTTGTAGTGACTCTAACCCAAACCTTATTGGCTTATTCTTAGCTCAGGCTAAAATTTCAAACAGTGAATCATTGAAGAATTTATTGAAGGTTGTTTTTACTGTTTAATTAAAAATAAAAAAATAAAATGGTAATCGAATTTCAAGGTTCTTAATTTTATTAAAATATCCTTCATTTTCTAATCATAAATTTAAGTTATGAGAGAGGAAAACGACTCGAAAGAGGAAAGGAGATTGGGGGTGGATTGAATAGTACGTTGCAAGTACAATTTCATTGCCTCTATCTCATAGTACGGAGTAGAAGATAGGGTGCTATTTAATTAAAATTCCAGTATAAAACATTTTATTGCAAGAAAAGCCCGTCCATATAATTTTAAAATATGAAAAAAATGATAATGTTAATGAAATTCAAAAATATGTTTTACTCCAGTTTATTCTTAATAATGTGATCGATGAATGCGACGTCTCATTGTGATTTATTTTAGTCGCCGGTGCGAAACGTCTAATCCATATTTTTCCTAGTAAGCGCGTATGGGGTAAGATGGAATCTATGTCCTTTGTGCTTGGCAACAAAATATACGTAATATTGAATACCATTAAAAACTTATGAAAATTAGAAATAAATACGGGCACGACACGAGAAACTTGAAATTGATGAGATCAAAAGATTTTCGATCGATTACTTAACTGTAATTGATCACTTTTTTCAGGGCTAGCCAAATTGAACCAGTGATCAATTTAGATTCTGCAACATAGCGTACACTTTTTTCATGAACGAAATAAGGTTATTATCCACAAAGCAATATTCAACAACCTCCCACCAGTCTCTGCAAAAACAAACAAACAAACAAAGAAAACTAGAATCCATTTAGGCGTTGGATCATAATTTCTTGAGAACCACAACAAAATTGATAGGCTTGATATCGTGCTTCACCATTTCTTCATCGAGCAGCGTTGCATACTCCTCAAACAAAGCATCCAAAATGCCTTCTCCGAAGTGACTCGATATCATTGATTCTTGTATGGCCCTCACTGTCTTTGCAACCACTGTTCCATAACTCCCCTCAACTTTCTCCTTTCTATCTATCTCCCATGTCTCTATTCTCTCCAACTCAAACGACCCTTCTTTCCTCACTTGTTCTTCTATCTCTTCCCTCGACGCCGCGTAGAAATGCACATCATACGAATCCACCTTCTCCTCCTCCACTTCCCCCTTCAATACACACACACACATATATATAAACCATACTAGTAGTTAATTTCAAGTTGCAGGAATTGGCATCAAGCAGTGATTGTATATTGTACGTACGTAGCTACCTTGGAGACCAGAGTGGCAAAGGAACGCGTGAGGATTTCCCAGAAGAAAGAGTTGCCTCTGTCAACATGTTCAGGTCCTCTTCTTCCCAGAAAGATGAGCACCATTCTTCCCCCTACTACCAGTTCCTCAGACCTTGATCTCAGGAACAAAGCAAAGTCCTCCTGAAATTGCTTGTAGTACGCTTCAGCCACCACCTCAGGACTCCTTTCTGTAATATAAATGGTTCCCTTGTTCACTGGCTTCCCCTGCTCATCATAAAGCCCCGCAGGAACCTGCATATAAACAAAGACGTGCTATATACGAGAGAATATAATAGTGAAAGATGAATCATGTTGATCAGTGTGGTGTGAGCTTAATTATTACCTTGGAAAGCCAGTGCAAGGAGTGAGAGGAGTGGACAAAGTGAAGGCAAGTGTTGGGGAAAAGTCTTCCATAGAAGGAACCGGGGTAAGCTCCCATGAAAATGGAAGGGAAGTCAGAGTTATTAATGCCCTGTTGGCTAAGAAGCCTGTGGAAGTCAGGGAGGGCCTTGAAGATGGAGTTGAAGTCATTAGTGGGAAGGTCGTTGAGGTACACTCTGAACTCAGAAGCAGGAGGTGGCTTCTGGAGGATGTTGTGGCTTTTGATGATGCCTTGGATGGCTACAAAGATATCTTTGATAATGGAGAGAGTGTTGGGTCCTGAAGAACAGCCCAAGTCTGCAATTCCGAAGCTGGTAGGAGTGCTTGCAAGGTAAAGCTCTTCAACTGTATCTATGATTATGTGCTTCACCTTATCAGATTCCTTCTTCTGTCCAAATTCAAAGACAGAGACATGTAAAATAAAATATGAAACTGAGAATTCGAGTGGAAGTCAAATTTGCAGAAGGTAAAGGAAAGAGAACCTGAAGTGAGGAATTCTTGGCGTAGCTGGTGTTACCAATTCCTCCAGTCATGTGGAAGACTTTCTCTACATCCATTTTGGTTTGGACTTGGAGTATGCCTCTCTAGTGAAGCTTTGGTCTCCTTTTAAAGCCAGAATTCAGTAACGTGGCTTTGGGTTCTTGTAATAAGATATGATTTCTTTTGACTTTGTTTAGAATTCTTTTGCTTACTTTGTCACGACCGATAATGATTATTCTTCTCCCAAGTGCTTCTTAATGTGATCTTATAAAATAATTTTGGGGACATGTCCATCGAATTGTTTTAAAAACTCTATTTTTCATTTTTTTTTACAAGTGAAACACACTATAAGAAATTGAACATGAAAATTGAATCTGAAATCTTGGCCCGAGAAAATTATCGTTAATAGTCACACTAAACAAAAAAATATTTATCAATTCTTTTGAAAAAGAAGACCAGAATTGAATAACTTTGAAATATGTAAAAATGAATAATTAATTATCTCAGATGAACAGCAGCGACAGGATAAGCTCAAATTCAAACGAGGTCAATCTCTTTAAAAAGCTTTATATTTGTTGTAAAAATCTATATTTTGTGGGTGTGTCAATAAACTAAAATCTCACATTGTTTGGGAGAGGGAATACACAAGTGGATATTTTAAAAAAATGATGAATATCTTACTTGTGAGTTATGGTACACCTAATAATTTGTGAGAAGAAGTTATATTAACTGTCTATTTTTTATAAAATAGATTACTACATTAAAAAACAAAAGAACTCCTCATGAATTATGGAAATATTATAAACCAAATCTGAAATATTTGAGAGTGTGAGGATATCTTACAAAAGTTTTATTACCTGATCCTACAAAGAGAAAGTTTGGTTCTAAAACTTTTGATTGCATATTTATTGGTTATGCTCAACAAAATGTAGCTTACTGCTTTCTGGTTTTAAAATTTGATATTTTGGATAAATATACAATCATTAAAACTAAAGATGCTGAATTTTTTAAAAATATATTTCTTTTAAAAGTTAAGCATACTCCAACAAAAATTGAAAATTATTATTATTATTCTTCTAAACAAATTTTAAATAAAGTTTTGGGTAAGAGTGTAGGAAGAAATAAAAACTAAAGGAAAGAAACTTTTTTTGAAGATGACTTTATCACTTATTTAGTTGAAGGAGAACCCAAATATTTTTATGAAGCTATTTCTTCTCCAGATATAGAATCTTGTAAATAAGCTATTAAATAAGAGATTTACTCTTTAAATAAAAATAAAACATGTGTTTCGTTGCCTCTAGGAGCAAAACCTATTGGATTTAAATGGAAGGAAAAAATATTTTCCTGATGGGTCTATGATAAATACATAGCTAGACTAGTAGCCAAGGATTATACTCAAAAGGAAAATATTGATTATTTTGATATATTTTCTCCAATGACAATGATTTCTTTTATAAGAATCCTTATCGCATTAGCTTTAATTCATAAGCTTTATATTCACCAAATTGATGTTAAAACTATATTTTTGAATAGTGATTTAGAAGAAGAGATTTATATGGTACAACCTAAAGGGTGTAATGTTCTTGGGCAAGAAAATAAAGTTTATAAATTAATTAAATTTTTATATGGTTTAAAATAAGCATCTAAGTTAGATTAAGTTATAACAAGTGGTGGTTTCTCTACTATAGAAGTAGAAAGATGTGTTTATACAAAAGTTGTGAATAATGATTATGTGATTATATGCCTATATGTGGATGATATATTTATTTTTGGTATTAGTATGAATATTGTGCCTGAAATAAAAGGTTTTCTTGCTTCAAATTTTGATATGAAAGATTTGGGTGAAACAAAGTTAATTTTGGGTGTTCAAATCATAAGAAATGAAATATATATCTTACTTTCTCAGGAATATTATATTGAAAAATTTTTGAGAAAGTTTGAACAATATGATGAAACTCCGTTGAGTTTTCCTTATAATTCAAGTGTGCACCTAAAGAAAAACTTAGGAAACATAGTGGCTCAATCTAAATATGTATAGATCATTGGAAATCTGTTGCATTTAATGAATTATACCAGACCTACCATATGATGTGTGTAGATTGAACAAATATACTCACTGTCAAAGTAGTGAATATTAAGATTCTCTAATAAGGTTGTTAAGATACCTTAAAAACACAATGAATTGTGATAAACATTATAGTAGATTTCCTACCGTATTAGAAAGATATAGTGATGCGAATTGAATCTCAGATTCAGAAGGGTTAAAATCCATTAGTGGTTATGTGTTTATTCTTGTGGTGGTGCAGTCACATGGAAATCATTCAAACAAACAATTCTAATCAAATCCTTAAAGGATTATAAATTTATTACTATAGAATTGGCTGGCACTGAGGCTAAATGGTTAAAAATTTTCTTAGCAAGTATTCCATTGGGTGATAAGGCCACACCATCAATATCTTTATACTATTGATAATCAATATGTGATAGTTAGGCTAAAAATAAAACTTTCAATGGTAAAAATAGGCATATTCGATTGAAACACAATATTATAAAACAATTGCTCAAAGATGAGGTGATCTTAATCGATTATGTAAAGTCAGAAGTAAACTTAGCGGATCAGTTAACAAAACCCCTAGGGAGAAAATAAATCGTTGAGACATCGAGAGGAATAAGACTAAAGCCAGTTTGATTATGACAGCGATGACAACCCAACCTTTATGATTGGTGATCCATGAAGAAGGTTTAATATGTAAGAATAAGTCGCTTGTTAGTTCTATTAGTACTAAAATATTATTACTAGCAATTTCTTATGGTGTGCAAGAAAATGCTAGATTGCATAGAGGAGGATGAACAAAAACTCTTAATGATTTCAAATATCACAGGATGATGTATTATGTGCATATACACTCAAATAAATTACCTATGCGAATTAGGAGTATGGGCCGCTCCTATGAGATTGTGGCGAAATCTCTAGAGCATTCGTTAAAAGCCAGGACACACGTATAGCCGTCTAACGCTTAAAATCGCTCGATAAACAGTGAAAATATGTGGGGCATAATCTGACTGTTAGTACCTCTAATTTATACACAATAGGTGCTGGTTCATAGTCTATAGGACTACTGGCATCTCTGTGTATCAAGTATTATCGGTTTATATCTAGTTCACAGTCTATAGGACCACTGTATACAATAATTATATCCATGTGTAACTCAGAGAGTCGAGTTTCTTTTTATACATGTGGGGGATTGTTGTGAAAATATATATTTTGTGGGTGTATCAAAGAAACTAAAGTCTCATATTGCTTGGGAGAGTGAAGGATCAAGTGGATATATAATAAGATATATTTATGGGCTAGTATATGGGCCTAGAAGAGAGGTGGGCTGACGTGCACGATAACATGTCATCAATAGAAAATTCAGTTGAAATTCGGCAATTCACTTGTAAGCGAGTTAGAGCATGGTATTGAGTACTTTTTATGAAAATTATTTTTAGTTTTTCTAGAAATATTTTTAAATATGCTTAAACTAAAAGTCTTCAAATCCCTACAGTCAACATGAATTTGGAAGATTAACCGCTTCTTTGGGTGACATTGACATTATTATTGTTGGGAAGGGACTGTTGGCGGCGGAAAGATGCGACTTCAACATCCAATCGACTTCGCGCTATTTCACACGAAGGATCATCTCTTACGAATGCAACCTGTATTTCCGTACCTCTTTGTGCCTATAAAAGTAGCGCACAATAATTGTTTAAAATACATGTGATAATGCTCGTACTCTGCTGCTATTTTCTTTTTGAGTTTATTTCCTTCTGCGAGATTCTGTTCCCTTATTCCATAAGAAAAATCCGTTTAATCTTGGGAAATGCCGTTTCATATTGCCGATTGTTGTAGAATAGCTCTTAAGGACAATGTTATTGGACGTGACTAGGTTTGTTTGTTCTTTGATTGCAGCTGCCAACGCCATCAATATTAATTTGTAACAAGGCTCAAACACACTCCATGAATTGATAGTTGTGTGTGTGTGTGTGTGTGACCATTAAAAGTAGGATATCTATCTATTTATGAACGATTGGCCGTTCTTTCGGACTTTCGATTGTCACGCTGCTCCCTGCACTCATCATCAATATCAATGTGTATTATGTTTAAACTATGAATTCCATCTCTCTCTCTCTCTCTTAGTTCGGATCACCTCTGTTTCTTTCTATAAGTTAACAAGAAATTGACTAAAAAATAAACGAATGAATAGAATTGATCGAGAAGAACCAGAGAATGGAGTAGAGAAGGTTTGCTGATATATTTTTCTTCTCTTATGGTTGCTTCAAATCCCCTTGTATCTGTTCATTATCTTCTTTTTCTATATCTTATTACTATGTACCTAAACAATTAACCGATTCAATTTTTGTATTCATGATTGCCCTTTCTAATGGATGTATTTTTTTTAAAAAAAAATTGAACTCAAAATCAATAGAGATTTGGCATAACCTTACACTGATAGATCGACCGGTTCATTATTTGTGATATATTCATATTCTTTTGGGATGATAATAATTAATAAAGCATATATTGCGTATTTGTTGATGCACACAAATTGTGAGTAATGCAAGTATAATTGTCAAATCAAGTAATAAAGTGAGTAGAGTATCGTTCCCACGGAAAATCAGATAAAAAAAAAATTTAGGTAATAGAATTCAAATTTTTATTTAAGGTAAGCAAATCAAGATAGAGTGATTAGGAAGAAAGGCAAAGACTTAAATTGGAAACTATCAATAACAAAGGCAACCTAGTAGAGTCACTAATCCCTTATATATCTGCTTTTTAGACCTTTTTTTCACTTGATTAATTAGTCTTAATATTAATTTAATTAATCTAGAGTATTAGTAGTTACAGGTGTATTTTGATTAGCTTATAACCCTCTATCAAATATAATAGGTTATGTCTAACTCAATTACTCAATAGGCAAATAAATTAAACTCACTCTTCATCAATTATATGGGCCCTTAGGTATATTTCTATCCTAATTGTAAATTAGATTTAATTCTAATCACATAATATTCAATCCTAAAACCTAATTAAGATTTCTTTCATCAAGGTAAACCTAATACTTAAATTCATATTTAATAATGGCCAAAAATTAAATAGAGAAATAAGAATATGATTGAATAGCCAAAATTAACATCAAACATAATTAATTAGTAAAGAAAATAGAGTCTAATTTGGGGTTCCTGATATATATATATATATATATATATTGATCCTTGCCTTTGCGATTCACTTCTTTGGTTTATCCAAATCTCTCTGATTCACATCTTTAAATCTAATCTAATATAGTATACATTATATTTTATCGATTTATTTCCAGAGCGCACTGTTCCTTCTTCTCTTACACACACACACGCGCACACCGATTGTGGGTTTATATATAATATTCTTTTAGCCAGCACTTCTCTTATCTTCTGAATCTTTTCGATCTTTTCTTCTCTCCAAAATTTTTAATATTTCCTGCAAAATACAATAGGACTGGGTAGATTTTATAACAATATTTCCTTTTATCCTATAATAAATTAGATATAAGAAAATATATAAAAGATAATTAAATAGGTATGAAATATTCAACTATTTAACAAAATATATCCTAAAATATACACCTATTTAATTATAAAATATATACTTATCATTTATTAATTAGGAGAAGCTGTTTGAAGGCTAGCCCAAAGGATGGGTACAATCCCAAAAACTAGCCTATTGGAAAGGTCACTTGCGAAACTTGACGACGTAAACTCGTAACATAAATTCTATATTCAGGATCTTGGCATTATACATCGGGACTTCAGCAGTGGCTTTGCAGAGAGAGAGAGAGAGAGAGAGAGAGCACTTAGCAGATTGAGGTTAATCATTTCTGTTTGTTTAAGCTTTAAATGTTATTGAATGACACTTTGTGAAGACTACTTTATGACCACAACTCTAACAAGTTCTGAAACAATTGACTCTGTAGTGCATGACAACTTGTATCTACAAAATTGTCTCGCAGAAGCACTAAGGAATTGTGAAATGGCACTATAGAATTATTCACCTTTAAAGAAACAAACTCTGTAAAATTACCCTGCTGGGAAAAACTTAAAGGACCTAGCTAGAGAGATGTAGGGCTGCTTTTCTTAAATTCCAAACGAATCATGATTCAAGCTACAAATTCTTGATCGAGTTTAGTGGACAGTCACTGTTCTGTCTCCGCAAAAGGTCGTCCCCAAATAAGAATTCTTATTTCTTTTTAATGATAGAACATTATAAAAAATATTGAAAGTATATATAGGAAATAGTCGCAAGTGATTAAGATTCACACAACTAGTAGTGATTTATAAGAATCAGTGGCACTTAATTTGTGTGGAGCGGCAACCGAGTTTGAGACGATCAAATCAAAGTTGGGCCGGGGATAATGAAACACTGGGAATGAATAAAAAATTATCTTTGGGGATCAAATTGTGGTAATAAGCAATGGGAGGGGGACAAGTGGTGTGTATAAGAAAGGGACGACCCAGTAGTGAGTGAGTGAGGTGCATAGCAATTAATGAAAACGGCCCTCCATGTGCACTCATATCTGGATGCCTCACCTTTCAACGAGGGACCATAACTTAGCCCCCACCTCTTTCGACGAACGTGAAAAAAGACGTCAACTTTGGGCATGCCTATTTTTAGCCATGAATCTTATCTTCCTAGGTTTATCATACATATACATATGTATTGCAATAAAATCGTACATTAAAAGGGATAAGAAAAGAGGGACGGGAGATGAATGGGAAGAAGGTTGGGGGGGATCCAAAACACCTTTTGCACGTTATTTTTAAGACCAATACTTACATCTAACTTTGAACATGATATCTCATGTACTCTCTATCTTTAAACTTCCACTTCCCTTTGCCTGCGTTATAGTACTCCCCTTTTAAATAACGATCACAACTTTTCCCTTCTCCCACTTGCTCTGCATCATCATTTTACTTTATGCCAAAACCTAACCTATATGTAGATGTAGTCCCCTACGTGATTGCCTCCCTGTTATCATAGTTGATCCATTAAATCTCTTTGTCAGTTTTTGTTTTAGTTCACTTGATTGGTCGTTTGTTGAACCAAAACATGGATAAAAAGTTGGAGTAATTCTGTATGTGAAATTGCAATGTACGGACTAGACGAGAATCCATGCTTTAGGAGTTTGAGGATGCTTTTATTTTTCCTCTATGGCTCTATCCTTAATTAACTCTAAGAATTTCTCTTCCCAGAAACATTAATTTGTTGAGGGAGAACAGCTAATTAATTATATAATAAGTAACTAGACTTGTAACTTGTGTGTGCTCACTCTTCCGGGATTTAGATTTTTCCAGGAAATATATCCTGAACTAATAACTACACCAATATGAATTGTAAATGAATAATAAAGTAATACTTGTCTATTTTATTTTTATATAATAAATAGAAGCTGTCACTTTATAAAGAAAAGGGTTAGGTGGGAATTAAGATATGATAACTGGTTTGTTTTCACAAAGATGATCATTCATGTACGTGGATTGAATATAATGATAGTTCCTGTGAGACAAGGCAGGCTCTAATCCATTATGGGCTGTGAAGATGGGGCGCCACTGTGGTTTAGACAATTCTTTGATGCTCAATTTATACACACTTTCATGTTATGTTAAATAAATTTGAACATTAATTAATCGGTAGAAATTATAAAACGAACTATTGGTCTAGTTTTGGCGGAGTGGACAGTCGGAGTTGGTATAAAATATTGGTTTGCGTTGGATAATTGCGTCCCTCTTGTTTTCCCACTACGTGAAAGATTAAGGAGGAAGTGGTGTTTTGACCTTCGTTTTTATTTATTTATTTAATTTAAGATATGTAAGTAATTATTACACTTTTATTGTAGTTAGGCCGTATGAAGAGTGGTCTTTTGACTTCGCTAATCGCTGGCGTAGAGCGACGATAATATTTTTTTAAAAAAAAATAATGAAAAATACAAAGTGGAGAGGCTTTAATTAATGTGGAAATATCGAGTGGGAGTTGAAAACTGTGTGTGTTAGTGGGAAGTATAGTCTCTATAACATATATAAATAATAAAGCCATAGGAGGGGGGCAGTGCGCACTTTGATTGCTATGTGTCTGCTCTACAAAAAGTCAAATTAAAAGTTCGAATTAAAGGCCAAATCTGTTCGATCTCATGAAATTTTTGGCGGGTCGGTATCAATTTAATATAAACTAATTAATGAATATATAATGCACTTGAGGATTTCAACTCAACTCTTGATGATAGTGAGCTCACATACTGCAGTTTTGTTTTATTCTCGCGGTTTCAACCATGGTCTCCATGTCATGAAAGGAGAAAGATTAAAGATTAAGCATGCCTAATTCCAGCCAACACACGTTATGGGTTAATTTCGGGCCTCATATCTCTCTCTAACATCCATAGCTTGGGCTCGATATTCATTGATAAGGGCCAATAGGTGAGAAAAAGTCGTTTGGGCCTGATTACTCTTGGGTTCGCTTTGGGCCCAAGTTCATTTAATATCATCCATTGATAAATCCAATAATGATCAATGGGGTTTAGATCTAATAGAATGAGTTATTCCCACCATTGGAGGTTAGTCTGAGTAGTAAGTGATCCAATATCACTTAAACGAAGTCTCAAGTTTGAGTCTTGATGTATACAGAAAATTTCCATAGTAAGATTCACCCACTATAGCTAGGTGCGCGAAGCGGGTCAGCTCCGAATGCAGTCGAGGTAAAACTCTGATGAACCGAATTTGTAACAAAAAAAAATGAATGAGTTATTCCCTCATAGCATAATAAACTAAAATTTAAATTTATATTTAATACTCGATAATGTCTCTAACAAAATATTCTCTTATAGGAGCATACATAAAATTCAATGATCTTCATTGGACAAAAAATCAAATGGATTATAAAATCTAATCCCTCCCATCATTTTTATAAGAGATTTTACATATTTTTAGAAGCATTAGTTACTTGTTTTTTGCCAAGTACCCTTAATCATATAGATAAATACAGGACTATACTAATTTAATAAATTTTGTTAAGGAAGAGTACTTTTGAAAAGTGATTAAAATATGAACATATAAAAAAGAGAAAGGAGCCCGTGTGTGTGTATATATATATATATATATATATATATATATATATATATATGGAGAGAGGTATAGATTATAGATAAAATTATTGAGATCCCTTTGGAAGTGAAAACTCACGAGTAACTTGTACGTAATTTATTTCTAGTGGTATTGTTCAGTGTTAACCACATTACGTCGTGATACTAATTTCGCTTAGAACATTACACATGGAGGCATGTGTATACATGCGGACATAGGACTTATAAGCAAGATTCTCATAAGAGACAAAATGAGGCTTGTAAAAGAGAATATACAAAAGGTTAAACTCATCATATTTAATTAATATTAGAATTAAAAGATGCCCACGAAGGATGCTGTGAGATGCAGAAGGAGACAGTTTTTTGGGGGAGCAGCGAGATCGACTTAACCTTAGTTTAATTCTCATAGACTTGTGGTACGAGCTGTGAGGAAGACAGATGAAATGAATTAGAATAACGTATTCATAATTTTCTGAGAACGACGACATAGTTGATGGGGTTGATGATGTGGTGAAGAGCAAGTTCTTGATCGACGAGGGAGGCATAGATATCGAATAAAGGGTCTAAAATGGCGTCTCCGAAGTGACTGGAAATCATGGACTGTTGGATAGCCCTAATGGCTTTGGCAAGTATGGTGCCATACGAGGCCTTGCCAATCCCACTTGTCTCTATTTCTGATATCTCTATTCTCTCTAACTCAAACGACCCTTCTTTCCTCACCTGTTCTTCTATCTCTTCCCTCCATGCTGCGTAGAAATGCACATCATACGAATCCACCTTCTCCTCTTCTACTTCTCCCTTCGATCATAACAAACAAAACAACTCAATTAATTATTCAAACCAAGTGGATTACAACTTTGATGCGTCAATGATCTGCTTCAATAGTTATTTTGTCTCGTATTGATTGACATTTTCTTATAGATCTCACAATCTAATGATTTGAGTATTAGTATTATATTAGATTTTTATTCTCATCCTATTCTATCTATTTAGGACCTTGAGTGTTAACAAAAATCTAAAATAATACTAATACTCAAAGTCTTAAATAATTATACTAATAAAAATCTAATTTAAACTAGTTCTAACATTACTCTTACTTGAAAAATAAAATAAAATCTCATCTAAACTAAATTAAGATATTTTTTTTTCAAAAGTAAAATATAATATAAATTGCTTCATATAAATTATCGGTCAATTATAGTTAAAATGAGGTGAGTTGTTATATTTTAATTAGATAAAATTTAGATGATATGACATTCTTAGAGTATATAAGTATTTCTTAAAAAGATCACTATAATCAAGGTCCTAAATAGCAGTGTTTTACGAAAATAATTTTATAATCTATTTGGATCTTTCATACTTTTTTACAAAATTGTATGTGGAATTTTATATCAAAATGATTTGTTGAATTAGTAATTTTTCCATTCAGAAATAAAAAAAAAAGTAGTATATATATATGAACAATAATTAAGAATGGATTAGATTTTTTTTTAAATCACCAGATTAAACTTCTCCTCTTCTACTTCCCACTTCATTAAAAAAATCCAATAAATTAAAATAAAATAGAATATTCGAACCAAATTGCAAACCCGTGTAAGTTCTGGAATTTCCTAATCCACCAACCCATGTGTTGAGAGAGTTTTCTAGAAGTCTCCGGTCGAGAAAGATACTCATATTCTAAGTTTGAGAATAAATTTTTATTTTCAAACGAAATAAAAATGATTGGAACTTCGATTGATGAAATGATTTTTTTTAAAATAGTAATTAATTTTGTATAATTTAGATTGTCAGTTTATCATAAAAGGATCCTTTAGACGACATTACTTTTTGTATACTAACAAGTCAAGTCTCAAGATTACCCCGGAAGGGATAATTAATGACATTAATATTTCATAATTACAATCAAGTGATACAAATATTTTAATCAAACAAAAAATTATACATGAGTATAATCAAGGTCCTAACTAATTATATTTTATTCAAACCAAAAAACATTTATTCGCTTTATGAAAAGTATTTTATAACTTTTTATTTAAAAATTATTGTAGGATCAAAATTATTTGAGGGGCCGGGTTAGTAAATTTTCTTTAAAACAGTTAAAAAATTATAAATATGTACAAAATAATTATAGATGTAGATATATTTAATGTAGACATAATATGTGTAAATATAAATATAAGATTTTGAATTTTCCATGATAAGGTATTACTATCTGGTATTTAATATAAAAATTATATAATTAATTTAAAAAAATTAAAAAAATTAATCATGATAGTTATTTATAACAAATATAGTTTGATTTGTTTAAAATATCATATTTCATTATGACTACCTTTAGAATAGAAACTCCATAATGAGTGTAATCAATAGGATACTATGGGCAAAAAATTATAAATTAAGAGGACAAAAGTGAATTGAGATATTATATTTAATATCAAATTTAATTTTTTAACTAATTTTTATATTAAGAATTTGATGGAGTATTTTTTTTTTTATTTTGAGTTTTAGGCTTAGTTTCTAATAAAGAGTAGTGTAGGGGATAACAACTAAATATATAACTCCTCCTACATTTAATATATAGTATATTTAACTAATTTGATTAAACTAAAGAAGTTAATTAAGTTAACTAATATATCATATTTTTCTAAAGTATTTTAATTATTTTTAAATCCCACACTCCCTCTTTTATTAGATTATTATTAAGAAGGTATCAATATAAATAATTTAAAAAAATTAATAAATATAATAACTAAATCATATATTAAAAATTATCTTCAATTAGGACTTATACGGAGTATAAGCCTATAATTTAAAATGCTAAAAGTATCAATATAGGCAGAAGTAGTCTTACCTTGGAGACCAAAACGGAAAACGAACGCGTGAGAATTTCCCACAACAAAGAGTTGCCTCTGTCAACATGTTCAGGCCCTCTTCTTCCTAGAAAGATGAGCACCATTCTTCCCCCAACTACCACTTCCTCAGACCTTGATCTCAGGAACAACGCAAAGTCCTCCTGAAATTGCTTGTAGTACGCTTCAACCACCACCTCAGGACTCCTTTCTGCAATGTAAACGCTTCCCTTGTTCACTGGCCTCCCCTGCTCGTCATAAAGCCCCGCAGGAACCTGCATATAAACAAAGACATGCTATATACGAGAGAATATATATATAATAATGAAAGATGAATCTTGTTGATGAGTTTGGTGTCAGCTTACTTATTACCTTGGAGAGCCAGTGCAAGGAGTGTGAGGAGTGGACAAAGTGAAGGCAAGTGTTAGGGAAAAGTCTTCCATAGAAGGAACCAGGGTAAGCTCCCATGAAAATGAGAGGATCGAACTCAATAGTGTTATTCCTGTGTTGTTTGAGTGAGCTGTGGAAGTCGGGGAGGGCCTTGAAGATTGAGTTGAAATCATTTGTAGGAAGATCGTTGAGGTAAACCCTGAACTCAGAAAGTGCAGGCTGTGGAATGTTGTGGTTGATGATGATTCCTTGGATGGCTACGAAGATGTCTTTGATGAATGAAAGGGTGTTGGGTCCGGAGGAACAGCCCAAGTCAGCGATTCCGAAGCTGTTAGGAGAGATTGCAAGGTAAAGACTATCAACTGTGTCCATGATTATGTGCTTCACCTTATCAGATGCCTTCTTCTGTCAAATTCCAAAGTGAAGCTGGGAATTTATTCTTGGAGGAATGAAAACTGAAAAATGAAAGAAACAGAGAGACTAGAGAACCTGCAGTGAGGAGTTTTTGGCGTAGCTAGTGTTGCCACTTCCTCCAGTCATGCAGAACACTTTTTGTGGATCCATATATGATATATTGCTTCTGCTATCTGTTGTATTCAGTGCAGAGTGGTGTGCTTTAAATGATTCGGCTAGCCTTCTGGTTTTTCCTCGTTATTACCCTGATCTCTCCTACTTACAATATGTCTAGTTTTGCTTCAAAGGTTATAATATAGCTAGCAAAACCTATGCATCCACCTTTAGTTTAGTTCTTTTACAGTACTAGTTCTCATGTGTTTTAAAAGTCAAGGTTTACTTTTAAAATATATCATTACCCATGTTAAGGACACGGTGGCTCTCGTATATACTTCTAGTGGGTTTTGGTATTTTTTGGAGGATATGGGATTGGTTTCTAATGCCAAAAAAATAAATATTTTGATGTGAGAATTCTACAAATAAAATTGTTTTAAGATAAGGAAGTGACACATTCAAAGGAAGAGTCTGTATTGAAATTTCTTTTATACTCTCATCTTTCTGTATTCACAAATCCATCCATTTATCTTATTATAATTGATCAGAATAATACATATGATTAAGATCCGTTTGCAATAATATACAAGGAAAAGGACATAAGAGATAAGAGTGTTGGCATTTTACGAGGCTGTGGATCCACACTTGCCTATTTATAATAAAAAATTTGAAAGCATTCAAATTGTTTAGTACTACAAACCTATAGCTATGGCTGCTTTGAAATGATAAGCCCTCGAAAAGCAAGAGAAGACTGGCATGTAACTTAATTTGAGTGGCAGTTATACATTAGTATTATTATGTTAAGTAGCGATTAAGTATATAAATTGATTAGATATTCATCTATACATACATAGATTCCATTATAATTAGGCACAAGACAGCGGACCAAGCTGTTAGCATATTTAAGGCCGTCGGTCTGCAGCTTGTCTCTTAACTCAGTGACTTCATCTATGGGGCCTCGTCTTTCAATGATTATGCCTATATATGCTCATGCAGCTGATGTAGCTGCAGCATATATACTAGCATCATTTTGGACACATCACTAAATAGTTCAGATGGAGGGAAAAATGAAAGGAAGATAGGAAGAGAAATTACTGGCAGGAATAAAAACTTACTATATATTGTCTAGAGTTTTCCCTCCTAATACCCTTTCCTCTAATTTTCTTCCCACCCAAATTAAGGATTAGCAACTTAGCTCTATTATTGGACAATGCGTGTGAGTAAAAAAATAAAACAAGAATTGAAATTTCAGAGATGTGTGAGAGAGAGATGCTTCACAATATATTCTCTTGTGAGTTGGGGAGGTAGGACAAATTTGCTTCAAAGGGCAGAGAGTAATATAATAATATAAAACATGTCAAATGAGAGTATCTTTTCTTTTTTGGGCCAAAACAAAAGAGAGTATCAGAAAAATGAGATACCATGACAAATACAAACAAATCCCAATCAACCCACCAGTCTACCTCGACCAGTTATTTTTAAAACGAATAATAAGTTTTATTTTAATGGTTAATGTCAGTCAGAGGTGTTCTCAGTTGAGGCTTTTGTTAATATATGTTTAATACTGTGGGGGCCCTTCCTTGGGCCGCAACAAAAGAAGAATTGGGCTTCTAAAACTGGACATGTGGAGGAATGGGCCTAACTCATAATTGATCTCATGGGCACACGCATTGATCACAAAACAATCTGGCAATCGATGTAACCGAAAAAACAAAGCAAAGACATTGGCAATCGGTTCCTGTTAAATAATTTATTAAAAGTCAAATCCCGTTTGCAATGCTCCAAGAAAGAAAGAGAGAATATAATGATCAAATAGCAGTATACAATGATAAATTTCCGTATAAGAAATGTGTTAGTGTCTAATAATGTTGTCACTTGTGGGGGAATTAATTCAAGATCGCTATAAGAATGATAACTAAATGCGAAAGCAGGAAAATATAAAGAAAGAGAGCGCAAACTCTTGCCTCCTGAGAAGGGAGGGAAATGGTATCAAAATCATTTTTGGAGGCAAACTGAAGCACCTTTCTAGCAATTAATTTGCACTGGCCATTAATCAATTGCCTTTAACAAAGGGGCCCAGCGCTTAATCATTTTGTCAGAAACCCCTGAACGTGGTCGCCATTAAGATTAATCTTCCTCTATTTTCATGTACTTTTAACAAGTTCAAATAATTTAATTATTCATGTCTATGGTATGAACTAGTGAATAACTTTCCGGCTCTATCATTCCTTCTTGGAATCTTTGTACTCGCAATCGCTCACAGGGTTACTTTGTCGCCCCTTAATCATTTACTGAACCCTATTATTCATAAGCAATTGGGAAATCATGACTCTACTCCTTAATCAAAGCTCGTTTACTTTATTTCACTGCTAAAGGTTTATTTGGATTATTTTTTTTTTAACTTTATTTTAAATGTTTTTACACTGTAATGTAATGCTGTAAGTATTTGAGGAAGTGTCTAATCATAATTTCAAACAATCATTACGTGATTCAACTCTTTTTATTACATATTATTACTTCTAATTCTTAATACATGAATTAGTTAAATATTAAATTTAATTTTAAATTTTAATCTATTTTATATATAATATTTATTATTTTTTAAATTATTTTATCTCACTTATAAATTGATATATAATTTAATATTATATATAGATTAATATTTTAAAAATATTATATCATATTTATTATAATTAACATACTTATTTAATTTTTTTAATTTATTTAAAATAATTAAATAATTTTTGTATTAATATTTTTTAAACCTTCAACGTTATCTGCAACCCATTTTACTTTATATACAATCATGAGATTCCACAGTACAGTGACCTCACTCAATATATCTCTTCGCTTTTCCCCCATCTGATTCGTAAAGAAGATTCCATGTGTAAAATACAATTTGAGATAAAAAAAAAGTTTCTGAGAAATTACTTTGAGTTGCAAATTCACAATATATATAAGAGTCATGTAGTTTCCTTTGTTTCTAGGAGAATAGTTGTAGCAAGCAGCTTCTGATGCGAAACAAGCAGAATGAGATGGAAAGTACATAAACACCACCGAAGAAGCCAACAAGAATACACTGCGTAAACAACGGTCTTCAATTTTGTACTGAATTAAGGCATATTATTTACTATTAGCATCTTAAATTTAAGAGGCATTTACTTCGTTCGGTCGGCAAACTTGTGCTTCTATGTTAACTACAACAGTACATCTTCATCCGACTTTTTTGAAAAAAAATATGAATCTCGTTGTTTTTACAAGGTGACAAAATGAGGTTTGTTAAACAATAACACCGTCATCAATCTTTTTTTAATAAGAAAAATTTATGTGGATTAGGTATTAATTTTTTTATTAAAGCCAAAACATAGTACTAAGATTTAGATAACGCTTATAAAAAATTTATAAAGATAGAAATAAGAATTAAATTTATGTTTTTATAGAATATAAATTTATTTTTTATTATTTATCCGATTATTAATATAAAATATATTTAATTAATTTAATTAGATTAAAAATGTTAGTTAAATTAGTTAATATCATATATTTTTTTTAAAATAATCTATTTATATTTATTAATTCTTTCTCTCATTCTCTTATTTAATTATTATTAAATAATATTTATAGAAATAATTTAAAAATATTAATAAATATAATGAATACTTATTGTATTTAAAATTTGGACTGAAGGAGGGTGAATTATAAAATGGGTCTTTAGCAATCAAATCAACTACATCAACATTGGTTGCCGACTCAAACTCCATTATTCATCATCCTTTTCTTTTAATTATATTAAATTTATGTTATACATTCAAAAAATAATATTCATTGAATATAAATAATGTACTATTTGTATTAATTCCGCGGACGAGAATTGCAAGTTATCATTAAGAAGAACTCTGCTTCCAGTTGGCTGTGGGTCATTTCAAATGCCACATGTCTGCCGGTTCTTTGAATCCACATCTCGATTGGACGACCACAATAGTACATTAGCTAACAAGAATCTAAATTATGTGGTCAAAATTTTATATTTAAATAAATTCACATTCACATTTATAATCACATACATATGGAGTAAGTCTTCTTTTATTATTTTCAGAACTAGTGCAATGCAAGTCCTATATATTTTTGTTAATATATATATATGTAATAGATTAGCTAATTATAGTGGAAGTATTATATTCGTTTTGCACGCTTGCAATTAGTTACAAATCTTCAATATTTCTGTCTTCTTTTCTTTATTAAAATTCTCTGATCCTCTATAATCTACTATTTTCTCCCATTTATTTAATTAATTACTTTAAACTTTTTTAGAGTTTAAATAACACACACCAACCAATAATATTTAATAATGGATAACAATACGTCAATATACCTATTTATAAATAGTGTATGATCTATATAGAGGTACACTATTTATAATTAAGACATGATAGAGTTTAACAGTACAAAATATCTTTTTCAAGCGAACAAAGCCTATTTTTATAGGGGACTTACTTTATGGTTGAAACATAGACACATTTAATTGTGAATTTAAATGTGACAGAATCCATTGTCCGTAAATTCAACTGGCGAAAGGGTAAGATATACGATTATTTAGAATATGTTCGATTTCTAAGAAGTAACATTTTATAGTAGTTCCAATCGCGACATTTGATAAGACATCTTAAATCTTAGATACTTAGGTTTATGCCTAAGAGTAATAGACAGTTCGCTTTACTCAATATTAGTATCATTTAGAAAAAAAAGAAAATTTTACCCTATCTTTATATGATAGGTTAGCTTAACACCTCTTTAAAAATTTTTATAATAAAAAAAAATATAATAGATAAGGTAATATCATATATTCACGGCCGCAATCAATAATTCAAATCACACACTCCTATAATCCATTTTTTCTTCAAAAAATTTCCTTCAACTATTAGTGTGTATAAAATAAATAATCTAAACTATTTTTGTAAAGTTAACAAGAAATATTTAAATACATGTCTTATTATTTTAATTTTAAATAAGATATATTTGTAGCAATGAAATACTATTGCTCTCTTCCCCAAATGATAAATGATTGATTCAAAATATCTATGGTCCATATTATGTATAAAGGACCGGAATTGCCTTGTTTATGTATAATTGAAAAGTGCATTAACATAAATATGGTAATAAGAAAATTTAATACAAAAGTATAAGGTAGATTGGCTCATACTTCCGCATAATAACTACTAAATGTGATATTATTACAAGAATAACTTTAGTATGCCAAGTATAATTTTTATTATCCAATAACCAGTCAATAAAACCAAAATTACACCTTGCCAGGTTTTTTAAAACCATAAGTGAGATATATTCGAAATATGTGCAGGATTATTATTAGGATTATCATACTTGCTAACTATCAATGACCTAATCAAATTAACCAACCAATTAGCTTCATTCATTATATATTGAACAGAAATAAAAACCTCAATAATAATTAGACGATAGTAATAAGTTATAGCAAACTCTATCATTATTTAGACTAAATCACAAGTAATTCTCTAATTCCCACTAAATAATAAAATATGTTAAAATGAGAAGTAACGTATTTACAAGTTACATCTTCCGCCTGAATCTCAAGGTAATATCCACTTTTATCACCATAAAATAAAAACAGACCAACCTTACATTAATTAAATTAAAGTCAATCAGGACGAGCATTTAATCAAAACTCATGCTGAGCTCAGCGTTATGACATCTTCATCCTTTCCATCCACATATTCACTTCTCTTACTGCTGCTGATAGTAAGAAGCCAGATTCACACCGAAGTTTTGGTATTTCAAAAAATCTCTATCGCCTGAACAATCTTTATTACTAGTTTCTATATCGCTGACGATGCCAATTACATCTTTTCATATTCTTGTAAATAAACAAATAGACAATCATGCAGCAATTTTAATTCAAGAATTATATATATTTATATGAGAATTATATTTGAATATTAAATGTATATTCTATCGAAACATTATGACATTGAGTTAATTAATTTACACGGAAAAGTGACAGTTTATAGTCCCGTCAACGAAACATATTGGCAGACAAATCACATGAATTTGAGAAATATCAGATGAGGTCCCTTGCTCTTTGGCTATAGTTTCAAAATTAGGGAGATAGCAAGTTCCTCCCAGATCGTCCTGGAGTAGGGTTGTTAGAGACGTGCCTAAGAAATTAAATTGAATAACTTACAAAAAGAAGGATGAAAATGACGCCGACCAGTTACCAGCCTCCAAATTGTCTTTTCGGGTAATGGGAAACTTCAATTTCTTTTGGGGCGGTGGAAACGAAGCTTTTATTAGTCTGTGTCTTTGAGATTACATATATATATATATATATATATATATATATATAATACAAAGTTCCGTACATTAAAATTAATGACCACCTCAGGTGTATGATGTCGTCGTTGCGGTTGCCACACATTCAATCCAATTAGTGTCATAAGAAGTCAAATTTATGTCCTACGATATCGATAGGGATGCATGCAAGTGGATTGAGCGAGATGATACCTTGCGAATATTAAACATAAATTCTAATTAAAATATACTATGCATGTCTCGTGTTGGATTTGATAATTCAAATTCTGATACATCATTACCCTTACGAAATTGTTTCTTGTGTTTTTGGATTGAGGTTTTGCATTTCATGTGGAAGGAGAGTTCATTATATTTGTCGATGCCACGTAGCAATATTGACGTATATGTCGGTGAATTTTTAAGTGGCTGGATTTAACTCAACTAATAAATATAAATATATAACGGATAATTCATGTACATCAGCAAACTCTGGAAGCCAAATACATGAAACTGATGATACAAAAACATCCCACTAAATATATCATTACACAAAATTGAAAAATTAACTGATAAAAGCTGATTCAATTTATACGCGAGAACATAAATTTAAATACTCGTGTAAAGACTTTATTAGTGACTAATTTCTAAGTCGTATTTGTAAGTATTTTTTGTGTCAAATATAAGACTTGTACTATCTTAATAAATTTCTAGGACTTAATTGGCTTAAACTTTATTCATTAAAAAAGAAAAAATTTAGCGTATACCAAACATGACCCTAAGTCGGAAAGAATGAATGAATTTCAATCTATATCACCTAGAATCCGTTTGGTTGGATTTAGGATTGTCATTATAGTGGTAATCCCGATTGTATTATTATGGAGAGTGTATGTTTGGTTGGTAGTGATAATAATCATTATTACCAAAATAGACAGGGGCTGAATCAACTGCAATACAATAAAATTACCCAACTACCCCTTTCCTTTATTGGCACCCCCCCTCTCTCTATGCCTCTCTTTATGATATGTACCAAAGAGCTCCAATGGCATGTATCCCATTTTTTTCTGGAAAAAGACATCTTTGATATTTTTATTTTCTTCGAAACAAATGGCCTCAATTGAGAGGACTCGTACACAAGCACATAACCACTGCGATCCACACACATTTCTTTAGATCTTTTATTTAGTTGATGAGTTTGCTTTCATTTTAAATATAAAACTTTAATGTAATTTGTCTATCATATGTATTATTTTTCTCTTAAATTAATTATTTTATTAGTTGTACACATTATGTGTGAGATCAATAATTAAAATTCGAGGGAATATATATTTTAAGAGTAGTTTTTGATATAAATGATTAAAATAAGGAATATATTTTATAAAAATAAACATATTTTTTTATAAATAATTAACTTAATTAATTTATATAAATGAGTCAGATTTCGTACTACGTACTTTTAAGACATGAGAGGGTGTCTGTGTGTGAATGCATGTAAGGTAGGACTATATATGTGATGGTAGTTCAATGGAACAAAGCGACAAAAGGAGGATTGTTGAAGGAATTATAAAAAGTTTAATTATATTTAATTAATAGGCGAACATTATTGCCAACGTTAAAGAATCCGAGCCCTGATTACATCAATATTGCTTACCTCATATCAGTTACGTAACTTAACTCTGATATATACCATGAAATACGATATTTCATCCGCAGAGAACGGACTCGCCCACGTTCAATGATTGCTAAGCAACAAAACTACGATAAACAAAGATTAACAGAGCGCCGTCCCCATTAATATATTTCGTTTTCTCACACGTATGAAAGAGAGCTACACCATCTATAAATATCTACCTCAAAACACACACACGACACACAAAGCGAGACACTAAGAAAATCATATAGCTAGACAATCAGAGAGAAACAAGATCCTAAGAATGGAGGTTGCTCTAGTGCTGCGCATGAATGGGGGCGTAGGAGAAGCAAGCTATGCTAACAATTCCCTAGTTCAGGTATATATGATCGTTCATTATAACTACCCCTTTCAATGAACTGCATCTTCCTAGCATAAACTGATAACTCTTTTTTGGTGATGGTGGAAAACAGCAAAAGGTGCTGACACTGACAAAGCCGATTCGAGAGGAAGCCATAACCAACTTGTACCGCAAAATGCTCCCAGAACGCCTAGTGATTGCAGACCTAGGTTGCTCTTCTGGTCCAAACACTTTCTTTGTGGTTTCTGAAGTTATCAAAACAGTGCAGAAGCTTTGCAGACAGCTAAACCATCAGTCTCCAGAATACCAAGTCTTCTTGAACGATCTTCCAGGGAATGACTTCAACAACATCTTCAGGTCTCTTAGCAGCTTCAAGGACAAACTCATTCATGAAATGGTTTCTGGGATTGCTCCTCATTGCTTCTTATCTGGAGTCCCTGGTTCCTTCTACGGCAGGGTTTTTCCTTCAAGAAGTCTCCATTTTGTTCATTCCTCTTATAGCCTTCAATGGCTATCTCAGGTATATATATATATATATATATATATCCACTGGTTTGAATATGAGATATTGTTGAGATCTTCTTTCTCTCTTCTTATATAGAGCGAAATGTTTGATTGATTAATGCATTATTATTAGGTTCCCGAGGAAGTAGAGAACAATAAGGGCAACATCTATATGGCAAGCACGAGCCCATCGAATGTGTTGAAGGCTTATTACGAGCAATTTCAAAGAGATTTCTCATTCTTTCTTCAGTGTCGTGCAAAAGAAGTGGTGGAAGGGGGTTGTATGGTGCTCACATTTTTAGGGAGAAAAAGTGACGATCCCTCTAGCAAAGAGTGCTGTCTTATCTGGGAACTCATGGCCAAAGCTCTCAATGACATGGCCTCCATGGTAATCATATTTTTAATTTTAACTTGCACCGCTCCTTTTTTATGATTTTGAAATGTAAAAGATTGAACTATTGTCTACGGGCCCCATTGCTATATTATCCTTTAACAACCGCATTAATGAACTATTGGTCCCAGTACTGTTGTCTTGTACAAATCACCAATATTGACGAACTATTATATTGGTCCCATTTCTATATATATCTTTGAAGAAAACATGTGGCTCATATTAATGAGCTAGTCACCATCTCATTTAAAAAGTACCTAACATATATACTAACTTGTTTTACTATGATTTACAGGGGATCATAAAAGAAGAGGAAGTGGACTCGTTCAATATACCTCAATACACACCATCCCCATCTGAAGTGGAACAAGAGATAGTGAAAGAAGGGTCATTCAACATCAACAATATGGAGGTATCTTCAGTGAATTGGAATGCGTACGATGACTGGAACGCAAGAAACAGTGAGTTTAGTGAGTCGGAAGTAGCGAGTGATGGTGGATATAACGTGACAAAGTGTATGAGGGCAGTGGCCGAGCCCTTGCTGATCAGCCACTTTGGAGAAGGAATCATCGAAGAAGTTTTCAAGATGTACCAGGAGATCTTAACAGATCGCATGTCCAAGGAGAAAACTGAATTCATCAATGTCACCTTGTCTGTGACGAGAAAATCGTGATCCTTCGTACTTGTCACTGTCTTAAATAACTTCTCCCTCATCTTTTGATAATTGAAGTTTGGAGTTTGCTTGCTTAATCTTTAGTATTGTATGTATAGCTTTATTTGTGTTGTTGAAGCTTGCGTTTTGTTATGTAATAAAATGGTATTTTAAATTATACACTATTATTCATCAGTTCAGGGTTTTTGTCTGAGGGGGAACATTTAAACGACTGTACTGTTCATATTTTGACCATTTTATATACAAATGCGATCAATAACTTGACCATGAGTCACGCTTAAGGATAACTTAACGCTATGGTCAGAGACGTGATAATAATAATAATAACATGACAATTTTGTAATTTAATATACTCCTTCCTTAATATAAGGCTTAATTTAGGAGTTAATCCTATCATAAATATAACATCTATTTCTTATATTTATTAATTTTTTTTCTAAATTACCTCTATTGATACTCCCTCAATAATAATCAAGTAAAAAAGCGAGTAAGAGAATTAAGAAAGATGATTAGATTATTTTAATTTAAAAAAATATATTATATTAACTAATTTAACTAACTTTTATAATCTAATCAAATTAGTTAAATATATTATATATTAAGAATAAGATGAATAATTAATTATAAAGATGACACTATAAAAGTCCATAGAGCTAAAGAACAATTGGACATCCAAAGTATTTGATCTAGTGGGAGATCAACTATATCAATGAGGGGAGAATTGACGTTTAATTCTCATTTTGTTAAAAAAGACTATTAGGAAGAGGTATAATGGTTGCAAAGCCCCAATCATAAGTAATTGGTTATTTGGATACCATTATAAGATATAGAAAAAAGTACTAAATACTAGGTGGATTGAAGAGTTTTTTTTTTTGTTATAAAAAAATTAGGTGAATTTAGTATTGATCTCTAAGTCCACTTATGCATGTAGCGGTCCCAAGCCCAAGTAAAGAAAGAGTATTGTGTTAGGCCCTGACAGTCAACGTAAAACATGTCGAATCTTATGAACATGGACATACGAAAAAATTGCGCTAATACTCGGTCGTTGCCCGTAAGTAATGCGCTATATAGCTCGAGTACAGTAAGAAGTGAGTAAGGGCCACTGTATCATCGCTCGGATGTAGTGTTAAATGAGTAAGGTCTACCGCTCTTTTATGGACGGAGGCAACTAAAGAAGCTAGCTCATGAGAGAAAGATCAAATTTAGCACTTGGAATATTGGAACTATGAGCGAAAAAGCGTGGGAGGTGGTGGGCGTAATGGTAAAGCGAAATATTAACATCTTGTGCCTTCAGGAAACTAAATGGGTGGAAAAAAAAATCTCAAAAAATTAATGAGTTTAAATTTTGATACACAGGTAAAACATGTACGAGGAATTGTGTTGGTATCATTGTGGATAAAGAGTGGAAGACAAATGTAGTGGATGTTAAAAGGATTGATGACAGAATTATATCTTTAAGAATAATTATCGGTAGGGATACAATTAACATTTTAAATTCTTATGCACCTCAAGTGGGAACAGAAACACATTTTAAGGAAAAGTTCTAGGAAGATTTGGAGGGGTTGATTCAGAGCTTACCACTTACTGAGAAGATTTTTATTGGTGGGGACCTTAATGATCATGTTAGTAAGGAGGTAGGATAATATGCAGGGGCTCATGGCGGTTTTAGTTTTGAAGATATTAATAATGAAGGGCAATCTATCCTTGAGTTTTTCTTAGCTTACAATATCAAGATTGTCAACACGTGTTTTAAGAAGCGAGATGAGCACTTGATCACATATAAGAGTAGGGTTCACAGGTCACATATTGATTTCTTTTTGGTAAGGAGTCATGACAGAAGACTTTGTATAAATTGTAAAGTGATTCCAGGGGACGGAGTGACAACCCAGCATGTGTTAATGATCATTGATGTGCATATTAAGTGTAGAAAGAAAAAACGCTAACATATTTTAAACACAAGAGTCAAGTGGTGGTAATTAAAGGGGGAGAAGAGGGAAACTTTTAAAAGAACTATATTAAATGAAGGGGTTTGGGAGATGCAGAAAAATGCTAATATCATGTGGAAGGAAATGGTAGAGAAGGTCCAAACGGTTGCTAAAGCAATTTTAGGAGAATCTAAAGGTTTTAGTTGATAAGATAAGGAAACTTGGTGGTGGAACGAGGATGTAGAAGAGAAAGTTAAGAATAAGAGAGATTATTTCAAAGCTATACACTTATATAATAATATTAAAAATTGGGAAAAATGTAACATTCCTATTTTTATTTTAGGATTTAAGTAGTATTAGAAGAAATTAATTTCTAATAGATAAAATTTTAATTTAATTATATAAGTTAAAATAGTTTATCTAAAGAAAATAAAAGAAAACGATAAGAAGAAGAAAGAGCATTATGGTAATACATATATATATATTATATAACAAAACAAAAAAAATAAGAAGAAGAAAGAAGACAAGACATAGTAGGGGAAAATTAATTAATAAAAAAAATAAAGAAGAAGAAGAGATGGGGAGCAGCTCCAAATTTTTTTACAAATATAAATAATATATATAACATAATATAATATAATATTAAAAAGAAAGTAGAGCCCACATCTATTTTTTTAAACAGAGTACACACACCGCCAAGCCACGCGAATTCTTTCTTTTCTCATTCTTCTTCTTCGTTTCGACTTCAGCTCGCGTCATCTGCTTCTCAAGTGCTCCATTGAAGAATATTATATCCTTTTGAGCTCTAATTTATTCTCATAAAATCTTTTAACTATCATAGTTATTTTTTAATTATTTTTTATATTAAGATAGTTATTTAGAAGTATAATTTCTGTTAGAAAGAAAATAAGTTTGAGAATTAGGGTTTGGAGTAAATGTAATTTTTCAACAAATGAGAACCATAAAATTGTAGAGATAAGTAAATACTTACATTTAATCGATTTATAATTTTTCTATTTGTATTATTTGAGAGAGTTAGGGTTAGGGTTTACATGTTAGAGAGTAAAGATGATTTAATATGAAAATTTTGTTGATTTAATTTGAGTTTAATAATTGGGGTATGTTTATTGGAGGTATAATTGGTATTTAATCAGTTTATATTATTGCTATAACTTGTAAATTAAAATGGGTTTGGAGAAATTAGGGATTTTAGTCAAATTGAATAATTATGGGTTAATTGATAGTGCAAATGAGTTATTAAAATTTAGAAATGATGTGATTTAATATTGAAATGAAGATTTGGATATTGTGAGTATTTGAAATTTTGGGTGAAACTTTAAGAATTATAAATTTAGGTTTTTTAGGTTGTTTGATGAGTTTAATATTATATGAGAATATATATGAGTAGAATAAAGTTAAGTCAATATAAAATTATCATAGAAATGATAATTTAAAAAATATATGTGTAATTGTGATAGAAAAATTTAGTTATGGTATTGAATTAATAATTTTTAAATAAAATAAAGTTAAAAGAGAAATGTGAATATTTATTTAAAATTATTTATTGTGTCAAATTAACAACATATTGATATACATTTATATAAACTATATAGATTGACTAGGAAGTTGTGACCTAAGCCGTGGCTCCTCATTTGTGGCATTTTGTTATCTTTGAAGAAAGGTAACCACTTTTCACTCATTGTGTTTACTAATATGATATTTGTGAGTAATTTGATATATATAATCTACTGATGATTATATGATTATATTGAGAAAAAATTATTGCTAATTTTATTAAAAATTGTCTTGTGGGATTTGGAAAGTTATGATTTTGAGAAAAATTTCATTGTGATATTTATTGAAGTTATTGATTATCGAGCTATCGATATTTTAATTAGTACTATTATCTGGATAATTATGTACATAGTGATTGGAATTAGTGATAATGAAGTTATCTTTCTACCACGTGGTATAGCCTCTATTGGAGCTCAATAGTTGGTTTTTGTCCCACCAGTTTACTGAGGGGCTGCGACACCCCTACCAGTTTATCGAGGGAGAATGAACCTATTGTCCAGTATTGTGCTCTGTAAATTTTGGCCGATCCATAACACTCGACCGGTTAGCTTTTTGAGTGGCCATTCATATGGTAGTTATCACTAGCCCATGGGTTCGGTCGGCAAGTATAAGGAGGTTCGGTTAGTTTGATGGGAGGAATTGGGATGATATTTCTGTTTGATTATATTATGATAATATATTATTTTCTATCTCGTATATTTTATTAACTGTCCCACTTGACACCTCACAAGCACATATTAGTATGCATGATGAGTAGGATTATTGGTTACTGAGATATTTGTCTCACCCCGTGGTTATTAACATTTTTCAGGAGTTAGTTCAATTGTTGGTTCTCACGGGAAGGTGCCAGAGACATAATGGTGTTATTTGACCTGTGTACCACTATCATCTATATTTATGTGTTAAATAGATGTAAATTGCCACTATATGGCATATTTTTGTTTACACTATGATAATTTAATATTTTGATGATTATACTGTACATCGTGTGCTGGTAGAAGGCCAGAGGCCTCTTAGGGTTATGCATGTGAATTTGTGGATCCACAGTAGCTATTTTGTCATATTAATTGTATCATACCGTATTTTGTTGTGTTATGGAATTGAGGTTGTTTACTCAAGTTTAACGCTCGGAGACTCCTTTTAAAAGTTGGAATTGATAATTATGATAGTGTTGAAAGAGTAATTTAGGATTTTTAATCATATTTATTAGTTGATAAAGAAAAATATTTTATAACCATGGTCGTGTTCATTTTGGAATCTTTGTAAAGCTCTTTTCTACCATAATTAACTCTTTTAAAGTTAAGAAACTTATTTATAAACATGGTTAGTTTGTAGCCAATTATGCTACAAATAATTTTAAATGATTAATTATTATTAAGTTAAGGAGAATTTTACAAAAAGTATCGTTTAGCTAAGAAGAAAACTAAGAAGGTGATGGATGCATCTTGTTTGAAGGCTTTTGAGGAATTTTATTAGGAGTTAGGGACAAAGTCGGGAGAATGAAAGATTTATAAAATTGCAAGAGATAGGGAAGGAAAATCGAGGTATTTGGATCAAGTACGATGTATTAAGGATAAAGAAGACAATATTTTGGTTGCAAATAGTGATAAAGAACTGTGGGAGACCTATTTTTATAAATTGTTTAATGACGAGGGATGAGGGTCAAGTTACGAGTTAGGGGATTTAACACGAGGAGTTGAACCAAATTTGGCATTTTATTGTAGGATCTATGTTGACGAGGTTAAAAAGACGCTTAAGAAAATGGAAAATAGTAAAACTATTGGACCTGACAGTATTCCTATTGAAGTTTAGAAGTGTTTAGGCGAAGTGGGATAGTGTGTCTTGCTAAACTTTTTAATGTGATCTTAAGTTTCAAGAAAATACTCGATAACTGGAGGAAAAATACTTTAGTTTCTATTTAAAAAAATAAATGGGGTATTCAAAATTATGCAAACTACTGAGGGATAAAGCTTATGAGTCACACAATAAAGTTGTGGAAAAAGGTAATTGAACACATGTTGAGATTAGAGACTGATATTACTAAAAATCAATGTGGTTTTATGTCGGGTAGGTCTACAATAGAGGCGATTCATTTATTAAAGGGATTAATGAAAAGATACTAGACTAAAAGAAGAGGCTTACATATGGTCTTCATTGACTTAGAAAAAACATATGATCGAATGCAAAGGGAGGTGTTTTGGAAAACTTTAGAAAAGAAGGGTGTGCGTATGGCATATATCAAGGCAATAAAAGATATGTATGATGAGGTAACAACTACTGTAAAAACGGCTAGGGGCGAAACAAATAATTTTCTCATAAGGATTGGTCTACATCAGGGATCATCTTTGGGTTCTTATTTATTTAATCTAGTAGTGGATGTTTTAACTAAGCCTATTCAAGAAGAAATCCATAAGTACATACTTTTTGCGGACGATATAGTTCTTATGGTGGAGTCAAGAGAAGAGATTAATTTTAAACTTGAGTTATGGAAAAGTACTTTACAGTCAAAGGGTTTTCGGCTGAGTAGAAGTAAGACTGAATATATGTATTGTAATTTTGATAAGAAGCAAGTTATAAATAATTTAGAGGTCAGATTGGAAGATCAAGTTATTCCACAAATAGATAAGTTTAAATATTTGAGATCAATTATACATAAAGATGGTAAAATTTTGGATGATGTTAATCATAAAATTCAGGTTGGGTGGTTTAAATGGAGAAATGCTACTAGGGTTATATGTGATCGGAAAGTATCGGATAAAGTAAAAGGAAAATTTTATCGCACTGCTATAAGATCAGCAATACTTTATAGAAGTGAATGTTGGGCTTTAAAAGGATAGTAAGAGTATAAAGTTAGGGTAACTGAGATGAGGATATTGAGATGAATGTGTGTGCATATAAGAAAAGATAATATTCGTAATGAATAAATACGGGAAAGAGTTGAAGTATCACCTATTGAAGATAAATTAGTAGATAACTGTCTTAGATAGTTTGGACATATGCAAAGAAGGCTAAGGAATGTGCCAACAAGGAAGGTGGATCAAACAGTATGGACTCTAGTTAAAAGGAGTAGATGAAGGCTAAAGAGAACGTTCAACGAGATCATTGAGCGGGATCTCTTAGTTAATAACATATCTAAAGATTTAGTTTTTGATAGAGTACAATAGTATCGTATACCATTTAATATGATAAGACTTGTTATTGTTATTACCCCATTTAATGGGATAAGGTTTATTGTTGTTAGTATCGGTCTCTATTAAAGTTAGGGTATGGCCCAATGGTTCAAAAAATACTTATAAAATATTTATAAGATTGTCTACTAAAAGAACCCTTACAATAGTAGAAGGAATTAAACTTATATTTTTATGATATATAAATATATTTTTTATTATTTATATTAACTTTGGTAGAGACTAAATAATTATAAAAGAAGAAGAACAATACGGAACCTCATGTAATAATTACAGCATTGTTTCACAACATTAGAATGGGCCGGGGACTAGGACCATGGGCAAGATATATTGGATTTCGCCTAATTGATCTATATTGAGGGAAATTTTGGGTCAAAGCATAACAAAATTGAAGTGGCCCGCTGATTAAAATCAATTTACATTATCTAGATTGTCTTTTGTAGGGACGTGCCCATCATTTTTAAGAGGTATTAGTGGTTAAAGATAATTTAAAAATTGATTCCCCTACTTAATTTATTTTGTGAGTGTTTGGCTTTTTAATTTTTTTAAAATAAATAATCATATTTATTCAGAAGTGATTTTAGTCAAAATTATGTTTAAAATTATAATTTTAAATAAGTTATTGAAACTAACTTTTGGAATAGTAAAAGAGATTATAAACTATTTAATTATTATTTTACCCATATTTTTTTTATACTCTCTCATCTCTCATCTCTCATCTCCATCCTCTCATCTCTCTTCTATACCCTATCTCCTCTCTATTCTCTACACTCTCTCTTCTATCTTCTCTACACTCTCTCATCTCTCCTCTTTCTTCTCTACCCTCTCTCTTATCTCATACTTTTAATCAAATCATACATTTTTTGGTAATTTGTCAATATGAAAAGTGATTCTACTACTAATCATCTAAACATTTCTATTTTCAAAATCTATTTTTCCTATAATTTATTCTCAAAAATTTATTTTTTTTAAAATCTATTATCTAAAAATTAATCTAAATAGATCATTTATAATTTGGGTTCAACTCTCTTTTGTATGAAAAAAAAAAAAATCAATTTACATTGGGCTCAGCTGGCCCGTTACGGAGACTCCCATCCCCTGCCTCTTCCGGTTCTTCCTACTTCATTGGTTCCAATCAACCACACAGAGCTACAGATTTCACTGATTCATCTTAAGCTTCTGTCTCTGTTGATTTTTTCCGTGAGGTATTGGCAGAATCGTAATTGTTACATAGTTTCGATTGCCACATGGATCCGAACACAGTGAAGTCGACTCTGTCTAATTTGGCTTACGGAAATGTTATGGCAGCAGCTGCCCGTGATTATCAAAAGGTACCTTCTTAACCATTTCTTCTTTCCCTTCGTGTTGCTTAATGTCAACCACATAATCTTGTTACCATCTTGCATCGCGTTAATGTTCCTGAAACATGAACGAAGGCTGCCAAATGAGGACCTAATACTCCTTCCAATCTCAACAAACTCAATTCTCAGAGATTCTATCTCGTCTGAACAAAGATTGTGTCTTTGAGGGTGTTCCACAGAGTAGGTATGGGCTTGCCATGAACTACTCGGCACTCTGCTTCCACACAAAGATTTTGATATCTCACTTCCACAGTCGGCAACTTAATACCAACTTTGTCAATTCTTTTCCTCAGTTTCTGCAACAATCGAAGATTGTCATTTTCAGTGTGCTTGATAAGCTCTATGAACATATGCCGATAATGAGCTCCAAGCTTGCTGCCATTAATCACCTGTTTCCCTTTAACTTGCCCATTTTCGTCCACACCATCATTATCATAAACATCAAACAAAGCTGAAGTAATCCTCTCAAAAGTTGGCAACCTTTGTATTGCAGCCCATTGCAGCAAATCTGCCTTATTATCATCATTGTCACCATCTTGCACCGCGTTACCAGTAACAATATTAACAAGATTATGTGGTTGACACTTAACTTTCTATCCACTGTAACCTGATTTTCTAAAGCGCAGGGATCACGTTCTTCAAAATTAAACTTTCTCCATCATAAGTATGCCATGTGCTTGGGATTCTTGATGTTTGGCAAACCCTCGTGGTTCATGACTGAGATTTCATTTCATTTTTCAGCTGGTTTTGACGCTTTTAGCATGTCTAAGTTGATGTGAGTTCGCTATGTTTACTTTTTAAGATTTGTGCAAAAATAAGAATTGGAAGATGTTGAGTCTAATACCTACTCTTCCCATAAAGCCACAATCGGCATTGTGCTCCTACCAGCTTAACTCGATCTCCCAAGCAGGAAAAAAAAAAAGTCTTGACAGATCTCTCAACAGAATCATTCTCCCTATTGGATGAAGATGTTGTTTGTTTTAATTAGTGATCACGTGGTTGTTTGTTTGGGGTATGCTTTATTAAAAATTGAGTAGTACGTTATGATCAAAATTGTTTAAGGTGAACTAACAAAACTGGATAATCAATGTGTTTTCAAGGATGAATGCCTCTATGATGCCCCTTAGCAAAATTTGTCTGCAAAATTCTTTTCAGTACTCTAATCTTGTTATAAACCTGTATATTTTTCTTTGATGTGGTGTCAAATCAAATGACAGTATTGCTTTCCGTGAATTAACATTATTGACTACTAAGTGGTAAGCTTTTAATCTTTTCCCCATAGTTTTTTTCCTCATGAAATCTTAATGATCGAGCACTATTTTCATGACTCATATAGATTAGAGTATCAGAGGCAGTTTAGTAGTTTTACTGTACATTTTATTTTTATGTATTCTTGAAAGTTATTGCTTTATTTATTCTCTATTTAACTAGTTTCTAATTCTTGTTACTATTTAGTATTTACTTGATATTATGATGTAATTTTTGCTAACAATTATTCTAACAGCAGTTACCTGTAGTCCTTATAGCCGGCAATAACTTGTTTATATATAGTAACCCATGCTATGGTGATCCATGCAGGAATTGCTTGCTCAAAATAAGGCGCAGGCTTCAAGTTCTGTAAACCAGGAAGTTAATCTTGATGAGTTAATGGATGTATGCTCAGTAAACATTTCACTTGTACATATATGTATGTATACCTTAGTTAAGAATTTTAATGGTCTATGCTATGCTGATGTTAGGACCCGGAGTTGGAAAAATTGCATGCAGATAGAATTGCAGCTCTTAAGGTGGTAATTTTGTGCTCCAGGTTTCCCAGGATGAACTACGATATTCAGGTTATTGTTGTTCCATAAATCCATTTAGTACTGAATTTTTCTTAATCTTGAATAGAAAGAAGCAGAGAAACGAGAGGCATGGAAAAAGAAAGGTCATGGAGAATACAGGGAGATAACCGAGGGGGATTTCTTGGGTGAAGTCACTGGTAGTGAAAAAGTTATATGTCACTTCTATCATAAGGAGTTTTATCGATGCAAGTATGCCTGAGTTTGATAACCCATATTGTCTCTATTTCTTTGACATGCATGCATACAAATGACTAATATTATTGAGTCAATTAATTTTTCCAGGATAATGGATAAGCATTTAAAATCCCTTGCACCAGAGCATGTTGATACGAAGTTCATTAAGCTTGATGCAGAGGTTCGCATGAACGGTCCTACTAGTATTACCCTGCAATAGTGACGATTAGTGTTTTCTCAGGCTGCTCCTGTGCATCTACAAAATTAGACATGTTCATCTAGTATAACACGTTGTCCTACCAAAGTAATGACATGAATTTTATGCTTTATATGAATTGCAGAATGCACCCTTCTTTGTTGCAAAACTGGCAGTCAAGACTTTGCCATGCGTCCTACTGTTCAGGTGAGGCCAGTGGCCGTTTCTATTAGATCTCACATGAGAAAGACGAGAATAACGGTCGGAATTCTATGGGGCTCATTGGTTTGGAATATTTTAAGGACACTTCGAAATGTTACATGGAAGTGATTTATTCAAATGTTTGGTTCTAGTTTTGAACACAGATGTTTTTTGAAAATGTTTCGTTCCAGAAATTGATCAAAATCTTCCAAAGATTCTGGTTCACGCAACCAAAGCTTCTTGAGTGTTAATATTAAGCAACACAATACAGAAGTTCATGAGCTTTCATTTTCTGCATTAGCGAAACTGCATTGACCATATTGATTTGTAAGTTTAATGCCTTTTGTGATTGTTGAACCTTTTTTTTTTTTTGTAAATATGTTGTTTAATTTGTACTTTGGCACCTTTCTCTTGCATTTTTTAATATTTCATTCATTTGAATACTTAAGCCTTTTTGTCATCTTAGAAACGCGTAGCGGCAGTTTGAACACATTCCCAGGGGTGTTAATAATATTTTCAGGAATATTTTTGTTGAACCGAATACTGTATTATTTGGATTATAATCATTCCTACAAATGTAAGATTTTGTCAGCCAAACGCCCTTTGAAACCAACCTTGTCCTGTCTGCGAGTCCCCTTGTTCGAAACACCCCCGGAAGGAATGAGAAGATATGTTATAAACTGAATACAGCATGCTTTTTGAGTATGAAATTGATGTAAAATATCACAAATATAGCTGACGTGTTTTTATTTTATTCTATCTTTCCAGACAAGGGATTGCAGTGGATAGATTAGTAGGGTTTCAAGATCTGGGAGGGAAAGATGATTTTACCACAAAAACGCTGGAGGGTCTGCTGATAAAGAAAGGTGTTATGCTTTAACGTATTGTCCTTTTCATTTCCTTGTACCTGAAAAGTTTATTAACAATCATTTTACAGGCATGATTAGCGAGAAAAGAGACGAGGATGACGAAAATGATGGAGATCATGAAGATTCAAGTAGAAAAGTCAGATCCTTCGTTGTTGCTGATTCTGATTCTGATTAATATTAATTTGTCGCCATACCTCTAAAAAAAAAATCGAGAAGGAAGACATGTATCCGTAGTCAACCTTGTTGATGGATTGTTGGATCATATGACTACCGTTACATAATTCTGTTTTGTTTTTAGGTTATCACAGAAGTCTAGGAACTCATGATATATTTGGTCTTGGCGGTTTGTGAGTGACTTCCGATTATTGTGTTACACTGGTGTTTGTTTTTCTTGTTAACCCATTGCAGGTTAGCGATAGCCTCTCCCTGTAATTATATCAGTTTTAAAGGAGTATTTAGTAATTTTGGCTAAAACATAAGATCAAAATTTCAAAGTGGATATCCTCTTTTGGTAATATAATTTAAGTATCAGAAAAAATATAAAATTTTCGTAAGAAAACGAAAAGCTTTGAAGAACATCCATTTACCATTGAATCGAATTTGTAGCTTATAAATAAGTGAGGTTATACATATTTAAAATATAAAAGTGAGAAGGGGAAGGGAGGAGTTTTGGGAGGAAAACACAGTGCTCCAGAGCAAAGACAAATGGAACAATTTGAACCGTACAAATAATTTGATGAGCAAAACAAACATTTCGACGAATTTTATAAATACCTTAGTTTAATGCGTAACACAGTGGACACAAAGTAAAAAGTTTGGCGGAAAAATGGGAAGAAAGCGACGTTGAAGTGAAATAAAGCAAGATATGAATGAATGGAATAGCCTTGCACTTCGCCAAAATCCCTGGTTTCATACTTGTCATTCACTTTGGTCAAATTAAAAAAAAAAAAGTAAAAAAATCTCTCTCTCTCTCTCTCTCTCTCTCATACTCGAATTAGCAAATTGCTAATTCCAGAAACAAATGGAGTTTGAGATAATGTCTCCAAGACTTCATCAACGTCGTCAATTGCTTCTTGAAAATAGCCATTTTTAGAACTGCCCGCTCTTTTACCTGAATTACCTCCGTCCATCCCCGAGTGCCTCTCTTTCCACTCCCGAATTCTTCATTTGTTTCAATAATCATCCATCACCTCATTCTACTGATCCTCCATCATCTCTCATATTTCACAGTTTCTGCTATCGTAGTATCAATCTGGTTCAATTATTCGGGTTTACTTATCTTGAAAGTGAATTTTGTTATGGATATAACAAGTTAATGCCGATCGTTTTCTCTACGTTGTGTTTGAATTATGGGTAGGCGATATTGCATGCAGGACATTGAGTGTCCTCTGATTTCTGCCATGCATGATCTGTCTGCTTGCTTCTTCTACTGCCCCTTGCGCTGTCACTTGTAAAGCCAGTGAAAGCCACTGATTCTTGCGACACCATGTCTGGAACTTTTTCACCCAATTCAGGTAAACTAATTTAGGAGGCAAATGTCAAAGCATTGTGGATCAATTCTTTTTCCAGCTTTGACCATTATACAATCAGTTGCATCTCTATTACGTTGCATTTTTAACGGCGCATTTACATAAACAAAACAAAGGATAAACTTTGAGAACTTGATCAACCAGACTTTGATACTTCGTCAAGAAACCAATTCTCGAAAAAGTTTAAGATCCTAGGAAAGTATCAATGATGGTTCATACATTCATACATACGTAATCAATGATGGTTCGTACATACATACATACATACATACATACATACATACATACATACATACATACGTACATACATACATACGTACGTACGTACGTACGTACGTACGTATATAGGTACATAACAACTCATGTATCCTCATTTACTTAATATGTCTCAAAAAGCAGTTGATAATTTTATTAAAAACTTCTCTATCTGAAAGATGTGATGGTGCAGGGTCTTTGAAGAAGAGAGCCTCAAGTAAGTTCAGGAATTCTTTATCAAGAAAAGGTAGGAGATCTAGCAAGGTTATGTCTGTTGAAATTGAGGATATCCGTGATGCTGAGGAGTTAGCAGCTGTTGAGCAGTTCCGAGAAATTCTTGTGTCAGAGGACCTTCTCCCTGCTAAGCATGATGATTATCATATTATGCTGAGGTCACATATATTTCTGGTTTTAGTTTACCACGAAAATCCATGGTTATTATAGAACTTGCACACACACAACATCTATTTTTAAGTGTATCACATGTATCATATGTTTGATATTGTAAGTTTCAAAGTAAAAACCTTAAAGTTGGGGCTTTGACACTTGTGAAACATGACTTAGAGCCAGTCATGGATGAATCCCAAATAAAGGGAAAATGACTAAAAATGAATTTTGAAAGCAAGGTTAGAAACCTTGTCTTAATGAGATAATTAAAGTTTTTATTTTTCCTAATACCTTTATTTGTTGTACATAATAATTTAAATAATATAGTTTAGAATCTACTCGTTTCATATATATTTTGGGAAACAATTATGTAAAAACACTTAGAATTTGAATTATGTGGTGTCACATCATGTTTTATATAGTTTTTGGTAAATGTGTTCATATCCGTTTCTAGTGGTATAAAGCTTGTTCTTGTTGTGTCCATATCCATGTCCATGCTTTTAGATGTTCTGCTTCCAATAGTTGCTGCAATCTTGCTTATCAAGTCATTGAAATAACCAAGTGCATGAAACTGTTGGCAGCAATATTATTGCTAGTGAGTGATGTCAGAATGTTTCTACTTTTCTAAGGTTACAAAGGATACTTAACCTACATTTCTACGTTGTTGTACAGATTCCTAAAGGCCAGGAAATTTGATATTGAGAAAACAAAACAAATGTGGTCTGATATGCTCCAGTGGAGAAAGGAATTTGGTACTGACACAATTATGGAGGTACATGTTTCCACAATATTTCTTAAGGGGTATTTGTAATCTTATTTTATACTTGTGCTTTTCTAACTCCTGTTTAGTTCCCAACAGGATTGGTATTCACAATTTCTAAACCATTGCACATTTTTTTTTCTTTCCCCCCCTCAATCTTCATTTGTTTTTCCTTTTAACTAGGATTTTGATTTCAAGGAACAAAGTGAAGTTTTAAAATATTATCCCCAAGGGCATCATGGAGTAGATAAAGATGGACGACCCGTGTACATCGAGAGATTAGGTCTAGTAGACTCAAACAAGCTGATGCAAGTGACATCCTTAGATCGCTATATCAAGTACCATGTAAGGGAGTTTGAGAGGACATTTGACATAAAGTTGCCAGCATGTTCAATTGCTGCAAAGAAGCATATTGATCAAAGTACAACCATCCTCGATGTGCAAGGAGTGGTATGCATGAGAAACAAACAATTCTATGTCAAGATTGATAAAAGAATGTTGACAATTGATCATGGCTCAGCAAAATCGACAATCTGTAATTTGTTGGCAAAGCCAAAGAATGGTCTTTTGGTGGCCTAAAATGAATTTTACTTGCTAAGAGAGCAAAGTTTGGAATATATGGAAAGGTATTAACTATAATCTTAATATATTGCTTGCTACAGGGGCTTAAGAACTTTAGCAAATCTGCCAGAGATCTTGTTACTGCCCTTCAGAAGATTGACGGTGACAATTATCCAGAGGTATCATATCCTCATTCGGCAGGTTACACACATATGCAAGAGTGCACACCTGCACACCACTGGAGCTGAAACTTCAAATAGACAAATTTTGGGGGATGAATTTTATATAAACACTTTGAATTTATATAAACACTTTGCTGCCCTTGGATCTGCCATCTCCATCACACACATTTTTTAATTAGAGTTGTTACACCATGAAGTGTTTTATTGCAGAGCTTGAATCGTATGTTCATCATCAATGCTGGTTCTGGATTCAGAATGTTATGGAGCACTGTAAAATCCTTCCTTGATCCTAAGACCACGGCAAAAATTAATGTGAGAATAAACCATATGCTAAATCTTCTTGTTTTATCAGGTAAATAAATTACTCATTTGAAACTTACACTTAATCAGGTTCTTGGCAACAAGTACCAGAGCAAATTGCTTGAAATAATTGATGCAAGGTGAGGATGTGAATGGACAAGTTTGTTATTTAGCGAGTACTTTTACAACTTTTTTCTCCCGACAATTTTAATTATCTTAAACTATCCAAAAACAGAGTAGATTATTCGGAAGCTTCATCCATCCATTGGTGTTTATTTGTCAGTGAATTGCCAGAATTTTTGGGAGGCACTTGCACCTGTGCTGATCAAGGAGGTTGTATGCTTTCTGACAATGGCCCATGGAAGAATGAAGAAATATTAAGGGTGGGTTGTAATTCTTTTTTTCTCAGTTTTTTACATCTTGTGTTCCATGTGTAGATAGGAAAGCTAATGTAATTGATATATGGACTTGCAGAAGGTTCTAAATGGTGACCATAAATATTCAAGCAAAACTGAGTCCCATGATGTGGTGGAAGATAAGACAGTGTCCGAGGTAGTTCCAGTGCCTGAGGCAACACCAACACCAGTTTCTGAGGTAGTGCCAGTGTCTGAACCAGTGCGTACCAGTGACCCCATTAGTCTCATAAAAGAAACTCCAGTACGTGATGAGGTATGTCAGTATCCATACATAGACTTGCTAGCCATCAAATCAAAAGCCCCGTTTCTTTATGCCAGCATCTAGGTTAAGTTGTCAGGCTCGAGTAATGAAGCAATAAAAATGGTTGCAGTAATTTGTTAAATAATTGAATACATGTATTACCCTGAATGCTAAGAGGTCAAGTTGCCAACTCTAAGGATGCACCTTTCTATTCATGTATACAACTTTAAGGATAGATGTTTGATTTCACTTCATGTTCCTTTTGACTTGAGTGAATCCCAGTTTTAGACACATGTAAGTTTCTGGGCTCCTTATTATAAATTATCTTTCTGACATATTCTTTCAGTCCTAAATATAAAACTTAGTTAACTTCTTTTGATAGATTAAAGAAGTTAAATAAATCAATTAATTATGATAATATAAAAACTGGTTAGCTATATTAGGTAGATTAAGGAGCATTATATGAATTCATCTTGAAAGTTACATTTGATTATAATTAATTAATTTATTTAGTTTCTTTAATTTTCTCAAAAAGTCAACTAGGTCTCATATCTAAGGCTAGAAGATTATATTATTTGTTTCATATTTACATGTTTCTCTAGTTGTTACTTTCTGTAATTATAAACTGAACAGGTCCCTGCTATTAAAGCTTTCAAATCTGAGGACATAGTCCCAGTGGCTGATAAAATGGCTGTGAAAAAAGTTGAAGACAGCGAGAGATTAGTCTTATCAAAAGGTACTGGACGCATACAAGTGTTTTCTTCTTGTCTCTCTATTACATATTCTTTGTCTGCAATGTTATTGTTAACTGCTTTGGAGGGGGGAACAAAACATAAATTATAGATAAGCATGGTTTTGTGACTTGTTGCAATCTCACGTCTATCTCTTGCCTTGCATTTGTTATCTGAAGCTGGAACAGACACATTGATCAATATGGCTGACACTTACAAGCTGCACGAGAAACTCAACTACCAGCTTTTCACTGGTGTCATGGCCTTTGTAATGGGAATCCTGACCATGGTCAAAATGACACGAAACATGCCGAAGAAGATCACCGATGGCAACTTATACTCCAATCCTGCTTTCGTTGCCGAGCAGACGTATACAGGGCAGGCCCCTGCTAATGATCCCTTGCCCACCATCTCTGCTGAAGAATTTATGACTGTTCTTAAACGCATGGCTGAGTTGGAAGAGAAAATGGTCACCATGAACATACCTACTTACATGCCACCGGAGAAGGAGGAAATGCTGATTGCTGCTATGGACAGAGCCGATGTATTGGAGAAAGAACTTATGGCTACCAAGAAGGTAAATAATATACTTCATTTCCAGTATCATACCAGGCATTTTTTCTGTATTACATATCGATCAACTGCTATTTTTTACTAGTTTTGCTTTATCCTTGATCCACTTTCTTCAGGCCTTGGAGGATTCACTTGCCCAACAAGAGGAGCTTTTAGCTTATATTGACAAGAAGAAGAAGAAGAAATGGGTACGCCACCAAAACCATAACCATAACGTTGCTCACAGTTTTTGTTTACTGAAGGATCTCTGGTTTTTTAACTTTTTATCGTTCCCCTTTGTAATGCAGTTTGGATGATGGAAATATCTGAAGACGCCGCCATACCAGCGGTGGACTGGTTTGTGTTTTGGGAATTCGTCCGAGATGTAAATTAGTTTTTTGCTTAGTGGTGTAATTGTATATCCATCATTATATATAAAATATAGAGGGAAATCCCACTCATAACGGATAATATGAAAATGAACTTTATGGACATAATGCCAGTTTTCCAAAATATTACTTGTACTTAATTAACACGATAATGTTTGCAGTTAAAGAAAGAATTACATTCATGGCCTTCTAAGCCCATATTTTCCTTTTACCTAATAAAAAGAAAAACACTGGATTCTTGAATGTGAGTTAAATTTCTAAATTAAAATTCGAGTGTGGGTTGGAACTTTGAATTTAACAATGGAAATCAGTATGCTACGATGCAGGGTAAAGAGGAGGTAATAAAACAGAGCCTTTGACTAAAGAAAACAAAACGGAAACTGCGTACAGAAAGAACAAAAAATAACGGAAACTGTATCCCTCACAAAATGAAGAAATATCGTTGTGATGTCTGAAGACCTTCATGCTGCGTTTCGTATGATGAAAGCATGGAAGTGAAAGTGAAAGTGAAAATGAGATTTTTTGCGTGTTTGGTGTATCATAATGAAACTTCTACCAAAATGGCTAGAACTCATTTCAATTGTTGCAAGTGGGGAAGGCTGAAAACTTGCATGGGACTGGGTGTGAAAAGACTAAAATTTCTAATTTTGATTAAGAATGTTGTTGAGTAATGGATTGGGCTTCAGATTTTATATCTGTAAATTGAGTAGAGTTTATATTCTTGCTGAGACTCACTGGCGCACAATGAGTTTGCTTCCAATAACAAACTAGTTCGGGTCAAGTCTTTTAAATTTCTCTCTTTCGATGTTGTTATTTAATTTTTCAAATTGCATTTACCTTTCACCATTAGTTTTGTCATCTTCAACCCTCTTAATAGTTCCATGGTGTCAGAAAATCCACCCATAAGTGCTCCTTTGCAGGCTTGATCTTGAATTTTACAATGCCGTTGCAGCATGGGAATGACATTGGTAAACTTATGTAAGTAAACTTGAAATCCATTTCTCAACAATGGCTGTAGTTTAGTGGTAAGAATTCTACGTTGTGGCCGTGGAGACCTAGTCTTGAATCCCATCAGCCCATTCATATTTTGTTATTGTTATAATTTTTTAATGAATTTTTTCTTCGTCAAATCGAAATTCCGACCCAACCCAACTAAACATTGAATTGAGATTTTTTTTAAAACTTAAAAGCGCGCAATCTCCCTGCAACTTGCGAAGGATTGGAGCAGACGAAGAATGGCGGCCGGAGATGACAAACACTCTAGAAAATGGCGTTATACTTGGGAAGCACAGTCCCACATCCCTACTCTTCGTCTCTTGCTTTTCACCAAAAATTCTAATCCTTCTTTGCAATGCCTCAATCTGAAGGTTCAACTTCTTCCTTCTCAGTCTGGGTGGCGTGCCCAAGTCTCACTTAGGGTTCCGATTCCTAGGGTTTTGGTTGACTTTGAATCCCCTGTCAGTTTTTGAGCATTGGACGATCACATTGAAGTGAAGCTCCTACTCCGTCTCCCGGTCGATCATCCCATTGTTTCGAGCTTTGATTCTGTGATGAATTTATCTGATGACCCAGTAAATGCATTGCCTGATGTATCAAAACCTCTAGTAATGGAATCTGGTAGTCTGAATACATTAGTCAGACTGTTGGATAATAATCAAATTCGGGATTTCAAAGTTATTTCTCGATTAAAGTTGATTATTTGGTTGCAGTCATTTATCCTTTTCATATTAATAATCACAATACTAGCGTGAAAAACCGAGGAACAGAGATGTTTGGTTGTTATGCTCTTACTTGAAAGCAAAGTTGACGTCAGCACGTAGTGAACTTCATTACTTATGAATAATGGGACTTGTATTTTATATAGCAAACATTGCCATTTATATTCTAACCAAGCACAGACTGAACATTAACCTTTTCAATAAAGTTAACTTTAGCATTTTGGGTTTAGCGTGGCTCCGTGATTAGTTCTATCTCATTTTACTTAATTTATTTGTAATTTGGTGTTCTACTTCTTTATTTGGTTCAGATGTAAAAAATTTATCTTCCAGAGCAGAAGTTCATTTTAACTGCAGAAGTTGCTCGTTCAAATTGACTAGAAATCCTCTCAGGTAGGATGTATGTGTGTGTATTTTGGGGTAACTAGTTGAATTTATATTTATTCCTTATCTGGTACAGTTTCTTTTTCCCTGTGAAGATTTTTTTATTTTCTCACTTTTTTTGGCACAACTTGTCTAGGAGTTTCGTTGAAATGCCATCAGTCTATTGGCGAGAGGTGGCTGACAACTGGTTTGGGGCTCCTTGTTGTTCATTTGGAGGCATAAGTGAGAAGCTGGTGATCAAATATGCGAATTCTTATACTTGGGCACCAGGGGTATGCCTATTAAGCTCTACATCTATTACTCTTTGCAAGGATGATCTTACAGAATATAACTTCCCTGAACGCGGTGAAGAGTGTAATTCTAAATCAAATAAATTTGAAGGAGTTAACAAAGCTGCAATAATTCTGAGATATCTATGGAAAGATCTTCAACTTGCAGTGAGATTGGTAAAATCATATATAATTCGGACAGAGTTCAAGGTTTGCAGATTCTGAGAATGAAAACCTTCATGTGAACTTGGGACATGGAGTTGGTAAAAACAAATCTAATCATGATGACTTCTCTCTTTCATACCCAGATTCACATTTCCCCGCAGGTGTGGCCGTGGCTCCCAGTTGTTGTGCTCATATGACAAGCAGTGTTCACATTCTTGAGAATGAGGACTGGCAACACCGATGCTGTGAAAATGCCAGAAAAGAACATAGAGATACAACAGCCGTGGAAATTCTTGCAAGTTAGAATTATTTCCTCAATGGGGTTCTTGAAGATGTCTTCATGGCTAGATCTTCCAATCTTATAGAAGATATTGATTGGGGTGAATTCACGTGCCCTCAGTGCAAGTCTGTTCTTGGACCCTATCCAAGTTGTAAGGGCGAAGAGCCTGTAGATGGGGGAGTCCGTTTGTTCAAATGTCATATTTCAACTTGTTTGCCAGCCAGAGGATCTGGAGACTTGTTCAGGTTAGCAAAGATTAGTTTTTGTTTTCCTGTTGCTGTTTATTCTTGTACAGGTAATTTGATTTGATTAGTCTGCTTACTGTTAGAATAAGGGGATGAAAGAAGTTTTGTGGAGAAATGCTACTTTTTTCCCCCTAACCATTTATATGGAAAAAAAAAATGCTTCTGCAATGACTATGTTTGGGTCTCTAAGCGTGCGTCTTCCTGCCAATCTCTTCCATATGTCAATTTATTAATTGTTCAATATGTGATATTAAAGACTGCCTATTTGTAATGCAGTTATGTTCGTTATGAAGTGCTAATATAGCCGTGTTAAAATACCTAAGAGAGCTGGCAGTTGGAGAATAAGTTCTCAGCATACTTGAAAGTTGAAAGTTTGTAGTATTTATATTTCATCAAATTATTGAGGGTGAATTGTGCACCCCAAAGAAATAATAATAATAATTCATAATGAAAGGAAAATGATACTCATTAGAAACAGCAAGTTTCTATATCCTTTTCATGAGTTCACCCTCGTCGTAATTCCTTGCTTTTACTTTCGTTTTCCTTCTTATTGACATAAGCCTTGAAGAATTAACAGAATATAATTAAAAAGAATACAAGATGATTTTTTTAAGTTGTTTGTTAAATAATATTTTCTCGGGCTACTTTGTTGTATATTATAATGAACAAATCTTCACTACATTATTTTGGTGCTGGGCATCATACAACGGAAAAAAATGTTTGCAAATAAGCTAATAGAGCGTGCAAATGATGAATCGTCATTTCGGTTTGTGGTCGTAGATCTGGAAGTAAAATCCCCTGCCCTGCAAATCATTCCTATTAATCCAGATACACGGTCAATTTCTGGTGATTGTTTTCTCAATGAGGACTCAAGTTCGTAAATTACAACTACAGGGATTATTTTTGGCACGTATGCAACGGTAGTAATCTACTCTAACTCAACATTTGTGATCGAAATAGACTGGTTTGCCTGAGCCAAGAACACTGGAGTCGCTTAAATGAGAGCAAACCGATGTTGCATCGTTGGAACTGTACAGCAACGTCAGTTATGAGCATGTCTACATTTCAATTTTAAAAATTTAACGCAGGAGAAACGGGTTGTATGAAATCCGTGTTATAGGCATGGCATTTATTTATTCAAGTTCATAATGCATAAACTTTTTTTAGCCGTTTATTCATGGAGGAAATTGGATGCCTTGAACCGGTACCAGAAAAAGAGGGTTCCATATAGGCATATACTAGATTTTTGGGAATACTACCGACTCCCATATCTTCTCTTAATATATTATTTGAGTTGAATACGTAAGAACTTGAGCTGAACTGGAAGATGAAGATTGTCCTCTGAAAATCTCTTGGAACTGTTACTAGTATATTTTGTTTTAAAAATTGTATTATTCTGTTGCTTGACAAAATTTAGCAACTGCCTCAGTCTCAACTTAGTAACGTGTAATCTGCCTGCATTTTTTCCAGGATGGAATGTTCATTCATCATCAAGCTGGATTAAAACAGTGGAGTTACTTACTATAAATAAAGTCGGTTTGACGTAGAGTCAAAGGGATTTCAATTTTTCCCAAATTGAACCTCATTCATCGATGACTATATATACAGATATATATATATATATCCCTATATATGTTTGTGTGAATAATATATATATATATAAAACTCTATCAAATCTCACCTGATTCATTAATAGCAACGATCATTTCTTATCGCATTGCCCTGTGAATTTCAGTATCAGTTTCCCTCGGAACTGCAGGCTCTCACAACCTGATTTGAAAGTTTTAATTGAAGTGAGGATCCAGAGATAATTTTTTTTTTTTTGAAAAAGCAAAAATGTTCTCCAGCCCTGATTAGGGTGTAGGAAAATTCGTGGGACTTTCTAAGGATGTGTAAGGGAGAGCGTTTGAGCCAACAAAGTGACTTCTCAATAAGTTACTTTTTGGTCGCTAAAACGACTGCGTTTAAGGTGCACATTAAACGACATGAGTTCAAGTCCTGCGTTTGAAACCCATTACGACCGCCGTTTGCTTTGGTGCCTAAATGAATCCCGGGCGTTTCTGGTATATTGGAAGATATAGCAATTGCAATATTGGTTGGCCGTTGGCGCATTTTAGCGCAAGCGTACGCTTGAAATCTAAGTCGACGCTGACACTGACCCGCCTCTAAAAAAATGCATCACTTCACAATTTCTACAGTTCTGGGCGTTGATCGGTTTGCTATCTTGTGCAGTCTGTTATCTTTTGATTTGAATTTCTATTGCACTAATTGCTTACTCACCGTGATTTTCAATTCGTTTCACCTATCTTACATTCTTATGCCTTCAAAGTTACGTACTTTAGTACGCTTTTTAGCTCGAAACTCTATTGGGTTTGCGGTATTTGCTGTTAATATGTTCTTATGTTAATGATGCTTGATGGAATCTATGGTTTGACAATTTTGGATGGATTTGCTATCTCTTAACCACGTAATCAGAGTAGCTGGATTGGGCAGACTTTTGATTATGACGGGGAGGGGATGGTAATGCTCTCAATCTGTTTGTGATATGTCCGTAGGTGTCTGAAGGCCTATAGATGAATGATTTTCTCCACAATTTCAACGTCATTCTAGTTCTAGGCATAGTCAGTTAGTCACTTTCCCTGCTGCAGGACTCTGACTTGGCGGTTCAATTTTGCAAAGATGTAGAGAGTAGATCACAGTAGTCCATGTTACCATGCCTGCAAGTACTTTGTTGTTTTCTTGCTCTGCTTTATTTCTTTTTCCTGCCTTGTGCATATGTAATAGCATTTCTTCGTTGCTTTCGTACATGATATGTTCAGTAGTTCATTGTTTACTTTCCCTTTTAAATCAGCTTCTCTATAACCTTACGCAACGTCTCTATAATATACACCATGAATGCCCTGGAAAATTGTAAGTTAAAAAAAAAAAACACAATTATTTGCTTTGCATTCCTTCTTCTAAGAATTCAAGGGCAGAATATGATAACTTACATACACATTATATCAGGAGGTCCCTGATACTCCAGTTCTGTTTTAGATTTCCTTTCAAACAAGTCCTCTTTGAGGGGAAACGGGAAATAAATTATGGACTCATTTTCACAGTTGCTAATGCAATCACAAAGTGCTCCCAATCAGATCTACGTGTTGGTGGATTTTATATCTTACCTAGATTACATATCCCAATCATATCTTAAATTAAAATAGTATAGTATGTGTGCACTGAATAGTTCTTGCTGGATACTTGATTGCTTGGGTTTTCTTGCTTCCTATTTTTTGCTACTAAGGCACTAACTTCATCTAGCATTGCATGTGCACTTATTTTCCATTATACTTTTGTTCATTTCATTAGCTGACACCAAAACCATTTAGGGATATGTTGATTTTGGCCGATATGATAAATTGAACTACTTTGCTGCTGGTTCACGCCAATCTGATTTCGTCCAAGTAAGTTCCTTTATTCCTTTCTATCTTATGAAGCATAGACAATAAACTAAAAGTGAGCAATATTGCTATGTACTAGTTTTTCCCCATCTTTATCCATTTATGCTAGAGGTGACTATCAATAGAAGAGTTAGGCACACCAAATGAGTTTACATGTGCTATTGATAACCAAAAGAGGCTTGAAAGGAAAAATGCTGGAAGGCATTTGTTGATCATTTATTTTTTAATAATATATTTTGAAACTGAAAAAATAAATCAAAATAAGGACTGTTAAATAAGTCGTTATTTCTTTTTTGGCCAATGAGATACTGCACGGATAGCAGCAAGACTGAAGTAGGTAATAGTTATATGTGAACATCTAGAGTCTCATGGTCCTTCCTCTTTCTCTTTTTATTGTACACATGCCCACTTTTTCCATGTCTAATGAATTTTCACAATAAGTGCAGCTGTTTTACAGTGGCGACCTGTCAGGTTGTGAATAAAGTTATGATAAAATGGGTCGAACAGCCCAGGTTGATATGCTTTGAAATGATCTATCTCTGGTTTTCTTTTCCGTTTTAATTAGTTATAATTCTTGAATTGTCAGCCCTAGTTGATAATACCAAAACGCTTGATTTTCCCCCCTTCTTTTGTGGGTGGGGTTAAATAATTATGTGGTTTTTCATCTTTAAATAGTCAGTGTTATCTTGGATTATTCATACATCTTTTTCTGCTGGATGCACTTCTCTCATGGTAAATTCATGCTTTTCAGGTGAATATTGTATGTGGGACTTGTCCAAATGGACAATGTAAAGGTATGTATAGCGTGTGCTGTTCATTTGTTTTTTTATCCTGCAAGAATTTGTGCGCTTGGCTACTTGGCATTTTTGTGATGTCTTAACCCTGATTCCTACCCCATTCTCGATTGCTATTTTTTTGTGGTCCATAACTTAGGTTGTTTAGAAGTGAAGCCTATTGGAAATTACCAATTGGCATTTTAGGTTTCTAGATAGCTGAATTCTGTGATGCATGTGATACATAATGCTTTTATGATTTTGCTTTCTGATTGTCATAACGCCACTTTGATATGGCCTTTGCTTTTAACAATGATTTTTAAATGCAAAATATTTCACTGCCAGCTAAGCAAGAAAAATATCATCTAACTACTTTAATATGCCCTTTTTATCTATTGACACGTAACAAAGCCCCCCCCCCCCTTAAATAACATCCTTGTCCACAAGGATAGCATGAGATGGAGGTGCTGTGATGTCAAACTCTGGAAATTGCTTCTGAACGACAGATAAATCTTCCCAAGCAGCATCCTCTGGATGTGAATGCTGCCACTGCACAAGAACTTGAGTTACTGGAAGATTGCCTCGCTGCACTAACTTGCGACCCAACAAAGCTAGAGGTTCAACAGCAAAACGGCCCTCATCATCGACCAAAGGCAAGGTAGGACTGACTGGAACATCCTTACGAGCAAAACGTTTGAAAAGGGAAACGTGGAAAACAGGATGAATACGGGAACCAAGGGGCACTTCAACTCATAAGCAACTTGCCCGACACGTTCTAAAATCTCAAAGGGTCCAAAGTAGCGCGCTGCAAGCTTGTGAAGTGATGAATTATTGATTAAGTTCTTCCTGAAGGGATGTAACTTCAAAAAAAAAAAAAACCATTACGCCAACATCAAATTGCCTCTCTGAACGATGCTTGTTAGCCTGCTGGAACGTGCTATTCTGGGCCTTCAACAAATGTTTTTGAGCAATTGAGCAGTTGGAAAAGCATGGAGTTTGATGACGTTATCTATGAAAACGTGGGCCACGTCTACAGCAGTGTAGGGGTGTTCCAATGTAATGAAGGGAGCTGCTTTACTCGATGTGTCGATCTACCTCCACTAAAATTGCGGTCTTTGAATATGATATGAAGCCCACTGATAAAGTCCATCGACAATTCGGACCAGATATAGGCATGGGACGGCTGTAAAAGCCCAGGCGAAGCGATAGTCTCTGACTTAAAATCTGAAGTCTCCGACATCTCGTTGTAAATCTTTCCAATAAAACAGAAGAGATTCTCTGACAAGTGGGTGTAACACCCGAATGGCCACCTGTTGCATTGTGAAAGAATGAAAGGAGATCCGCACGCAAACCCGTCTGCGCCCATTAAAAGTTTCCCGTTACTCTTGAGTAAGCCTACGTTCCAAGAATAATGAACATGAGATGCTGGGTCTGGTTCAAAATCAACAATGAGAGGTCGAAACTGATCGTCATTATGCCAAGTTTTAACCCTCCCATGCAAATCTGAAGTGGGAAAAGTAATTGCTACAATTGAAGCATCATGTTGGCGCGACAGAGCATCGGCTGCCACATTATCTCGACCCTTTCGATATTCGATCTCATATTGAATGGCCCACAACTTGTTCAGCCACTTTAACTGATCAGGAGATATAGATTTCTGCTCCAAGAAGTGCTTCAACAGTAAATGGTCAGTGCGAATTGTAAAAAGTTGCCCGAGTATATAGGATCTGTTGGATATTTATTATTATTATAACGTATTTAGATATTAATTAGGATAATTAATAAATATTTTTGAGTGTGACCCGTAGTCATTGGGCCCAGTCCAGGAGGGTTATTGACTCAGTTTATTTAAGGTTAATTTCCTGATGGTGGAAATTAATAATTCATTTTGAGTGTGAGATCTCATTTTCTGAGTCCAGAGCGAAACCTATTCTCAGCTCGCTTCTGAAGGTTCCCCACTGGTGACGGCTAATAACAAGTTGCCATCACTGTGCTTAATCACCAGTTGGAAGAACCTGTTGTTTATCTGACAGTGTTCTCTTTTGACAGGTATCCTATTGTGATCTTAGTTCTCCTCAGATCAATAAAGCTAATGGCAAGAGGTAACTTTAAGTCTTCCGCTGCATCTCATATGTATTTATATTTGAGTATGATACAATCTGGATTGACTGTAGTACTTTAGATATGTTTATTTTCTAACAGGATCTCCATTGTTTGACTGCAAACACAATCGCCATCAATTCCCGTTCATAAGCAGAAAGAGCCCTTTTACGTGGGACTTGAAGCTTTGCTAGCAAAAGCCAATGGATGACCCAATTGAGACAACACAGGTCCCATTCCGGAACCTGAAGCATCAGTCTCAATCACAAAGCGCTCACTGAAATTGGAAGTGCCTAAACAGGGGGTGACGACATAGCAACCTCAAGGGTCACAAAAATCCTAGTGACAACCCATCGTCCGTGGGTTCAGCTGGTGAAGGGGTGAGATATGCGATCATTTGGAGCATGTTCGAACTCTGTGGAGTACTACTTTATTGTGGTTCTAGTCGCGGCGCTTGGAGAGTCATCCTAGTTTTTGGGTGCCTAGGTTTACGCCTGAGGGTAATAGACGGCTCGCCCTGCCTGACATTGGTATCGCTTAGGAAGAAGGGAGACTTCGCCCTGCCCTTGGATAGTGGGTGAGCCCAACTCCTTTCAAAAAATTTCTGTACCAAAAAAAAATTCTAGTGACAAAATCTGGAAAAGCAAATTATGTCTTGAAGGAATATCATTAATGTAAGTTTGGTGTTTTGGAATATATTTTCCCTTGAAAGTGAATGTCAAGAAAAGTAAAGGATGGTTCCATTCCATTGGACAATGTGACTCTCATCTATATAATACTCCATTTGGCATAATAAAAAATCTTGTATAATGTAGATTCCATTGGACAATCTAGTAATACCTAATAAAAAAATTAAAGCAATCTGCTCTATCTATTTTTTTTCTTCCTTTTTATTAGCAATAATATTTTTTTATATAAAGACAATTCTTAAAATTACAAATGAAATGTAATAGCAGCAGCATTAGAATTTAGAAGAAGTCTAAGTCTTATAAACAACGAATCATTTGACTTATTTAAATTTTCTGTAACATGCAAAAATAGATGTCTAATTCTGTATGCGTAGGTAAATATTCAATAATATTTTTAGGGAGAAAGACAAAAAAAACACATTTGAATTTCAAAAGGATAAATTGGGCTTCTGAATATTTAAAAGGACAGATTGGGCAGGAGGTCCAATCTGTCATTTATAAATTTATATGCAAAGACCAAATTACCCTTCACTTTTTCAATGTTTTGACAATACGATTTACAAGTTTGCCACTGATATTTATAACTCTGACAATGATATTTGCGACTCTTATAATAATATTTATAATTTTAACAATAGTATTTACAATTTTGACAATGGTGTTTATAACTTTGCCAATGGTATTTGTAACTCCCATAGTGGTATTTGCAATTTCAATAATGCTATTTGTAATTCCCACAATAGAGAAGAAGCAACTTTAAAAATATGATTTACAACTTTACTAATGGTATTTATAACTCTGACAATGATATTTGCAACTGGGAGAAATCCAATTTTTGCAATTGAGAGAAACACTGTAGCTGACACTGTAGCTTCTTTGACAACACGATTTACAACTTTGCTAATGGTATTTACAACTCTGACAATTGGGAGAAATCCAATTTTGGCAATTGGCAATTTTTTCGATAGAGGGGTAAACCCCACTATCGGGTATCCGTATCTCACTATCAAGTAAACCGTTCAATTGCTCATTAATGAAAAGAAAATGGGTCCTTCTTCAATGGTGTAGAGGGGTAAACTAGCTCATCTCATTGTTTTGGGCCGACACATTATTGGCATGCAAAGCGTATCTTAGTACCTATAGTGCGATTTTGATCCATTTGGGTAGGTTCCTCTTCAACCTCAAAAAAGTGCAGAAACTCTAGATTTCCCCAATGGAAGGGTAAACCCCACTATCGGATATACGTATCTCACTATCAAAATTCTTCACCTAAGTGAACCGTTCAATTGCTCATGAATAAAAATAAAACGGGGTACTTTTTCAATGGTGTAGTGTCAGCTATAATGTCATTTCTTCAATAAAGAAACTATAGTATCAGCTACAGTGTTTCTCACAGTTGCAAATACCATTGTCAGAGTTATAAATACCATTGGCAAAGTTGCAAATCGTATTGTCAAAGAAACTACAATATCAGCTACAGTATTTTTCCCAATTGCCAAAATTGAATTTCTCCTAGTTGCAAATACAATTGTCAGAGTTGTAAATACCATTGGCTAAGTTATAAATCGTATTGTCAAAGAAGCTACAGTGTCAGCTACAGTGTTTCTCCCAATTGCCAAAATTGGATTTCTCCCAGTTGCAAATACAATTGTCAGAGTTATAAATACCATTGGCCAAGTTGTAAATCGTATTGTCAAACAAGTTACAGTGTCAGCTACAGTGTTTCTCCCAATTGCCAAAATTTGATTTCTCACAGTTGTAAATACCATTGTCAGAGTTGTAAATACTATTGGCCAAGTTGTAAATCGTATTGTCAAAATATTGAAAAAGTGAAGGGTAATATAGTCTTTGCACATAAATTTGCAAATGATAGATTGGGCCGGAGGCCCAATCTATCCTTTTGAATATTCAGAAGCTCAATTTGTCCTTTTGAAATTCAAATGGGCTTTTTTTTGTCTTTCTCCCATATTTTTATGTCATTTTTCATTACAATACTATATAATTGTTAGTAAGTCAACTTGATAATATTCATGGGAGATATTTAATTTATATCTTTAGCATAACATGTTATGGTGTAATCATAGATATTTAATTTATATCTTGTCGTCTTAAAGCTGAATATAGATTTCTAGCTTTTACCAACAATTAAAGCTTTTTAACGTGTTCAAACTCCCAATCATTGTATTAGCTAGAGAAGTATTATTAGAACACATTTTTTTCCTGTTCAAAGTTTTAAATACAACCACAAAAGCCTTTATTCTATTAAGGGAAATATGCTATATAAATCGCATAATACTATTGTATTATATCTTTAGAACTCTAACTAATCTAGACCAAGTTAGATAGAACTTTTGTAGGAGACAAACTCTCCCAATGAGTATTTAACATAGTTGCATGCTCAACACTTGGGTGGGACCTCTTGTTAAATTACCATAGCCCTCTTATTAGCTGAGCTACATGCTTGTTGGTAAATACTACCCATGTTTACTAGTGTCTCCACTAACTTTTTTTGACACATGACTAAATCATGTATATTAAACAATTTTTTACCATTTTCAAAATTTTAAATATTTCTTCTTAAATTTATTTAGCTAGTTAAGAGCCATTGCATTGGCATTTTGGATGCCCAATGATCGTTGACTTCATTTGTTCGTTACTTCAAATGCAAGAATAGGATGATGATGCTGGTGGGACCTGGGACCGTGTTTTTTCGTTTCTTATTCTATGTTAAGCTCATCTGCTTTATGCATGATGGACTTCGACTTTGCTGCTCTATTTTCAGCTTAGTTAAACTTACAGCTTCCATCTACATTTCCTTTGAACTATTCCTTTACTTAATTAATTAAGCATATTAAGATGAAATCATCAATACCAACTACGATTTTTCTCTATTTCTTATGAATTCCAAGACCAGTTAGCTACCAACTCCAACATTTTTTGTTTCCATATCACCTTTTCCATTCTCTTCCTCTATCATGCAATACTTTTCGTGACAGTTCTCCTCTATAAATACCATTTTCCCTGACCACATACAGTCACATCCAATCTAGTCTGAAAACATTACTTCAATCCATATTTATCCAAGTGCTTTTCTTCAAGACAGCCTCTGCAAGATACAAAAATGGCCAATTGTTTCAACTTTCTTCTGCTTGTTTCTCTATTAGCATTTACTCCCTTTTGCCTCTGCAGCAAAAAAGTAGGGGGTTACCTCTACCCTCAGTTCTATGACTATTCATGTCCAAGAGCTCAAGAGATCGTCAAATCAGTCGTTGCTAAAGCTGTTCAAAAGGAAACTCGTATGGCTGCTTCACTTTTGAGGCTCCATTTCCATGATTGTTTTGTCAAGGTCTTCATTCTTTCCCTCCAACAACAGAGTTTTAGTAATTCAGTGGTCATCTAAGTGTTCTATAGGATTACTACTGTTTAAGTAAGTGAATTTAAGTTGATATTGCAGGGCTGTGATGCATCAATTTTGCTAGATAGCAGTGGAACTATCATCAGTGAGAAGAGATCAAATCCCAACCGAAATTCAGCCAGAGGATTCGAAGTTATCGATAAAATCAAATCAGCACTAGAAAAAGAATGCCTTCACACAGTATCTTGTGCTGATATTTTGGCTCTAGCTGCTAGAGATTCTACTGTTCTTGTAAGTTTTTCCTTCTGTTTTGTTTCCTTCCTTACTCTTTCGCCATTAAAACTTGTCAGTAAGCCTGGTTGATTTATTATCAATTTTTTAAGTGCAGACCGGTGGACCAAGCTGGGAGGTACCTTTGGGTAGAAGGGACTCTCTTGGTGCAAGCTTGAGTGGCTCCAACAACAACATTCCCGCTCCAAACAACACATTTCAGACCATCCTAACCAAATTCAAGCTTCAGGGTCTTGACATAGTTGACCTAGTTGCACTGTCTGGTAAATTCCTTCCACTTGTCTGTCATATGAAATTTCATGATGTTTTTATTGGAGAATACCAAACACAAGAATTGTAACTTTCATGGCTATGTATGCGTAGTAAAATATTTCTGAAATTGTTGTAGGGAGCCACACAATTGGGAACTCCAGGTGCACCAGCTTCAGGCAGAGACTGTACAACCAAACTGGGAATGGAAAAGCAGACTTCACACTTAACCAGTACTATGCTTCTCAGTTGCGAAGCAGGTGCCCGAGATCTGGTGGTGACCAGAATTTGTTTTTCTTGGACTTTGTGAGTCCAACGAAATTTGACAACAGCTACTTCAAGCTCTTGTTGGCTTACAAGGGTCTGTTAAGTTCTGATGAAATACTGTTCACACAGAATCAAGTATCTGCAGAGTTAGTGAAGAAATACGCCGAAAATAATGATCTTTTCTTCGACCAATTCGCCAAGTCCATGGTCAAGATGGGAAACATTTCTCCTTTGACAGGTTCAAGAGGAGAGATAAGGAAGATCTGCAGGAGGGTTAACAACTATTAAGTTATGTCACTTCTGTGCCTCAAGTTTTTTCATTTTCTTTGGTTTCCAGTAGTAAATAAGCTGAGGTTTACCTCAAGAGTTGATGAAGCGGTTTCCTGTGTGTCTCTGTGTGCATGACAATGAATTTTATGTACTAATTTCCCATGAATTCATTCATAAAGAAATTTGTGTTTTTCTATTCTGTCTTAGCCGCGCTTCACCAAATCAGAATCAGCATGTAATGTAACTACTCCACTGGCTATCACTATCATTGAAAATCTGAGATGGCAACAACCCATTTAACCTATTATCTCCTATCCTTAATATAAGACTCCATTAACCTTTTTTTTAAAGATATCAAGAAAACTAAATAAACTACTTAATTATAAACTATATAATCTCTTTGATGAGTAATTTATAAGTCAAATAGATTTATTTGATGAAAAAAGATAAAAATAAATAATTCAAAGTGATTCATTTAGCTTTTTTAATCTTCTTAAATAAGTTAAGGGGGTCTTATATTAAGAAGCGGATGGAGTATTAAATACAAGAACACAGTAGGTCTTCCCTGCTCTATGGCTGTGCTGGAAATGAACGGGAAGAACATCCTGTTTATAAGAAGCTAAGATGATCCTGTTCTTGAAATATAGGAAGCACATAATAATTAATGATAACTAAGTCCATTAAGTGAATGTCCATAAAAAACAACAGCAACAATAATCATAATAATAAACGGGGGCAGAAATGTAGCAAGTTCATTGGACACTATGTGCTTGTATGTGTAAAAATTAACTAAATAATCTGACGAAAAACCTTTAAATGCGGTGTCCAAAAGCTTCTTGGAGGAGTTTTTATTGTGTTGGTCGAATAGACTAACCTGGTCCAAGCCACTGCAAGTAACAAGTTACATATAGGAAATGAATTTATTATTGCATGTCGAAGAGCTGCTTTCAGTTTCAAACTTTTAGCATCGAGTGTGATGCCGGTGGGGTTTTGTCCTAGCAAGTTTCGCGTAGCATAAATTTCAAAATCCGAAATTGTTTCAATATCAAATGTTGTACTTGAAGCTTGAAGGTACTCTATTTAAAATTTGTAAGTGATAACATAAAAGAAATAAATGCTCAGACTTTTGACTATGGTAAACCCATAAAAGCTTCCGCAGACTGCAGATTGCATCCTGATGATAGAGTCATGTATCAAGTATGCACTCCAGTAATCTCATTGGTGAGCCCTTCAAGGTGTAATGTTGGGGTCGAGAGTTCAAAAATGCAGGTATAACAAGAAGTAAACTATAATGTACAGAATTGTGGTTAAGTAAATAGAATCTTATTCAGCTCCATGTTTGTGAATGTTACTCTGAGCTTTTGCAGTCGGATACTTTTCTGGCTAAGTCGCAGTAGCTTTGTCTTCCAGTTATGCAACCGTTATTTGTTATGGGAAGTACTCAAAAATGGAAGAGACGAGGTAAACTTGCCAGTGATAAGGAAAATGAAGAACGTGCTGTTCAATGGAAGAGAAAAACCACAACTAGGGGCATGATTCATCTACCAAGATGAAAGGTTTCTCAACAACCAACATTGTGCCTGCCGTTGAAATCTGCAGCACAACATGCAGTTGTGTAAAATAAGTTTCCTTAATTGTTTGCCTCTTCCTTTTTTCTTTTTTGGAATCAGTCTTAAATAAAAATCAGTGATGAATATTTAGCTTACCATTAGCCAAAATGTCTGTAGTTGATTCAATTGAAGGGGTATTTTGGAATTCCAGCAAGTCTTTAGTTCGTAGTCTCTGTTCAAATTCTACAGGCATTCCTATAATTTTTATTTCCTTGAGGGAAGAAAGAGCCTTCAGTCCTTCTGGGATCTTCTTCAACTTCTCACAGCGATTAATAATGATGTGCTCGAGTCTCGGTATTGCCCTTTCCTCAACGGTCCACTCCTCCAATTCTTTCAAAACATTAAGCCTTAGAATTTGCAATTTTGGAAATCCATCCGCACAGAAGATCAATTCCCGCCTGTCGTATGCCCCTTTCCCTAAAACAAGCATTCTCAGTTTTGGCAACCTCTCAAGTTTGGCAATGGATTCCATCTGTAAATGGGCGTTATGTAAAGTTAGTTTCATAAGGTTTGGCGGGAATTCATGAGGGTCAGGTAGCTTCTTGATCCTCCCATTCAAAGAGAGCTTGTGGAGATGAGTGCACTGAGAAAGCTGCATCAAGATTGGAAATTCATCTTCTTCGGATTGAAGTGATAGAGACAGCAAGTGAAGGTGAACTAATCCTTGTGCAATAGAAAGCACTGACCTCACCAATTTTCCAGGTAATTCATATATTCCCAATTGCCTGAGACTTCTCATTTTTTCTAGACCCCCATCTTCTATCCAGTTTCCAGCTTCTATGTATGGCAGGCTTTGTAAATTGGTTAATGTGTCCATTCTTAGATGACAGCTATCTGGAGAATCAAATGGAGTATACAGAAGCAAATGCCTCAAACTAATCATCTTCCAAATCACATTTGGTATCCTCTTAAGAAAACAGCAGTACCTTAAATCAAGCGTCTGCAGGTTCAGCAAGTTACCAATGGAAGGTGGAAGTTCCTCTTCCAAATTAGTCTTCCTCAATCCAAGATACCTTAATTGAATAAGGTCCCCTATTGTGTTCGGCAGACGAACAACCCGAACACCATCTAACTCTAAAACCCTGAGAAGCTTGAATTTGCTAAAAATTAAATTCAGTTTCTTTTCTAGCAGGAAATTCATATTGTACTGCTGGTCATAGAACCGTATTCTCTTCCCTATATCTGCATTATATTCTCTATTGAAGAAGAGGAGGGAACGTGAATGATGAGCATTGTGTTTCAAGAAGTCATAACGGTCATAGCAAGAATGTATGGCATGCCGGCGGGATCTATTTACCTGAGATGCTGATGAACTCTCCAGGCTGCCAAGATATATGCGAAGAAAATATTCCTCTTGCCCTTTGGAGACGGAAATATCCCTGAGAAGATCATGGATGCGAATTGTTTTGACTTTGCCTAAGGAACTTACTGAGCCCACTTGAACCATGCACCTACCAATCAACTCATTTAAGCAGTTCTCAGCAACACCTTCCGCTGTTTCTGCACCTTCTTGTGGTAAAAAACCTTCTGCGACCCACAGGCGAATCAACTTTTTGGTCTGAATGCTCATGCCAACTGGGAAAAGGCCTAGATAGAGAAAGCATGATTTCAAGTGAGAAGGCAAGTCATTGTAGCTCAAGGCCAAAATACCTCGTATTCTGTCTTGCTCATTCAGCAGATGCCAACTGATATTTTCAGCTACCCGCAACCATTCCTCGTTTGACTCAAGCTTTCTAGATAATAAACCACCAACCACCACCACAGCCAGAGGCAAACCACCACATTTCACTACAACATCACTTGCAAGATTCCCCAACTCCGGGGGAATGCTATTCATTCCAGGGAATGCTTTGTAGCACAGTAATCTCAAACTCTCGTCTTCAGTCAGTGTTCGTAGTTTATGAGTGTTGCCCCCACCGCCAGCATGCTTACCTATTTTCATGTCTCTGGTTGTGAGAAGAATTTTACTACCCATCTTCCCTCTGGGAAATGCAGATTCTAGGCTATCCCAAACTTCCATGCTCCAAATATCATCAAGAATTACCAAATACCTTTTCTCGTCCAAGATAGAATGCAGCCGGTTCACCATGTCTTCCTCCCGCAATCTCTCCAATCTGTCAATTTCATTTCGATTGAGAGCATCTGCGTCCTTGAGAATTCCTAGCAGAATGTCTCTTCTTCTGTACTCTTTGGACACATAAACCCAAGCTCTACAATCAAAATGGTTATGAATTCTGCTGTGATTATACAATTTCTTAGCTAAGGTGGTTTTACCCAAACCCCCCATTCCAACTATAGAAACCACCCGCCCAGCGTCCACTGTAAGCAGTTGATCGAGCAGGAATTCCATGTCATCTTCAAGCTCAATTACACACTCCTCTTCAGTGTAGGGCCACGGCTGTCTCCAGTGCCTCAACCTTTCTTTGGTAATATTTTGCCCCCGTATTTCACTGACAACGCCGTAGGTTTCTCGTTTTTTAGATACATCATGTATCCTCTGTCTAATTTTCTCGATTTTTCTGGAGACCTCGTAGAGATGTAAGGATCTAAAGACTCTGTCCCATCTGCTGTGACACGCTACCTTGTAAACATAAATCTCTATTAGCTCCTCGGCTTCAAAAGCAATATCTCTAATATCGGAAACTAACATGCGAACCAGTTGGTTTTCTTCTTGTTTAGCATCGGCATCCCTTAGAAAGCCTTGCATCCATCGTAACTCATTCTTCAGCCTCTCTACGTCGTTGCGCACACCATCTAGTGAAGAAACTGCGTTCACGGCTTGTTCGAATAGAAGTTCTGAAAGCTTTTCAACAACTATTGATACAGCAACCTCAGACATCTCGGCCGCTGCTCCTCCAGAGACTACCGCAGGCCGTGGAGGGCTGTTTCGAAAACGGGGGAGATTGATCTGATGTGAACACAGGGAGCTTCCAGAATGGAAGCAAGAAGCTTCCTCTCTTATGCTCTCGCAGTGTAATTGATCAGATTTATTGTCCTCGACGAAAAGTCATCGTTCGTTGACCAAATAAACAGCTTAAAGTAAACTCAGCGCTGTGGCCGAAAAGATAAAATAAACTCGGCGCGCCCCCTTTCGGCGTTTGAGTAATATATATTTATGGGAGAATGACACCAAAATATTATTGGAATATGCATATTTTAAATAAGGATTTAGAAATGATCTAATTAATCTAAATAGGGACTGATTGTTGAGATTGATTTGAAAATTTTTAAAGTATAACAACATATTAAAAATTATAAAATGAAGTAAAGACTAAAGCATAGAAATTAAAGAATTAGTTTTTCCCTAAAAATAAATAATAATTAGTTTTTCTTAATTAATAATTTATATTTTATCTATCTATATGGATCTTCAAAATTGAAGACAGTCTGCATTTATAACTGAGAACTACTTTTATAAGAATTAATTAATGTTTTTAGATTAAAGTTAAATAAATTTGTGATTAAATTTAATTTTTTAAAATAAATTTATGATATATATTTATTAACTAATTAAGTTATTTAATTTTTTAATTTATAAAAAAAATTATTTTTATAAAAAAAATCAAATAATCTATATATATGTATATAGATTATGATCGTTGAGTTCATAAGGAGCGAAGATTTACAAAGGCAGAACAGAAACTGGGCCGTGGCACCCCGTGACAAAATATACGAAGGGAACAATGACGACTCCCTTTGTGATAATGGTCATTTTGTTGCTGTTGGTTGCTTCTAGTCGAATCCTCTAATTCTGTTCCTGCCTTCGTTCATAATGTCATCTACTCCAGCAAAATGGCCATCTTCTCCAAATCCTACTGTCCGTATGTCTATTTCCCTCTCCCTTCTCCTTCTTAATTTATAGGTTTGTGCCTGTGGGAAGAACGGGATTTACCCTTTAGTAAATTTGTTATCTGACATTTAATTTCAAAGATGCAAGAGAAGGGTTTATGGTTTCCCTGCACGATTAGGGTTGCTCTGGCATGCTACACAAGTGCCCATGTAATTATACTCTGCTTCTTATAACTTTATGGGATCCTCTTTGGTTTTTTAGCACTGTGGCGCTTGGATTTGCCCATGAGTTGTTTTCGTCTCGACAATCATCGTCATAATCATGTATCTGGTTAAGGAAATGTTTCATAATCAATTTTGACTTTTACCCTCGACCCTTTTCAGCCATATGAAGGCTGCATATAGTCCAATTCTATCATTTTGATGATCAGCGAGTGGCATAGCTTGAACTAGGGCAATTTTCTGCTTCCAAACCCTGGACATGCGAAGTTTGAGGATCCCGAGCAAATCCATAGTATGCAGTGCTTTAACTGGCTATGCATCTATAGGGAATTGATCCAATTGTCAGCTTGGTTCTGTCTTGCGCATAATGTATCTCTAAGAGTATTTCTGTCATTGAGGCCCATACTACCAGTCTTCTACTATCCCTTAGTAACGAAACTTAGGCAGTTATGTTGTGGCTTGCCTCCATGACTGTGATTTATCGTGTTCTTTAGGTTTGTGCTGGTTGGCTTACTAAAAGTACTCCATAGGTTCTTGTTTGTGGTTCTTCGATCCTTGATTGTTGGACAAATGTATTTTTTTATGAAATTCCCCGAGATGGTAGTTCTGTCATTAAGAATGCCCAGTCTGTCTGCAAATCTTTATATGCCCTACCTCCCTTGCAAAGCCAATAAAAAAAGCGTGGAATCAGGGAACTATCAGCCATTAATAAGATATGAAAGCTTCTATTGATGACTGATGATTTGTTTTCTTGCCTCGAATGTGATGATATCTGATTTTGGTAAGCACTCGTTTTGTGTTTCTAATTTCCAAGTTAATCGTCAATATTTTTTTACCAAACTTGGTGTTGATGATTCCCTCTCTCTGTCACACTAACGCACCCATATTCGGCATGCCTCAACACATTGTTGCAGAATGATTTACTACATTTCATTGTACCAGGTATTGTTTCCGCGCCAAACGCATATTTAAAGAACTGAATGAGCAACCTTTTGTGGTGGAGCTTGATCTACGAGGTATATATAGTATTTACCTTTGGCCATGGCATATTCATTAAATGTCATAATGATTTCACATTTTTTAAGTGTTTGCCTTTGATTGGTAGATGATGGGTATCAAATTCAGAATGTTGTTCTGGATCTCGTAGGCCGGCGCACTGTCCCACGGATATTTATGAATGGCAAACATATTGGCGGATCTGACGGTTAGTTCTTGGCTTTTTGCTTTTATGATCATGTGTATCTCTAATTGCCGATGAATTCTATGACAATCTTCCCGTGAGTTTATTCTTGGTCCTACTCTCACTACCCACTGCCACATTTTAATTCAGATCTCACAGTTGCATTCGAGAGTGGAGAATTGCAGCTCTTAAGTACAAGTTGATGGCATCCTGGGCCCTGAAGAACACAAGCATGTGCAATGCGTCAGCACGTGAGAGTTGGGAGGTATCATGTGAAGGACCAAGCCTCTAAGTCTCTAACAGCGAAGTGAAGCTTTTAGTTTTAGATTACATAATCTGCGCTGAATTAAGGTATCTTTGATGCGTTTGGAATTTAGTGGGGGGTTTGTCTGTAATTAGATTATCTCATTCTTCTGAAAATCCGTAAAGTTTTTCATAATTTTCTTAAGCTCTCTCTGTACGTGCCATCAGAAACCGTAATTCTGATTGCCTAGTTGTTTATAATCCGCAAGTAATTTTGGAGGGAAGGGGAGAGAAGCTCCTTGTCTGGTCTAAAAATTGGAGGGTCCCCTACCCTCCAAATTGGGGTCTTTTTTTTGGGAGGATTGGAGGGAGAAGATATGTTTTTAAGTTTATTACCCCTATCCTATTTTGGAAATTCCGAATTAACCTTAAAATAAAAATTTTATTTCAAGTACACATTGATAAATGGTGATATTAATATTAATATATGGGTTCTTCAAAAATTTTAGTAATGTAAGGTGAAGTATTGATTATTAAAATTTGTACCCTCTAATCCGCCCAAATAATGGATCATTAGCTTTCCTCCCCTCTCCTTGTTTAAATCAAACGCATAACTTGTGTGGATCAAAACTACATTGAGATAGTTTTGTGTTGTGTTATATTTACTATTACAAAGGACAACATAAAATACGCAATGTGGATCTGGTAAAATGTAAAAACTATACAGTTTGTCTACTTTTATAAGCAATATTCCTAGGTCTAAACGATAAACGCTTCAAGGTTGAAATAATTTCTCATGATGATCGTTATAGATAAGGCTATCAGATCGCGTTTTATTTTACTACTGTTTTAAATAGGTAATCAAAATCTGAAGCAAATTATTAATGCTGAATATACGGACGATCACATAGTAAGAGCACATTATATACGCAAAAACACTAGAATTTTAATTATATCTGCCGTTGGGGTCATCCAATTGCCTAATTCTCAGTAATTCTATGGGATTCGTATGGATAAATAAGAATTGACTAGTGCGAGATACATGAGCAAGAAAAATGGGTAAAGCCATGTAATATATCGATAGCCAATCCCTACGAAAACCAAAAGACGAAGTTACAAAAGACTATGGTCGCCAATTGCTTTTCTTGGCGCAGAGTATTCCCTCTTGCTTCTTGGATAACGTTATTTCCCAATGCAGAGATTCCAACAGCTTCTCCACTTCGTCAATTGTTTTGGGTTCGTCACGAACTATCAGCTTACCTTCTGGCCTAAGTATTCTATCAACCTCCACTAATACTGGAACAAGACTGCACCTGAGTAGCCGACAGCCAAGAAGCGGATCAGTGTGAGAAAAATTGCAAAAAAGGTGAAATTAATATTTTAACATTCATCTGCACGTACCTCTTCTTGACGTTTGAGAAAAGATTATCTGCATGAAGTAGATCATAACTTCGTGGGTAAGTACTGAAGGATTCACACCAGTCATGGTACATTCCAAACAGACCACGCTCATAGATTATGGGAAGTGTGTCCGGAGCATTAACGTTCACCACATTGAATACCCAAACAGGAAGATCCCTTAGAGCTGCCGCAAATCTGCACATACACCCCCATAAGTATTTATTTGCATATGAAACTAAGCGGTTTGCACATGAACTAGCATACGTACCCTCCATATACAGCTCGCATGTCCATGACGTTTCTGACATTGGACCAAGTAATACCAAAGTTGCTCAACTCATCCACGACATTTTTCCAACGCTCATCATCAGCTACAAAATCTTGAGGCAGTGGTTTTCCGTAGATCCCAATCTGGGTGTTGTTTAACCAGTAGGGAGCTTTATGAAGACGACGAGGCCAAGGGTATGGCCATTTGGTCCCTCTCTCTGAAGGATTCTCAGGCACCCTGTGCATGCAAGCCACCAGAGGTACATACCATGCAGCGTTTGGATCGTCATCTTCCTTGCACATTGGAGGAAAGTTTTTCTCCCTCTGCTCGTAGCATTTATTCGTAGTGGGTTTCCTATAAATGGCCGCACCAATCCGATTCAGTTTATCCCTCTTTATAGTCACAAGGTCCCAGCACATGGCCTTCGTCAGTGACGACATTTCTAACGCAAATTTAAAATCACCCAAGGCTCAGTCTAATTAAATAATGCATATATATGTGTGTATATAATGTTCTATTATACAAGGTATATGTCATCCCACCCTTCCATATTTTGACATCTTCTTCAAGCTTCTGGTATACAGGAGTGGCAGACCAGACAAAATAACCCCCAGGTCGTAATAAACGGTTAAGTTCCAAAAGCAACAAGCCACCTAGGGAGTGTCATAATTTAATGAAGCAGGGTCAACAATGGCAAGCTGGAATATTATGAATAAGAATGAATGAAAATTTTGAAAGGAAAGATAAGTGAGTGAGAACCATCTGCATCCCAAGGTACTCGACAACGTGCGCAGTGGATAAGATCGAAGACCGTGCTGGGGAATTGCAACCTTTGGGAGCCCATGACAGCAGAAATAGCCGGTATTCCTCTCTCAAGGGCAAACTGTACTTGTGCTTCGTGTTCATCTTTTGGTGCAAATGACATTGTAATCACATCTCTTTCGAATAGGTAACCTCCGAAACTCCCAACCCCACATCCAACATCCAAAATCACTCGAGTGTGCTTTCCCCATGCTACTTTAGGTTCTGCCTGCGACCATCAATAATTATTTTTTGAGTGTCTCGTTTCGCGAGGAGTTTTGGATTCAGATTCTGGTGAACATATATAATTACCTCTTGGATGAAATCAATGTAGTGGAGAGCTCCGTGAATGAACTGGGTTCCTCCACCAGGGAATGTCAAGAACTCACCGGACACCTTCACCCAATTCTGATGACCCTTCACTTGTGCCAGCAGCGTGTGTGGTACGTTGTGGTACCATATCTGTTGAAACATGGCATTAATGTTTTCAGTTTTTTAAGGTAGAAAAAAAGGTTTCCCATTTCCTCTGAAATCAATTTCCCATAGTCACCTTATCTCTGCTATCCGGCCATTCGATGGATCTTTTGTAACCTTGAGGAAGCGGAACCAAACAAGCAGGTGCTTCCTCAGGGCAATGCCTCTCCCTGTGTTCGAAGTGTTTTCTGCTGTGTAATTTGCTTATCACTGCTTCGTTGTCCAAACATGGTATGTAGTCAGTACCAGCCGTGACATTGCAGAGTTCCCACGTTCGAGCTTGAGTTTGTCCCTCTTTCTCCTTCTTCGAATCAACAGCTTGTGTTGACCAAGTTCTTTTCGGCTCCTTCGGCAATGACTTCGCGTCATCTTTGTTTTCATCCTTGCGCTTCCTCTTCTTCTTTTCTGTTTTTGGCTTATGGATTTCTTCACCTTTGCCTTCAACTTTCTGGGTTTTCTTTGTCTTTGGGTCTTCCAGGGAAAGCTCGGAGCTTTGGTCCGTTTGAGCTAACTGGGGTTCTTGTTGTGAAGTCTCTATCGTAGGATCAGGATTTTCTTCTTGTTTGGGTTGCTGCTCTTCATGACTCTCTTGCGGTTGCTGCGTTAACTGATCTTTCTCGACGGTCTCTCCTTTGTCTTCTCTTAACTGCTGAAGTCGTTCCTCTATGATGTCTTTGTCTTTCTTAGGTTCTTGAGAATCAAAACTCTGAGCATCCTCTTGCGGTCGCTCGGTGATGCTTTGTTGTTGATTCTCTTTAACACTCACAGTCTTGAGTTCTTTGTGGATTTCTTCAGGTTTTTTGTCACTAATGGTTTCAGATGCTGCTTGTGCTTGGCTTAATGTACTTTCCTCTGATATTTGAGTATTAGTAGTGGAAATATGGTCATTTTGTGGCTCATTATTGACGTTGAGATTGGGGTTTTTATCATCAGACTTGATAGCATCTTCTGGGAGCTGACCAGGATTGTCTCCAAAGGCTTGAGTTTCCTTTATGTCTGTGATTTTTGTGGTGCCGTCAGCTGACTCGTCGATTTTTGTTGTGGTATCGAAGGTCTCATCGATGACTTTAGAAGTAGTTTCAGCCGAGTCTTCGACCACGGCAGACAAGTCGTTGTTGGTTAGTTCGGAGTTATCAACAGCGACATGGGGGTTAGCTCCTTCATCAGGTGAGACTACAGAGTTGGAACTCAACATCCATATTGCAAAAGCACACAATGCGAGAAAAACTAATGTCGTCAAGGTTGATGTGTAAGACGAGGAAGACGATCTCCTGCTAGTTTTGGATTTAAACAGAGCCATTGGAGTGTGAGCTTATAGGCGAATTGGTTTGAGGGAAGGAGATGAAAGCAGAGAGGAAGTGTTTGATTTTAGAGAGTGGTTCCAGTAATTTTGGATGGAGGAAGATGGAAAAGACAGGAAAAGAATCCTTAAAATTGGAAGTTGGAATGCATCAAAGATCCAAAAGAGTCGGATTAGGGAAAGCTGTTGAGACAACTTGGTCGTCATGTCTGAAACCAGACCGGAGACAATGACCCCACTCCCAACAAAGCTACCCTTTGCTTCAACGTTTATTTGCCTCAATTTGATTTTTTATTTGCCTCAATTTGATTTTTCTTTTTTCATGCTCAGTCACAGATTAATTAATTAATTAATCAGCTATCGAAAAAATTAATTAATCGGTATATATATAATTTACCACTTTTTTATTTTTGAGCAGATAGCATCTGAAGTGAAGCATAGTCATGCCCGCAATCATTCGTAAAATAAATACATTGATAAAACTTGGATACTTAATTTATTTAATGCATATATTCCTAAATTGGAAGTAAGTTAATTTTAAACTTAAAAATTAAGTTTAAACTATTAATAATAAGAGTATTATTAGTATGTGGGTTTAAATGCGTAACATGCCATTTCATAATCGGGTTTAACAACATAGTTCATTTCATTTCCTTGCCTGTGAAATAAATATGCTGAAGCCCGATTTGTCATTGTGTTAGTGATGGGCTGGCTAGATGCTTGCAATTCTATTAAAATAAAGCCATTGGTATATTTTAGTGTAAATAGCATATTACAAAGTGTATAACATTGCCGGAGAAACCAAAAGTTAACATACATAATAAAAAATAGATTTATATTTTATAAAAATATAAATTTAATTTTTATTATTATTACGAGGATTCTTTTAATAAACGATCTTATAAGTCTTTTATAAATATTTGCTAAAACCTAGAATTATGCCTTAACATTAATAAAGGATCGGTATTGAACTCATTTAAACTGTTTTTTTTATATAAAAAAATTGCATTGAGAAAATCTTCATAAATATATATATCAGTATTGATTATTTTTGTTGTAATTCTATTTAAAATACTGTTAGACACTAGATACGAGCACCTCTCCTAACTAAAATTCTAACAATTATTCATCATATTATAATAAATTAGCTCATTATAATAAACTCAAGCATGTTGGTATGCTAGTATTAATATATTTTTTTACAAAAAAAATTTAGGTAGATTCAACACCGATTCTCCACCCTTAAGGCTCAAAGAATATTTATAGAGGATTTACAAAATAGTCTACCAAATGAACCCTCATAACAGCAGTAAGAATCAAACTCATATCCTTGTAGAATATAAGTCTATTATTTATTATTTATAACAATTCTCATTGGCGCCCAATATTAATATGTTTTTTTAATATTGTCCCAGGATTTTTTTTTTAATACTGTCCCACTATTAATATTTTTTTTGTTATAAAAATTTTTGGAAAATGGTAGACTCACCCACGATCTAAAGATAGAAAAAAATCTCCCTTCCTTCTAGGAGATACCAATGTCGGGCAGGGCGAGTCGTATATTACTCTCAAGCGTAAACCTAGGTACCTATGAACTAAGATGTCTCCCTAAGTACCGCGACTAAAACCACAATAAAGTGGTACTCCCCAAGTATCGAATACACTACAAAGAGTCGCATGTCTTACCCTTTCATTAGTTGAACTCACGGATGATGGATTGTTCTAGTATTAATATTTTTTTTCACCCGGTTTACTGGAGTTTTGCCCTGACTACATCTGGATCTGACCTGGGTCGTGCACCTGGCTATGATGGGTGAGTCTTCCAACAGAAATTTTTTACATACATCAAAACTCAAATTAGAGACCTCACTTAAATAATATTAAACTGCTAACCACTCAAATTAATCCCGTTAGTATTCCAGTATTAATATTGATAAGTAAGTGGGAGGGTAAATGATTGTTGAAGTTGGCCCAAATGAAGCCATAACGGGCCGGATTCACATTTGCTTAAACAATGGGATTTGAAGGTCCATTGAGCCCATGTTTCTTAGGCTTGGGCCAATTTTAAATCTCGCTGTTAAAAGAAATTCTCTGAGCTTAACTGAAACCTAGAGTACTAAAAAGATCCGAATATAACTTGATAAGCAAGAAGCCTGGGGCAAAGAAGAGCAGCTGAATGAATCTTTGAATGTTAAGGTCAAGACATAAGGATATGCCCAAAAGATTCTATTTTAATTTGTTTGATTCTCCACCGTATCCCTTCCTTTGTTTAGTCTCACAGTGTAAGATTTCCCCAGTTTGCTTTTACAGAAGATTTAGATGGTTCCATTTTTTTCCTACCTCCCACTAATTAGCATTAATGGAATGGGATATAAATAGAAAATAAAAGTGGAAACATATGTTAACATGCACGGGCTACTGTGGCCACGTCCGTGATTGATTTTCATGGGGAATTGGTTATGTTATCAAAACATCCAAAAAAGGATAGCGACATGCATTTCCACATTCTTTTTTATAAAAAGAATTAATTAATGTCTGAAATCACGTCTTTATCCTCGCTAATTTTCTTCTTTTCCATCATTCTTATTCTTATGTACTCCTTCCATTCCACTTTATAGAATATTTTTTACTAAATTTACAGACTGCAATGAGAACAACTATATTATACACTTGAAAATTCTAATATTTCTTCAAAAATATATTTTATTTAAAACTAAACCCTAATTCGTATTTTTCTATTTCATTAGGGTATTTGACGATAAGGTTCATTAATGTACCGTTATTTTTTTACAAAACATCTTATTTCATTAAAAAAAACAATCCCAGAAAAGCACTTCATAAAATGTATACATTTTAAGAGTGGGAGTAATTAATTAACTTGATGCATCACAATTTTTTTTTTTTAAAAAAAATCTATTTTATTTGTAAACCATTTTATAAAATCTATGAAACTATTAATATTTTTTATGGTATGGTATCGTTGGTAAAGGGCAAGTAATTGTGGTGGATTGAGGAATTAATAGAGATGATAAAAAATTATATTTGATAAGGATATTTGTGAGAAAAGAAATAAAGTAATTTTAGATTAATCAACTAAGTTTAACGAAATTAGTTAAAAGTAACGTGCGCGGGTGCATACATATATATAAAAGATTCTCTTATTTATCTTCTTCTTTTTAATTAGAGTTCTACATACAAATATAGACAGAAATCGATATATTTCACATTCTTCACACAACTTGCAAACAATGTGATTTTCATATCTTCTATATTTTACATTAATATTATGTTGATTATTATTATTTATTGATCCTTAACTTCGTGCAGAGTTGTTGTTAATTACATAATAATGTAATTATGTAATCACTCCGATGGAAAATATAAACATGCATGGCATAGAGAGAAGTGGGGAGCGAGAGTTTGGTCTAAATACATATACGTATATATATAAAAAGATTAGATAACCCGAAATGCTAAACTCCCCATATATGCAAGTGGGGTATAGCTTGGTGATGCATGATTAAATATTTAATTACCTGTCCTTAAATTTAGCCTTTTCAAGAAATATATATATGCATGCTGTGTCTGTCGGTGCACTCATCGTGTCCATAAGCAAGACAGGTTACTAAGAACACTAATCCCTGCAAAATGTATGCATTATTGGCATTGTGTGAAGAGCACAATAATCTCAACAAATAATAACAAGCTTGATGTTACCCATTATACTATTTTGGGCGGTGCATCTCTTTCAGCATTGATGTTATTTATAATTCAGACACGATTTATATATATATAGAGAGAGAGAGAGAGGAGAGAGAATAACCTGAGACCGCAAAAGCACAATTAGTCCATCAAATCGATAAGTTAGGCGCAAAGGAGTTTAAAAAGTGAAAGATCAAAACAATTAAAGCCCTTGAAGGTGGGTTTGTAGTGTGGGCATTGGTAAATGACTAAGACACCACCCCTACAAATTGAGATGACCCGATAACATGTTGCGCATCACTGCAATAGTGCAATATAATTTTCAAAACCAACCATTAAAGTTTTCGTGAGATTTCGGGAAAAAGGTTAAATAATTGGATCTTCAACAAAATCACTAGCCACTAATGAGTCTAGAACTACCTGCTGCAACAAAATCGTGCACATGGGTTTTCAGAAAATCATGGTCTATAATTTTCCTTCTCTAGTTTGGGATTAACGACTTCATCATGTGCATTGCTGCAAATTAAATTCAAGCTGTGCGTATGTGTTAGCATATAAAAATCTAAAAGCAAATGCGGATGCTTGCCTATTGGTAGTAGAGAAATAGCTAGGCACATAAAACAAGGGTTGGATCTCTCTCGTGGGTAAAGCAAACAGGGAAACGTACGAAGGAAAAGAACTGATTGGATATAATTTGTTGACTGGTCAAATTTTGAGAAATTATAGGGGATGATACAAGAGCCACTTGTGTCTAACCTAAAGTTTCGATGCATGTAGGGGACGGGGGGGCTTCGTTCTAGTCTACTACCACATCCATCAGGTGAAACTTGAGTTCTTGTCCTGTTTCAAAATGACAAGTGATTTTTTTTTTTTAATTTCAAGATACGATTCCGATTCCGATTCCGATTGAAATTTCGCATTATTTTCTTCATTTATAGCTCTTCTTTTAATGAAAATCTAAATAAAGATTTCATTTTACTTCCTGGTTCCTCCACACAGGCATGCATGTTCTTTATAGAGTACAAGGCTAGTAGCAATTGTGTGGTCCATTGGTGTATTAAGCTTAGACATATATATATATGGGACTAAAATAAAAATATCTAAAAGAGTTAGATTTTTAGTACGAATATTCTAATATATCCAAACTAATTGAAGAGAATGGTTATGGAAAATAACAGCACACTCCCCCCATGTTACACACTTTACTCATGTGTGATTGGGGTAGATTTTAGGTTGGGAAAACTCTCTGAGTTTTGCTCTTTTTGCTTAAACAAACTTTCTCTTCTCTTATCCAGTGTGTTTTTATTGTGTATCAGAGACTTATATCTAGTAATGGTACTAGACCATCAAGTGGATACCTGAAACAAGTGAATGATATTAAGTACGCCTGAATTCTTACAAAGCTAAAAAAATTAATTTTTTAATCAAATTACCAAATTAAAGCTTATAGAGGAGTAGTTTTTCTTTTCCTTAATAAAGATTCAATTATAAACGTGGATTTTGAATTGTAAATATCACTTATGTTATGAAAGAAAATTATAATAAACACCTTAATATTTTGTCCCTTTCTCATACCCTTCAGCTCATGCTAATTTGGGCTTTTGGTAGGTATGAATAGTATGAAGTATTTCCTTTCCAATAAAACTAAAAACGAATGCCTAATTTGTATTTGTTATTATCACCAAATATTTTAATTATTTTTTCACTCAAGAGCATGAGTATCAGTTTTTATTCATGAAATGTTTTTCCTCTGAATTAAAACAAGGGGAACTGGTTGATCAAAGCCTTTTTTTGTTTATTTAAAAGGGAGTTGAGTTCACTTACTATCTAAATACATGATAAACTTTCATTTTCTCTTAAATAATATCAATATTGGATAAGGCAGATTGTCAATTATCCTCAAGTATAAATTTAGGTACCTATGAACTAGAATGATTATCTAAACACTGTAATTAGACTCATAATAAAATATCACTCCCTAAAAATTGAATACGCTATAAATAGTTATATATTTTACCCATTCGTCAACTGAAGACGATAGGTGATTGATCAAAGCTTAAGGTTGAGAGAGAGCTTTGCAAGTTGATCCGCACAATGATTATAAACATGTCACCTTCAAACGGTAATAGATGACCATGTAATTTATTTCTAAGGGCCTGTTTGGAAACAACTTAAATATAGGTTTTAAAAGATATTATGACCTAAATTTCGATTTGAGAAAATTTTAAAACAAACAGTCATATTTGTCTCAAAAGGCTTTTGGACTAAATCATGGTTTAAAACTAAGATTTTTGATAAGTTATTAAGACTAACTTTTAGAATAATAAAAGAGTTTATGGACTACCCATTTACTATTTGACACTTATTTTTTCTTACTCTCTCTCCTCTTCTCACTTCTCTCTCTTCCTCCTCCCCATCCTCCTCCCTCCTCCTCCACCACCACCGTCACCATCATCTTCCTCCTCCTCCTCCACAGTCACTTCTCTAGCTCCGTCTTCTTCCGCTGGTGAGAGATAGATGAGAAAGAGGGAAGAGGAGAGAGATAAAAATATTTTTTTATCTCATACCCTTTTTAGTAATTTACTAATCCTAAAAGTCATTTTGATAATAATAACTATACAAATACTTATTTATCTATAACCATATTTTTTCTATAAGGTCTTATCCAGAAGCTTTTTTCAAAAAGTTATCTAAAAGTCCATTTTTTTCTATAAATTATTTTCTAAAAATCTATCCAAATACGTACTAAACACTAAATATGAGTATAACATAGAGGCGCAGAGTGCTGTTTTTTTAGTTAATTGATTTATTTCATTAGAATCCATTTAGTTAATTGATTTATTTCAAACCCAAAAATATATCTTTGAAGTGTCTTATAAAAGTTATTTTAGTAATAATTTCTTAATTTACAGGCATTTCTAAAAATTTTATTGAACTGATGAAATATAAAGGCGTAATACACAAGGGTGGGCATCATCATATATTTATTTTACCTAAGAATTTATTCTCATCATATGGGAAACTCGTTTTGGATCCACGCTAACCAGCCTTGTGTCCACTCAATAAATTCTTAGGTATTAACAGTGAAATAGTTCACTAATCACTATGCATGCTTCATTAAGCAGAAATTAATCGTGTGACTAGATTTTGATATGCATGCCAGCTAATTATGTTGACGTGGAAGGCCACATTGCGCCAATGATGCGCAAACAAGTGGATCATATCCTTTCACTTATGAACAAGACAAACAATATCATTTATTTATATTTACAATGAAACGTGCATCTAATAATAATTTAAATCTGCTTGGCTAATGAGAGTTATACAGATAATAAGTGTCTCATATCTTACAAGAATATTAGTTCGATTTTCGCTATCGTTATGAGGGCTTTTTTAGCATGCGATCTCATAAGTCCTCTATAAACACTCTCTAAACACTGTGATTATGCCATAACTTTAGGGACCTATATCAAATCTACCTAAACTTTCATGTACTAAAAAGAATCCGTTTGGAAAGACTATAAAATATAAAATTAGTTAATTTTCTAATTTAGCTTTCAATGCAATTTCAGATATCCAAGTCAAAATGAAGCTGCGTTTGTTTTTTAGTGAAGAAAAAATGTCCAAAAGAAACTACTTCCTCAAGAACGGGACTGAACGCCAAAAACTCACACGAGAAGTCGATGGTCCATTCATATATGTTAGCTTCAAACAATGCTAACATATTTTCTCATGGAATGATTATATGGGGTTGGCTCATAAGAGATATATGTATGATATTTCAATAGCAAGCTTTTTGTAAGGCCATGGTTTCACAACCAGGTTTACTTGATTGATACCCTATATGGAGCTCAAAATTCAGTGTTTAAATTGCAGGTTTAGAGGTTGGTAATAATTTTTTAGTCGATTAGATAGTATATGTTTCAAAATATCTTATTATTCAAGATATTTAATTTAAAAATCTAATTCCTGAGGTTAATTAATCGTCAATGCCTAAGGAATAAGTTTTCTTATGTTTTATTTTTGTAGGAATCATCATTAAAATATAATACCTCAACTTTTCTTTAATTTAAATTTAAGAATTCAAACGTGTCTTCATTTTGACGCCAATTTTCTGTGCTCTTTTATCAATAGTTATAACCGCAGGTTGGCATGCTGCGCTATGATCACTTACTTTCCCATATGTGGGTGTTTAGCTTCATCAGTAATCTTTGATGAGGTTATATGTAAGAAGCCATATTGATTGTTTAATGTTTATGAATGGTAAGGAGAAGCTGGGGATCTGCGTAATGATCAATTCAACTTGGTCATGCTCATGCAACCTGCTAAGGATCCAGAAATCCACAGGTAAGCAAAACCCACAATTAACAGTTGTTTACCCAGAAACAAAGTATACAGTTCCCTGCATCGATTGCATATATATAAGCTGTAATGCACAACGCAACTTCATGATTTGCTTTTTTCGCTTGGGCTAACTATGAACCTGCAATTAGTACAGCATATGAATTTGATACACAATCACACTCTTACGACTGAAACTCAATTGACCGTTCATCTGCATCTACACAGATCTATTAAAGATATAACTGAGGAGATTCGCGACTTAAATTAATAATTAACAGATAACAACTTTAAAAATCGAGGTTTTATTCTCTCAAGAAGCATAGAAATAATTAATTTGCAATTACTGCTTTTCAAATTTATTAACACCTTCACTCATTTGTTCCCTAGTTTAGAGGAAAACCCACCCTCTTGTAACCTGTGCAACCGCAGTTTCAATTTTTTGTAGGATTTGTATTTCTCCTAAGTTATGGAGTGTGGTAATGCCATTTTATCGTAAAGAGTAATCAACACAACATCGCATGTACCTGATAGTAAATATCAATTACCATAGAGTACATTATTATACATATTCAGTTTCTGTGAGACGTGACCTGGTTATATATGATAGAAATAAAGGAATAAGCTTAGCGAGTTAAAATGAGACGAGATGAAAGTGTGAGTGACGATTTTTTTTTTTTAAAGAAGAAAATGAAAAGAAAGGAAAATGGGACAGGGGAGGGTTGTGAGAGAATGGAGAGGGAAAATAATAGAGGGAAGGGAACGGTGAAAAGGGGCAGGCTAGGGAGCTAAATGATAGATGGATGGGATGGTCCTACTAGACTGACACCTCTACGTCGAGATTAAGGAATACAATGATCCTAAAACATTAACGGTGGGACCTCACGCTCCTTCTCCTGTTCCCCATCCCCATCCAACCAAACCAGTTATGTTCCTCAATTCTCTTCCCTATGCATTGTCTTTCACAACATTACTCACTCTTCTCATAAAGTTTATGAATGTGTGCCATTACAATGGTAAAAGAGAGAGAGTGATGGAGAAAGGAAGAAGGAAAAACAAGGTACGTACGTAGCTTAGCTATGTAGTATTAGAATTGGACATATTTTTGGGGAGTTAGTTTCTGCATATGGCTCTCAAGTCACATGCGTGATGGGGCTGCTGCCTCATTTATGGCTCTGACACGGCCCTCTCTCGTCTCTTTCGTGTCTGCTTCTTCCCCAGCCAAGCAAAGCAAAGAGCATCCTCTTTTCCATTTATGATGATTCATTCATATTTACCCCCTCAGCCAGCTTCCCCAGTTTCTTATTACTACTTTTGCTGGCTCTCCTTCATTCATGAATAAGAGGAGGAGGAAGGTTCGTTAACTTCGGGATTTGAAGCCATGACCTTTATTAGAATCACCAAATATGTAGTAATTTTTTTTCAAATGTTGATAAGGGGGGCCAGCAGCATTGAATGTTGGCGAAGAGAGGCCAAAAGTACAGAAGAAAAGAGGATAGTGTTTGGGTATGGGAACAAACACACGGCTCGAGGATCACGCACCAATTATTTCAACCTGCCACTCTCACTCCTCTTTTACTTTTCACCCCTTCCAACTCTGCTTCTTCTCCACCTCATACATTCCTTATCCCCATCTCCGCCATCGTCCGAGTTTTTCCCTTTTGTTTCCAAAAAGAAAATGTCATGGGAAAGATATGGCTAGGGAAAAGTTGACTTGGGCCTGTGTTTTCTTAAACATAACGGAGATAATGGTATTTATAAGACGCGGAGGATGGATGCTACTGGACTTCAGGCTTGTACACACATAGAATATAGAGGAGGTTACTCTTTCATTTGCATGACAGAAGCTTATATATAGCTCAACTCCACGTCATGTTGCTTCTCATGACTACTCTTCAAATTTGTGCTTCTTTCTCTCTTTCTCTTCACGCGCGCGCACGAACGAACATCCTTGATCCAGAAAACAAGCATTTTTTACCAAAAGAATTTACTATGTTCCAATCATTAATTAGCGTATACCTTGTTTGACAGTCTGTATTTTCTTCCAATTTTTGGCTTAATATCCCCCCCCCCCCCTTTTCTCTTCATTCTTACCCGGTGACCTCAAATCATTATGCGCACGCATCGCTTCTGTCTTTGTCCTTAGTACGTATGTTTGTCACCTGCGGATTTTGGTAATATTGCTAATTTTATGACAATATAATATATGTTCTGAAAATGAATGGAGGTCATCCCTATTACATTTTTCAAAAAATTTGCTCAAGATGTCGAAAATCTCTCTACGTCTTTTGAGATAATAATAGTCTGAGTGTATTCCTACTTACTTATGATTAAATACCCATGATTAAATATAGAATTTAAAAATTATCTGCTTTTACAATTTTTTCTTTTTAGAGATTTACCACTTATATATCAAAATTTATTACGTTTTATTAGATATTTACTATAAAAATAATATAATTAATAACTATATTTTTAAAATTTTAAACATGTTAAAATAAATTAATTTTTTTAAAATTTAATAATTTTGTAACAAAATTTACAACATCTTATTAGATATTTATTAAAAAAGTAATATAACTGAAAACTATTTTTTTCCAAATATCAATAATGTTATAAGTAATGTATATGGCTCATCTTATATTTTATGTAATTTTTTATTATCTTTTTATTTTACAATTCTACTGGTGCATGGACTTGAAATTCAAGTACAATTTTGAGAACAAATCACTGTATTTAAAGAGGTTAACTGAAAACAGTGTTACTCATTAAAATTGACCATAAACAATGCCCACTTTCTAAACTTTATTCAGACGTACCAGCAACAAAAATTACATACCACGTCCATATTTTATCAGATTTGAGTTTTTATATTAAAAATAATAAAAAGAAATAAAGAAATAGCATGATCATGATATTCAAATAAACTAAGAAAAAAAAGACCATATCAAATATTATTTTTTATGAGTTAAGAAAATTAAATAAATAAATTAATTATAATTACTATAATAATTAATTGATTAATTTAGATATATTAAAAAATATATAATATAAATTTATTTTAATAACTTATATTTAGTTATTATTAACTGATTTATTAAAATTTAATTAATTTTTATATTGATTACAAATTAATAAAAAGTATTAACTTAAAAATGTTTGAATTTAAAGTTTCTATGTATGGCCATCTACTCTTAGTAGTAAAACAAAATTATATTAGTCAAACCATATTGTTATACTTTTTTATAGCCAAAATTTCATACCTTTTACCTATACAATCTAATTTAAATAATTTCATACCTTTTACCTATACAATCTAATTTAAATATTTTAATTTTTGTAAGTGGTAAGGGTAAAGAAGAAATGTAAATTTAAAGATAAATAGAGAGGGAGAGGGGCTATATGTCACGAAAAGTAGCGTGTTCTCCGGTAGAAAGGACGAGGGCGCAGAAAGCTGTTGGTTTGACACGTAGGATTGTTATTCACCGTCAGATGAAAGAATTGAGATGAGATGAAGGACCAGAATGGATTGGGAATGGGAGAGAGAAGTTTTTGTCATGGAGTTAACAAGAAACAAGGCAGAGAGGGTTACAGACACAAAGGAAAACTGCACAGAATCAGAACTAAACATATCCAAAAGAAAAAAACAAAGGAAAAGAAAAAGGAAAATCTCAGAAACTGTGCGCGGCTGAGGAATCAGAAAGAGAAAGAGAATGGGAGGGTTTGTTTTTGGAGACTTAAATTAAATTGAAGGAGCATCAGCAGAGTTTGCAGAGAGGAACAGAATGGGCATGGCGGCGTTGCAGTCGCAGTTGCAGCTACACCTTTTTCCCTCTTTGTAATTTTCTTCTGTTTCTCCTTTTATTCTTTCCTCCAAGGCCCCATAAGCTCCTTTAATTCCCTCTTCGATTCTATACCTTTTCCTCCAAAAACCGTCTTTGACAAAATAATCAGGACTCAGGCGAGAGAGATCAAGGACGGTGCAACCAAAAAAAGTATACTGGAGTTTCAACGACATCTACAATTGGTCTTCCTTCCATCACACTCCCAATTCGATCCCACCTATTGTTTTCGAGCTCTCTGATATGGATTATCGCTCACAATTGAGTGGTGGGTCAGGCTTAGAGGCGGTAAATCAATGGCGGGTTTATTCTCACTAGGCGGTGGAGGTAGAGGAACGAGCCAGCAGCAAGAAGAAGAAGAAACACGAGGGCATCATAACCTAACCACGGAATTCCCTCCGCCCGAGACCCTATTCTGGTACAAGAACGAGGATGCATCGTCGTACAGAGGATTCGAGCCATGGAACCAGCAGCAGGTGCAGTTCATGGCGGGAGAACAAGTGTACGATGATCCGTCGTCGTCGTCGAGATCCTCATCAGGGATGATGACGACGAGAGATCGGGGAGGAATAAGCTGCCAGGATTGCGGCAACAAAGCGAAGAAGGATTGCCCACACATGAGGTGTAGGACTTGCTGTAAAAGCAGAGGCTTCCATTGCCAAACACACATAAAAAGCACTTGGGTTCCTGCTCCCAAGCGTCGAGAGAGACCACAACAGCTCTCGGCTTTGCAGCAACACCAACTCCAACTTAACGCAGACACTCTTCCCAAAAGGCACAGGGAAATAGGTGCATACCTTAGCGTGCCCTTAGCTTGTTTTTTTTCTTTTCTTGTTCCTTGTTTTATCCACAAGCAATATTACTGATCCAGTTTCTGTTCTGCGATTCACTCCTGAGCAAAGAGAATCTTGGAGAGTGATCCAGGTGATGAGAAAGCTTTGGATGTATTATTCATTTATGCTCCCCCCCCCCCTCCCACCACCCCCCACACACCATATCGGTTGCCTGTGAAGCCGAATCCCAATCCACCCTATTACTCGTCTCTTCCCTTTTTCTTTTCCCGAAACACTGTTATTTAGTAGCCCTGATGGGTTGATTGACAGGGAAGGAACTGTTTCTCCTCTTTTCTTCGATCATTCTCTCTCCCTCACAGTCTCACTCCCTACCACTTTCTCATTCCCTTTGAAATCTGTGTGTTATTTTTTGTTTCGTTTGTTGTCATATAAATAATTGATCTTTCATATTCTGCTAACTAGCTAATCAATGGGTTTTAACTTTTGGTGGTTTTTTGTGTGACGAAATAAAAAAATGGGTTAGAGCACCAGGATTTTCCTGCAGTACTAAGCTCGCCTGTGGATTTCCGATGCGTGCGGGTGAACTCCATTGACGACGCGGACGAACAATTTGCATACCAGACGGCGGTGAACATTGGAGGGCATGTGTTCAAAGGAATTCTGTACGACCAAGGTCCTGAATATAATTACACAGCAGCTGGAGATGTGAGCGCCCACGCCGGCGTAGGCGGAGTTCAACCATTAAACCTCATGGCCGGTGCCCCCAGCGGCGCGTCTGTTTTGGGCGCGAGCTCAATAAGTGTCGGTGCCATGGTTTCTCCAAGTGGGGCACTTGGGGATCCTTCTTTGTATCCAGCTCCATTTGACCCCTTCATGGCTGGAGGCAGTGGTACGCAACTCTTCCCTCACTCAAGATCTTCATAAATAGGAACAAGAAAAAGGTTAACAGTGCATTCCAGCTTCTTCTCTCTGTTTGATATTTCTGTTGTAGTAAAATTTGACACCTGTATAAGTAGCCGGAGAGAGATAAAAAGAGAAACAAGAATCAGGTCAAAATTAAGCAGAGAAAATATTGTAGACCATTTTTTTAATGCAAATTTCATATCTACTTGTAATGTGTGGTGAGTGTAAGTGCGTCATTCATCTTCAATTTTCTTCACACTTTTTGCACTTGGAAGCTGCATTTTTCCAGTTTTCCGTATTTGGACGAAACCCATAGAGAACTTTTCTCGTTTCATATTTGGCTATGGCCTCTCAACGATGTAGGAGCAGCATTCAAGTTTAAAAGGTGAAAGATCTCTCCACCTATTCCCATGTGAAATTATGTGGTTCCATTATTATTCAATAAAAAACTTTGCATACATAGATGTGACGTTCATTAAGAAACTGGAAAGATTGGTGATCAATATGCTAAACGCTAGCCATCTCATTTAATTAACATGCAGCCAAGTATGCGTATATAGGGGAAACACTACATATTATATCTAAGTAAAGTGTACATTATATATATGGTATATATGAAATTATACACACACACACACACACACTTGTGAGATTTTCTTGAACCAAGTTCAAGAAAACTCCAGGCCAGAAAGAAAGGTCCAAGAAAACTATGCATAAGTGGAAAGGGAAAGGCTCTAGCTAGCTTGTAAGATATATCAGAAATTTCAGAAGCAAGTTGGCGCAGCATGCATTCTCAACCTCATGAATAGCCCCATAGTACTTTATTCTCTGCGACAAGTAATTTTTTTGATACATATACGTGCGAAAATATATTAATTGGCTTTGGCATTCTTTCTTTTAACTTGTATAGACGTACAGGATCTGCTGATAACTTGCTAGCATAAAAGTCAAAACTATAATATTGTGAACCACAAAATATGTTGTGTGCATGTATGCTCGCATGTGTATTTACATCAATAAATCATATATTCTAAAAGCTAGCTTAGAAATGAGAATGACAAGATATAATATTGTTATATGGGTTTGTGTTTGTGTGAGAGAGTGAGAGCATTTATTTTAAGTAACTATTTAAGCTAAAGAGATGCACTTGAATTTGGAGAGCAAGCTAGTAGGGTCATGGTATATATTTGCATTTATATATTACTATGGATGGATGGCATGAATTTCTCACAGGAAAATGTTAACATGTCATGAAGACATTGCATTCTTCTTGACGTATAGAGGGTATGGATTTCCACTTGTGCAAAGCATTATGGTTAGCTTAATGTTTTGAGAAATATTATATGTTAATACAGTTGGTTTAATTCCATGGACTCAACAAAAGTAAGAAGATGAAAGTTGAAAACGGTAGAGAAATTGAAGTCAGGCAGGCATTCATGCATGTGTTCACATATATGATACACAAGAGCTTCACAATTTTCAGTCCTCCACTTCTCATCACCTCCTTTAGTCACTTTAACAAGCACTATCATCAATGTCTCAGTGTAGGGCAAGAAGACCATTAAAACCCAGCCATTTGTGTATCTTTTTGAATAATTACCGTGACGATTGGATTTCACATGCAGAAGAGGCTTACTTAGATAGCTAAGGGAAAGAAGACAATTAAATATCTCAGTTCTTTAATATTCCCATTCAGGTGATGGAAGTATCTGTGGGGAGAGCTAGTAACTTGTATAGATAGTCTTTTTAATACAAATGAAAACCACAAGTTTGAGAAAAGGAGAAAAAGGTATACCCTATAGATAGAACTTTGACAACTTCTATACGCCATTTCTAGCGCTGTCTATGTATAGATAATTGATGGGGGATTCACTTTGAACGACGTAGCCAACGTTAACTAGGCGCTACGTATCTGAAATTGGAGTATGTGTGTTGTTCAAGGTAGCATTGAGCGGCATGCATGGTGATATTTTGACACTTTGAAGGTACTACTTTTCGCTGTAAATGATTGCCCCAATGTGTAATATTTAGGTAATCGAGGAAAGACTTGTGCGCTAATTGCTGTGACATCTTTAACGTAACCTGGAGGATAATATTGGGTAAATATTAATTGATCAGGTGCTGCAGAATACCGTTTATCATCTCAATAACATATAAATAAATTAGAACAGCTCAATCACAATATCATCCTCTCAACTCAATTCCCACTCTCTAATTCATGTTAGGGTGACTGCAAAATTATTGGTAGATCTGTTTGTCCACATATAATCTCTTATACGTTGTTCATCATATGCTTCGGAATCAGTGCCACTGTTGCACACTGAATTTACCGTTAATCAACTCTCTCGTTTCGTTACTTTTTGAATAGCTCTCCGTCTCTCTTGACCTAGAGGTGTTTGGGACATTTTATTTTAAACTCCTTCACACCTAATACGGAATTCATCTCACATATTTATTCTGTATAACGTAAAATCTAAACATAAATTACACTGATGGAACCAAAGAATTCCCAAGAGAAAATGACACTTAGGACCTCTATTATATAAAGTTATTAACATTGTTTTTGAAAACTATTTTTTTGTGATTCTAAAGTTTTTGTGATATTGTTTTTCCGAAAAATATGTTGTGATTTTAGAAAGGATTTGATGTAAAGCTTCAGTGATTGTTATAATTGTTTATATATCAATTCTGATTTGTAAGAATTTATAGAAGTCATTAATTTCATTTAGGATTCTTGATCATATCCCCAGTTTGAACGTAAACCTGATTGTGATTCCCAGAAAGTCGCCATGATTAGCACTTTATACAATTTCTTATTTCTCAAAACTCAGTGTGAACAGAACTTGGTTGTCTGAGCCTGCAGAGTTGCTAAAGTGGGATGCCAATTTCCCTCAAACAAGCAATCTTAAATACTACAAGTTGCATTCAGCAATTCTTATAAGCAATGAAATCTTCATCAATCTGATCAATTGGCTGGTTCTAGCATTTTCTAGTAAATCACGCATTACTTTCTTCGATTTCTTAGTGAGAATCCGTTATCATGTCTTTACTCCGAATATTTCGTTTTACTTTTGAAAGTATGATTAAAAACAAAAACGCTAGAAGCGTAAATGTGGGTTTTATCCAGCAGATCAGAGTCTCATGTTGGGACAAAGCCAGCTTTGCGGAGTACAAATATGGAAATAAGTAATATTTCAGGTCTCTCTCTCTCTCTCTCATGGCCGGGTTTTAAATTATTGAGACTACATCTCATGACGGTCTTCTAATACATATATAGATAACTATCGAAAGAAATTTCTATTCTCTATATAGTAGCTCTCTCTCTCTCTTCTTATATGAGCCAGTTGTGAGAGGTATACGGTTCATTTTTATAAGAGTTTTTTTCATGGTTGTAAGAAAAATTATAATATTGCTTCAATTATGATATTATGATATATATATATATATATATATATTGACTAGCCAGTCTGATTATAAGAAAAACCTAGCTAGTACCAATTTTTCTTAACCGTAAGCAAGAGTTACAAAATTTGAAGTGTAGTTAATGCATGTTTCTAATTGTGCCCCTCATTCAAAACTACCCACTATAGAAAAGAAGATTAGTTAGAATTATTGCAACTAATGACTATCATTACTAACTGAGACATTTCAGAAAAGATTAAGAAACAATAACTGAATTTTTTAAGCTCTTGTAAAACAAATAATTTAGCTTATGTCTATATGAGAGCCATAAAGGAATGGTTGCTGAAGAGAGTAGGCAGTATTTGAAAATGAAGATAATAAGAATGGCGGGAGAGTAGGAGCTGTATGAAAAGGGAGGCTATAGAGGGTAATGCTGTCTGCTCTTTGGGGAATAACGCATCAATGCCCTCCCTATTCCCGAGAGCCCCCATCTCTCTCATCTTTACCAATTCCTCTCCCCCATCCCTCGTTTAATTTTCCCAACTAAAATAAATCTTCCCAACAATGACTTGTTTATAAAATCTCATGTATATATACTCGTGTTATCAGTGCACAAGTTCCGTGCTAATATGTCATATGAACATTAGTTAGTTTAGCTGTAAGGGAGACACAATGATGAAATGGAGTGTTGGATTGCATGCGTACAGGAGTTTATATACAATATAGTGACAGGTGTGACGGAAAAATCCTCCAGAGAAACTAAATGCGATCGATCGATCGAAGCTGTCTTACAAGGTTTCTTGTCCTGATTGAGCACTCCGTTCCTAATGAATTAGATGGTGGCAAGAGTACTGGTCTCGAAATGCTTGGAGCAGTCTCTGTATATACACGCTTTAGGGCCTGCGAGGGAACAAAAAGATGAAACTGTTCATTAAAATCCATGAAAGAGCCTCCAACCAATTATGTATGTTTGCCGAAACCCTCATCCAGAATCTGATAAACTGCATTATTGTGATCGGAATCGCCGGCTCGGGTCGCCGACATTGATAGCAAATAAAAGGCCATGAAACACCGTGTTCTTGAATGTCTGGCGAGCATACACCTTACATTCGTCAACTAATACTCACCATTGGAACAAAATGCAATAATACAGCCAATCCTTTATTTGCCTATAGTCACCTATATTTACGCATATTCTCTCCCCACTTCTAATTTTACCATCTTCCTAACGTCTACCTAAATTTTATGCATGTTGAAACTTAAAGGAACAAAAAACAATGAAATAATTGATGAACATATATGTAAGCATGATGCAGAGGTAAACATGTATATATGTATTCAATTTGGGTGAGGGGTGTCCCGCGGAGGAGAAACAGAGAGCAACACCTTCTAAACCACTAGCTCCAGGGGAGACTTCAGTTGACATAATCTAAATGGGCTTGAAGAACGTTTTGGGTCATCAGGCCCAAGTTTGTAATGGCCCAGATATATTACGATTTGGTGGCCCATTTTACTTGATAGAATTCACCATATGATTCAACTTTCAAGGACCCACGGTGTTGGTCCAAGTGACAACTGACTTGGTATCGTTTAAGTGAGATCTCGAGTTTGAGCCTTAACATATGCAGAAAATCTCTATTGAGAGACTTATCTACCATAGCTAGATACGCGACGCGGGTCAGATCCTATTTAATCGGGATAAAGCTCTGGTAAAGTAGGTGGGAAAAAAAAAACTTTCAATTCAAGGCTATTAGTGTTTACTTGTTGGATTCCTAGATGTTCACAGCGTAGAACGGTCGGCCCGCTATGGCGCCTTCATTACTCCTAAACGTCTTAAAACAAAGAATTATTTTAATTTTTTTTCTTGTTCAATTTAATATTTTTCATTAAATTACTCTCTAGTTCTAAATACTTTTATATGTTTATATGTAAGGAATAATTGGTTGGTTTGGTATGAGGGGTTTAGGGAGAGGAGAAGAGAAGGGAATGGATTTTGCTTCCCTCCTCTTATTTAGATATTTAAAACTTGTTGGAAGAGAGGGAAAATTTAAAAAAAAATCTTCTACTCCCTTCCAAATTCCCCCAATTTTAGAAAGGAGGTAAAACTTGAGAGGGGAGAAAAAATTTTAAAAAGAGGGAAAATTTTTAAAAATTTTCTACCCCTCCCTTGCAAAATTGGGGGAATTTGGAGGGTAAGGTTAATATTTTATTTTATAATATTAATATACTCATAATTTTTTAATATCCCAATAGTATCCATATATTATATTTTATAAAATAATATAAAAATAAATTTGTCTATATAAATTTTTTTTCTTCTCTCCCTTTTTAAACCAAACAAAAAAACATGAAAATTTTTCTCCTCCCCCTTCTTTAATATTAATCCAAACAATATAAAAATAAAATCTCTCATCTTTTCTTCTATTAAAATTCCTCTCCTCTATTGAGCCAAACGCACCCTAGGACTTGTTTATAACACGTTGTGCAAGATTTATTTTGCAACTCATGAGATAAAACTACTATCATACATATTATTTTGGTTAAAATAAAATCCGTTAATGTTCTTTTTATATATTGAAAAGTTTAGGGGAAAAAAATTAAATATGTATATTTTAAAAAATGGAAAACAAGAGCAAACAATATAATATATTACAAAATTAGGATTATTGGCACTATTGAATTCAATGCTTCTTGTTGACAAGCTTTTTTTCATTTGCTCGTTGATTTTTACATAAGTGTGTCTTTCTCTTATATTATATGAGAATTAAGACTAGTCTTGACGGATATTAGAACTAAATTCATGGAATAAACTTAAAAAAATAACAAAAAACAAAATATGAACTTTAATTTCTGTTTCACGAGTCTCTTGTTGTGCTGCCATATGTTGATATCATATTGGCACCAGTAGCCGGATGTTAATGGTCGGGTTAATTTGTAAAAAGCGAAAGGGAATTATAATTTAAATGATCTCGATTTATACATGCAAACATATATGGAGAAAGGACGGGATAAAAATATATTCGCCTAAATGGGATCTACAGGAAGTGAATTCTCTCGTCATTTTCTCTCAATATTTCTCTCTGTGCCCAGTAAACTTGAATCTAACAAATATTGGGGAAGTGGGGTCATTAAATGCTGATAAGGAGAAGATGTCAGATAGAAGAGTAAGAATAATTAATTAGAATGGAGGGTTCAGGTGGAGGCATGTTTAATTTGTTTATTATGTGGATACATTACAACAGGGAGAAAAAGGAGGATGGGAGGCAATAGAAGAGGGCACATGCATGCAAGTATTGATTGATGGGAGGAATATATGGTTAGATAGATACATGTTATACAATGGAGTATCATTAATTATACACAGATAATGCAGAGGGGCTTCACAGTGATGGGCATCTTTCTCCTCATCTTGAAGGTGGGGAAGTACAATATGAGATCAGATGTTGCAGAAATATATATATATATATATATATGCTCAGCTCCAGCTGCAGCCCCTGGCACAGTCTCCGAACGGATTATAGTACCCCAACTTGTTGCTCATGCATGCTCTCCTCCTCCCATTTCCATGGATTGAACTCCACAGGCTTCTCATATATCCTCCTGTCCATGTGAATCAACACTTGCCACCGTCTACCTTATCATATATGAAACACACTCGCCTTTAATTTATACACCTTTGGTTGCTCTTCTCCATATCGCATTCACTATATTGGCCAGTATTAGAGTTTCACTAATAACCTAATTAATTGTAATTGAGTAGGCCCAAATCGTTTCATGTTTGTATGCAAGTATATTGAAAAACATGTTCCTTTCATATAATATATGGAGACTCACATTTTGGGTGAATAGCAGCGACATGTAATCGGTCCATTAGTAATCATCGCCGCCATCCTTCCGCCTCTTGAGTTCCATGTTTTCCTCCTGCCAATCAAAAGTATGAATTGATTACTTCCAGCTTGGATATGAATGCAGAGTACTAAAGCCAATCAGTAATCAATAATAATGCAGGATGGATGCCGTGGTTTGAATTTCCCATGGCCAGAATTGCAAATTGCCAAACGCATGTTGCGGGAATATGGAAATGTACTTGTCTACTGATGCTGCAAATGAAACGCTCACCGCTTTCCAACTTTCTTTCTAAGCCTCGTGCGAAAGTGACTCCACTGCCGACTACTATCTCTCAGCTCTCAGAGTTCTTGTTTTTATCAATCACCATTACTTGTCTTGCAAAACTAGCGAGCGGGACGGTAGGACAAGGGTTTGCATCTACTTAATACGATGGGCCTCACTCTCCTCCTTTTTTTTTTTCTTTGGTTGACCACCCGATTTATCAAAATTTTATATCAATTACATTTAGACCTGACCCGTAGTATAACTGACTATAGTAGATGAGTCTCCCAATCTTACTCTCCTCCTTTGAATCCAAAATCTTACGGATGCTTTTATATTCCCCTAAGGTGGGCCCCTTCAAAACCCTTCCCTCCTTCTGCTGGGCCTGGCCCATTCAGCTTCTCCCATATTCATCTTACTGCAACCCATTGTACCCAAGAAAAAAAATCTTACTTCAACCCGACAAAAAAAACGGGGGAGGAGGGAAGGTACCACCACTAAGGAGGAGAGGGCGTTTGTACCCAAAAAAAAAAAAAGGAGAGGCCGCGGGGAGAGTCGGAGAAATTTGACTGCCCAGGTCATGGCCGTCGGGAGGGTCTCCTCACAGTGGATCATCATCTCTATGATGTTGCCGCTTATTGCCTCCACCGATAGCCCATAGTCCCCAAAGAGCACGTCCACCGCATCTCTCTCTGCTCCCTTCTCCTCCGTCTCCAAATTCTTCCTCTCCTCCACTATCTTCCCACCGTCTTCATCATTCTCTCCTTTGCCTGCATGCACACGTGTACACCCGCATTTCAAAATAAGCCCTAGTTATATCTCAACATTATCGCACCTCCCACACATTTGACCTTCAAAGATTTATACAGTCTTGTTCCCGGAAACTTGATGGGCACGCATCTCAAGCCTTTTATGAATTCCTCGAACTCTCTCTTCAACGTCTCCAGTTCTTCTCCAGGCCCAACGCTCTTCAGAGCTCTCACCAGAATTGTCAATGTATTCTGCATGCCACCCACATATACTTCAACAAACCTTATATTTCAATGCTTATCATTCAAAACTTCTTACCTTACCTTATTCCTTTTTATTTATTAATTCCTCTTTTTTAATATAGTCGCTAATATTTAATTTAATTCTGTGTTCTCATATATAATATTCTATGTAATCCCAAAAGCTTTAAATGATGAAATGAAAATGAGAGAAGGTGGGCGCCGGGGGGGGGGGGATCTTTGCCTTTTTTACTCGACCCTGAACGTATATTAATGGTTGGTGATTCCAAGAAGCTAAGCAAAGGGTGACAGAGCGTTGAATGTCAGCGGTGATGCGAGATTTGAGAAGAGGGGATCGGAGGAATCCGGCGATGAGGGAATGGAGCTTCCTGTGGAGGTTGCCGTTGATCTGAAGATGTCGTGCTGTCCCATGATGGACATGGGATATGCAGGCACGAACACGTTTCCCTGGTTCCGCAATATCATCTTGTTCGCCTCCGCCGATACTATCACCTCACTTCCCAATATGTTGGTCTTGAACACCCTTCCATACCTGCAATGGGTATCCTACTTTACACTACTTCCTTGGTTATGCTAATCCCTATTTATTGAATCACAACGATGCGTGTTTAATGCTTCTTCCAAGTATAGCATCATCAATGTTTGGATTAATGCAGCAATCTAATCTCCCTCTACCACCTTCCATCATTTCTTCATATTACTTCAAGTGCGTTTTGCCCTCCAAGGCCTCTATTTTATTAGTTACGCCCCCCACCACAAGTGATCGTAATTATACCAAATTAAATGAACTCAAGCCTAGTAATAGCAGCATATATTTTCCCATAGTTCAATCAGAGCCGTAATTCTTTCCTAGTTTCTAAACTTACAAAAATTAGTAACATTATATTCCTGGCCATATGTTTATTTTAAAATACAATTAAATGGCTAAGAACTCATTATTTATCGCACATCTAATTAAATTAATAGAGTTGACTTTTGCATTTAATGTAAATAATGTTTTATTTCCTTAAAGAAAACAGAACAGAAGCAACAAGCACACATCATTATAAGTCAAATACTACCATACATTTCATTAAAATTATTCGTTTCTAGCCACCATCAATAGTACTACAAAAGGCATGGAATATTCCTGTAGGTAATTATAGAGGAGGAATCAAACCCATTGAGTTTAAAGAAATCGATTAAATGGATTATTTGTCATTATTATCTACAAATTACATTGTGACTATTTTTCCTAAGATACTCTTCTTTTAATGAGGATATCCAATGTGGGAGACAAGAGAAAAATATTAAACAAATTAAAGAAGCTGACAACATGAACCAAAGTCTTGTATTTAGGACCCATGAAGGAGTAATAGGAAACCTAGCTAGCGAAATTAGGAGTCTAGTACTTCAAAGAGGGTGGAATTAACTGACCAACTCAACTCGGGACAAATGTTATGGGGTACAGGACACAAATCCTTGTAATTCAGAATCCACGCTTAAGACCCTTTGGTGGATCGATGGGCGTAGTTCATCTTCTTCCTCTAAGTTCATAGAGACGACCAACTTGTGAGTTGTAACTTCTCTTTCTTCCTTTTTCTCGTTATTCTAAAATATTAATTACATTGATCCCTGTTTTTTCACCCTAATGAAGCCAAAACCATGGCACTCGTTAATACAAATTGCTAAAATTCGAACTCTTCTGAAAACAAAATTATAATAGTTGATGCTGGTTCGAAAGATGCATAAAATTCAGGCTCTCGTGAGCCAAGGGGGTGACATGTGACATGTAGTTTCAAGTGACGGCGAATAAGTACTAGGGAGTCCAATGATTGAAGGGGCTACCAAAAACTAAAATGCTTATAATTAAGGGCCATGCGTGATGAGTAATTAGTTTTTTGTGTGCTTCATTTATTTAATTGGAATCTCAAGAATATTATTTAAAATCTTGTCATTATATTGTAATACCCCTAATCTAATCTTTAAAATACTTTTTGTAATCTTAGCATGGTGAAAAAAACTATTATTTTAGGCTTTTAGTTTATTGTGTATTTTTACTGCGTTATATCAATAGAATAATAACATTACAATAATGTTACGAATACAGGAAACGAGTATAAATCTCTTTTTTATATATATAGTCCTAATCCAAAAACTAATTCGCTGACACAGTCCATCTAACAATTGAGATGCAAGCGGTTTCAAATGGGATGAAAAGTGAATAATAAATAGTTTTTTAGCAGTTTTCCAGTGGAACATCCGCACAAGGAAAGCGGGGGCAATCTTTCTCACCCATTGTTTTTTCTTTTAAAAAAGGAAGTATAGCTTTTTTTGCATACCCAAAAAGGAGAAGACAAAGTTAAAAGCTATGAAATAAACTTAATTATCTTTGATAAATTTTAAAATTAGTTAAAGGAATATAAAGATGTTATGAAATAATTATGCCTATTTATATATATAGTCACGTGAGATCTAAATTAAAGGATATATGCATGGGTGCCCCATTCGCAAGAGAGAATCTGTGGGGCAAAACCAGATTTTGTCTGTGTAGAAGAGATTTCGCCGATAAAGAAAATAATTTTGTAGGGTTCCCTCTCAAATACGTGGAATATACTCTTATTTAATGGTCAACTTCTAATTGCCATAGAGCTAGGCGAGGTGGATCAACTGTAGAGGTGGTAATTGACCAACCTCCCCAAAAAAATGGCCGAAGGAGCCCGCCTCCAAAAAAAGTTGGATAATCGGTCAAGTTTGCGGGTTCACCTCTTTTTTTAATTTTACTATTATTATTATTTTATTTATTTTCTATTTATTTTTAATTTAATTCTAAATCTCTTAAGCCTAAACTTAACTTCCTTTTTTTATTATTTTATTATTTTGAAACTTTGTGTTGAAAAGAAAAAAAAATGACAGATTAACGAGTTCAAGTTGTTTTTTTTTTTTTGGTACAAACGAGTTCAAGTTGTTGATTAAATACCAATCTGTAAAGAGAGGAACTTTTTGAACCCAACTTGCTTCCTTCCAAAGCGTTATGGGCTAGCTTGTTTTAAGCGGATTGACCCATAATACCGACCCTAATCAAGTGGGCTTATGACTTGTGAATGGATGGTCTAGTAGTGTCATAGCCTCTCCTCTAATCGGGAGTTTGAACATGTTGTGAAGTGGCATATGTGAACATAGATTTATGTGCTAACATTTATATAACTTAATTTGACCCTTATGGAAAGCTTTTTAATAATTATACTGTTTGAGTGAAACTTTATAGTAATTTTTTTAATATAATTATCAATTATAAAATAAATTAGACGAGTTTCTACAAGTATGTAAAAATATATAAATTGGCGTCTAAGATGAAACTGAGAATCCGTTGGCGGAAAAAATATACAGTGAGAAACCGTTGTGGCCGGTGTCCTTTTGTTCCTTTCGTATAACCATCTTCTGTTCGCAATTACACTTCACAATCTCTCTTCTCTGGGTTCTCAAATCTACCATTACGCGCAAAAATAATGACCAGTTCTTCTTCAGCTGTAGCTCGCAAAGTTGGCAAAGTTCTCAAACCTACTTACTTTCTTCAATTTCCTTTGCCCTCCTTTCCATTTTTATCGATTGTTTTTGTTTACCTTGTTCTATTTTTGACTCTCATCTTCAGGGTCTCTGCAAGATTGCCTGCAATAGGCTTCAGAAGGAACTGGTCCAGTGGCAGGTTAATCCTCCCGCTGGTTTCAAACACAAAGTCGCTGACAATCTCCAACAGTATTCTCTTTTTTGCTCTCTCCAACGGTATTCTCTTTTTTGCTCTCATTTTCTTCATATTCATCTCCCGAATCTGTTTCTTTGTTAATGAGTAAGAATTCAATTTTTAAAATTCTTAGCTGTTGCTTCACTTGCTTGTGTTCTTTGGTAGTCACCCCCGCGCGCGGGTCTTCCAAGTCTATTTGATTTAGTGGGCTTTTTTGTTTGGTTCCGGCTTAATCTCGGTTTTGACGATTCACCCACCCCCACTTGCCCTTGTTTTTAGTTTGGTTTTTCGATTGAGTGCTTACATGTCTCCCGATGTTCTGTTAAATTGTTTCTATTGATTTTTCTCAATAGGTGGGCTGTTGAAGTGATTGGAGCTCCTGGGACACTTTATGCCAATGAAACCTATCAACTACAAGTTGACTTTCCCGAGCATTATCCTATGAAAGCTCCACAGGTTGTAAATCCCTCTTTGTAACGATGTCTGGTGTTCACTATTGCTGGGAATTGTGTCCTTTCAAATTTGGGGTTAATTGACCCGGTTAATTTCTCTAAATATTTGTTGATCAAGCTTGAAGACTTCCATCCATGGTAAATGTTGTGCCATGTCAACAACATCGTATTATTCATCTTCACTTTTGCTTCTTTCTTCGCAGAGTTACTCAGTTGATCTCTAAATGTAAGAAGAGGTAAAATAAAAGAAGTGATACGATTTCATGTGGCCAAGAACTAACTATTAAAGCCTTAAAAGTTTAGTTAGTTAACATCAATGCTGCATGAAAAGAACAGAAAGGAGGGAATTTATGACTTGTGTAAAGCCTGCAGATCATGAATGAGATTAGAGTTATTCTGAAAAGCACATATGGGAGATAAATTTGGGATTTCATGCTCATATATTGAACAATGAGATGGAATATGTATTATGAACAATGAGTTGATCTCTATCTAACAACCAGCGCCCTTTCTTCTTTCTTTTCCACTATATTCATATGAATACTGAAGCAAAAAGTTTATTTTTCAAACGTGTCTGTACCTTTACACATCTTGCATTGGGAGTATTTCTCTTCACATTCAGTGTGATTTTCTTTCCAATTAATATAGGACAATAGGAAATTTTTTAGTTTGAAAGGTCAGTCACTGAATCTTTTGAGAAGAAGCCAATGTGAAGGTGAACAAATCAGTGAGTACAGATATCCTCATATTCTGACATGATGTGATATTCACCATGGATGGCAGACTTGTTAGATTTTATGGCGGAGATATAGAGAAATTTATTCCATCAATTTATCTCAAAATTGAGAAGATCCAGTTCCTTGATACTGTTCTATTCTGACTTTTATTATGTACGTTTAACAGGTCATATTTTTGCATCCAGCTCCATTGCATCCCCATATCTACAGCAATGGGCATATTTGTCTAGGTATGTGTGAGGAGGGGTTTTAATACTAATTTTTCTAGACCTTATTTACTTTGTCTCATGGTCAACTGTTGTTTGATACAATGTTTTTTGGGGTTGAGATTGTCAACTGTTATTCCTGCTTTTATTGATTATTTCTTTGGATCTTGTTGATTACTTTGGTGATTTCTTTGTTATGATGAGATACATGATTATCATTGCTTACTCTTGCTAAGATGCACAGGAAAGAGTATGTAATTGAATAGTTGGTTTAAGCTCCAGTGATGGTTGAAAAAGTAACTTTACCTGCTCAATTGAACATGTCTTCTTTTGATTTGGTTAGCCTCTTCTATATGGCAAGGAGATGGAAATATATCCTCTCATGTCAAGTAGGAAAAGGGCTCTCATTTTAGTTGAATCTCCACCATACAACAGTGACCCACTAGTGAGGGTGAAACAGTGCCCAATAGGAAGAAGGTGAAGTATGGAAATCTGAGAATGAAATGAAAACTATAGAAAATGTTATTAAAATAGTAGCAGTTGAAGAAAGCTGAATTTTCCTGCCCCATGAAGCTCCATTGCACGAGAGGAAGAAGGCCATGTCATTTTTAGTTGGTTTAAATGAAAGCGCTTTCTCTGTTTGGGTGCCTTTAATGCGATGATGTGGCACTTTTTATATGATTAGATTACTTGAATGCTTGAGATTCAACTAAAATGAGAGTACTTTTCCTGCTTAAAATGAAATGATTCATTTCCAAAGGATATAGCAAAACTATGGCATATCTGGGAACATTTGGAAGAAGTTTGGCAGCCTTTTTCTCTCTCCCTATTCTAGAACTTTTCTCTATTATTTTCTAGTCTGCATTTCTTCTGTGCTTTTTCTGCAGGCTTTTAGCGACTTGAGTTTATTAGCTTGTTTACACATTTAAACTTTTCCCCATTCATTATGAGAAGTAACTGTGTGTTGTTACTGCAAAATTGTCAAACCTTTCTATAAAATATATAGGGAAAATATCATTTCAGGTCCTTATAATTCAATCATGTTTTGTTTATAGTTTATTTTCGTGGTTTCCCATCCCATTTTATTTGCTCAATCTAAAATATTTGTCCTTTTAGTTTTGACAAATACTCAGAAGAACCATGAGTTAGCCCAAATAGTGTTAATTTTGCTGAGGTGGACTTAATACTGTTAAACCCAATAAAAGTATGCGCATCCCCAAGGCTCCTCCTGTATGACAGTAATAGCCACAAAACCCATTTGGGCATCCAACAAACCTCTGGCCAAAATTTTGATCTGTCCATGAAGTGGGAATTTTTTTCCAGTTTATCATGTTTTTTCCTAATCATTTGATGTGTTTAACGGTGTTAAGTCCATCTCAGCAGAACTCATGGTCCTTTTGAGTATTTTCCAAACTAAAAAGGCAAATGTTTCAGATGGAGCAAATAAAAGGGATGGGGAACCACAAAAATAAACTACAGGGACTAAAAACAAAACATGTTTAAAGTATAGAGATTTGGAGTGATATTTTCCCAAATATATATAAATGTTAGACTTGGAGATATCGTTCATATAGTTGGTTATACAAATGTCTCCTCTTCTCTGTGCGTGTGTGTATGATTCTGCAAATGCTTAGTGGCTGTGTTGAGAGTTTGCTGAGTCTTAGTGGGGAAGGAAGTTAGGAATGAATTCTTTTCTCAATCAACTTAACGCTTATTGAGGATCTGGCTCAATTGTTCTAATATACGGAGGTGGCAGCATTTTAGCATATTCGTAACATCTTGTTCAAAAATTAAATTACTTTCTCTTGGCGATTTGAGTGTTGAGGGAGAGCATTAGCTTGTATTAAACCGCCTGACTTCTTCAGTTTTACATATGAATGTGTAGTTTTCATGTTTGAACACCTGCTACTTGACATCATTCGCATTTCTATGTTTAAATTATAACCATACCGTGCCATGATGGACTCCTCCAATTCTAGTTTTCATACTTCATAGGCTGCCAAAAATTAAAGCAAGATTTACTTGGTTGCTTTCCTTGATAGTGATGAGCTGACACTATGATGAACCTACGCAGATATAGTGTATGATTCGTGGTCCCCAGCGATGACAGTTAGTTCTATATGCGTCAGTATTCTTTCAATGCTCTCAAGCTCAACTATGAAGGTGTGAATTTAATGATGGCGAATATTTTCTCTCCCAGTATACATTTCCACGGTAGTTGTACATATACAAGCTTTAGATGTAGCTGGATGCAGATTCCACAAAGGCATATTAATATATTTGCTTCAATAAGGTTTTGATAAAAATAACTTAAAAAGCGGTTGGAAATCTCTACACAGGGGACGGCATTCTAATTAATATTCCCTTATCTAATAGGTTTGCATTTTGCCATGAAGAATGACTTTCTCCATCTCTCGTGCAGCAACGTCCTGAAGATGATGACCGCTATGTTAAGAACTGCAGAAACGGCAGATCTCCTAAGGAGACAAGGTGGTGGTTCCACGATGATGAAGTATAATAGCTGTTTTTCCTTAATAATTTCACAGAAGTACGGGTTATCCATTTGGAAGAAAAATGAAGACAAGGAGATGGCATTCTGAAAATCCAGGATCTAATAGTAACAATTCTGTAAATTGCCATTTCCTGGTAGTTGTAAATGAAGAGTAAACAGTGGACGGAGAAACCTGAAAGAAAATTGTAGTTATGGGATGTGAGGTACTTGGATTTGTATATAGATACTCTGACTACCTCCCAAGATCGATACTTGATTATGGTCAGTGCTTTTGGTTCTTATGATTTCCATTGTGTTCTACTAATTGCTAACTTTATCCAACATATATTGAACAGTATTTCTTAAACCTGTGGCGTGTTCTTTGGACGATTTTCTATTATCTTGTTGGATTTTATCATGTATTCATGTTGTGCCAATTTCACATGGGAATGTCTCAAACCATTTTTTAAAGAATGTCTGACTCATTTCTGGCATTAGCGTCATAAAGGGTCATCAAAGAGCGAAGCGATTTGATAAGTTAAAAATAAAATGTGAATTATAATTGAATCACGTTGCCACCAAAAAAGGAAAAACTTCCTAGAAAATTGACGGCGATAATTTTTAAAAACCACTGACCAATATTTTACCCTGCGTATTTGGTAGTGTGAGTACTGGTAAGTACCCCCTGAGCGTCAAATCCAGCATGGCCAAAGCCTAGGCACAGAGAATGGGAAACTTAATTCTTTCCGCTGATGAAAGTCGGGAAACTTGTTACTCATATTTATCCAATATCATGTTCATTATTTAAGATCTCTGAATCATCGTTCTCCATCACCTCAGAAGACAACATGTCCTAAATGCGTTTTTTTAAAGAAGAAAATTCAAAACGCGTCTTTACTCGTTGCCATGACCATGAGATAAAAGGAAGGTGAAAAAGCCTGCATGAGGCTGAAAAGAGAGCGAATTTCAACAGTCATCACTTCTCTTCAACTATTCAGAAGACCCACTTGCCTTCGTCTGTTTATGGGAGAAAGGTGGGATGGGACCTATTACTCTTTCCTCTGCAACAAACAAAGCAACATTAATGTCTTCGAACTTTCTCCTTCACCTCGTGGGATTATATTTCTAAGTACTAGTTCTACCTATTGCCATGACACTGTTACCAGCTCGGGAACCAACTTCTCTTTCTCCTATTTTGTGTGATTCTGATTCTAATTTCAAAGGCAAATATATCTGAATCATTTGTGAACAGTATGAAATTTAAATCTCTTAAACGCTGACTGAAGTACTAACAAAAATTCTCTTACTTTGATTAGCGGCTCATGGCGCAAAGCAAGAAAGGTTTGAGAACTGCGATGCTTTTCTCAAATGGGAATGGTGTTCAATCCCTTTTCAGCACATTAAAATGCACAATTCCGAAAAATAGGAAAGGCCACCTTCCTTTGTACGGTTAGCCTCTTAATTGTTTGGCAGAAAAAGACAATTCTTCAAATGGTTTGTCCTTTCTTTACTATCTTTACCGATGAAATCAATTCTTGGATCATAAAGCTTCGAACTCGATCATGTTTTGTGATTACCGAAATGGGCTTTCTTTACGAGAATGAAAAATTATAAAAAAATTCAAGCAGTTTGTTTTCCCTACACATGACATGAAGATGAATATCTTAAGGAAATGATTGATGTTATTTCATCACTTGCTTTATACACTCTTTCACCAATTTAGCATTATTCGCAGTTACACTCCAACCTAACTTTTTCAATTTCCCTTTAGCTTTCCCTGTTTAGAAAGCCTCTTCACTCCCTTCACTGTTGTCCCGTTCCTCTGCTTTATGCTCTTTTTTTCCTGGAACTCTTCTATATATTCCAACATACATGTCCTAATGCCCTTCAGCTTTGTGTTTGGGGAAGAAGAAAGATAGAGAGGTGAAAAATGGGTCGGGGAAAGATTGAGATAAAGCTGATCCAGAACGCCACCAACAGGCAGGTCACCTACTCCAAGCGGCGCAATGGCATTTTCAAGAAAGCTCATGAACTCAGTGTTCTCTGTGATGCTAAGGTTTCCCTCATCATGTTCTCCAAAAACAATAAGATGCATGAATACACCACTCCGGGCCTCACGTCCGTACACTCCGATTTCTCCCTCACTCTTTCTCTCACTTCTTCATTTGTATTTTCTGGTTTTCTAACATTTGTTGTGAGCAGAACCAAGAATATAATAGATCAGTACCAGAGGATTTTGGGGAATATCGATCTCTGGAGTGCCCAGTATGAGGTTATTAATTGCACCCTCCTCTTTTAAGTAATATTTAACAATTGTGTTCGGTGTTTTCCTGGTGAATTCTCATGGGTTCTGCATGCTTGGCAGAGGATGCTCCAAAACATGAAGAAGCTGAAAGAGATTAACAATAAACTCAGAAGACAGATAAGGTAAATAGATCTCAGGTATGTGTTTGTGTGCTTTTTGTACTCTAAAGCTGATTGACCAAGTTGTGATTTTTCAAGGCACAGGATGGGTGAGGATTTAAATGATCTGGACTTCCAGCAACTGCGCAGTCTTGAGGAGGATATGGTTTCTGCCTCAGCGATCATACGTGAACGGAAGGTTGAATCTTTTGAAGTACAAAATATTGAAGACTCAAATTTTCTTTTCTTTTCTTTACCCTCTTTTTCTCCGTACCTGCTTCAGTTTAATCTGCAGATCTGAAAACATTTCCGGGTTTATGATTCTTTTTCCCTATAATTCCCTACTTAAACGTTTCTCCAAGAATATTGAGTGCCCCCATTTGGTTTCCAAATAAGTTAAAGAAATCTGTTTCTTCTTGAGGAACGATTGTTGTTTATACTAATGTGTCAGTTTCTTGTATGTTTCCACAGCTTCATGTGATCAAAACTCGGACTAGTACCAGCAAGAAAAAGGTCAGAATTTTTTATTTCTAAAAAAAAAAAAACACACTTGTGCGCTCACACACACAAAACACATAAGATTCTTCTGAGAAACCATTGATGTTTTACAATTTTCTTTTGGGACTTAACATGAAGGTCAAAAGCATGGAGCAGATGAACGAGAATCTGCTGCTTGAACTTGTAAGAGCTTGTTGTACAGATTGAAATGAAAGACAGTAAGCTTGAATGAGCTTGTTTTGATTATAGTTTAATGGAATGAGTGTAGGAAAAGTGTGTGATCCATTCACAATATATGGTGCACGAGGAAGGAGATCAGGAATCAGCAGTTACGGTGGCCACCGGTGTCTCCAACTTCCATGGACTGTGCCCACAGCAGCACCCAACACATATGAATCTTCACCATGATGGAATGGGATTGGACCTGTAAATTTATCATTCACCACCTGTTATTTTAGCTTTGGTACCCACAAAATCGGATTTATTTTAGTCAAAGAAAAAGTGCGATGTTTTACTTAAATTCTTCCGTACCCAAAACACTCTGATCTGCGTATTATGCATTAATGCTTTGGAGCTTGGTTTGCTTTTTTATACAGTGTCTAAATTTATAACTTTAGTTTTAAAAGTGTTTCTAATTTAAAATTTAATTTAAAATAAATAATTATATTTATTTTAAAAAAATAGATTAAATTTAATTTTATATAAATTACTAAAAATAGATTTAGAATAGTAAAAGAGTTTATGGACTACTTAATTACTATTTTTCTCATATTTTCTCTCCTATTTACCTTTTCTTATTTTTCCTCTCTTATATTTTTTATAAAATTATATTTTTTCTGATAATAAAAGTTCTTCTAATAATAATTATCTAAATACTTATTTATTCATAATTATTTTTTTTTATAAATGACTCCTTTCTAAAAATTATCTAAACATTTTATTTTTTTATAAATCGTTTTTTAAAAATCTATCGCAAGGAATCCATAAGCTTGCTTAGTGAGTCTTTGGATGTTTCTACAGCAGTTTAGGAATTGGGCTATGATTGCTTATTTTGTTATTTGGTTTCGATTAGGATGCTGTCGAAGATTGTGCTACTTCGAAAGATTTGCTTGCTAAATTTTAGGATGAAGTGGGTACTTTATATTGTGCAAGTAGCTTAGTGTTTGTTTTTGAATGTGATTTGGAGTAAGTTGAGGGAGAAAGATCTAATTTTGAAGTGTTAGGGACAAGATAACGTCGACGCTCATCTCCTCATATTATCATCAAATATGAATCTATAAAACTATGGGGGAAACATAGGCATGATTGCATACATACGCACACATGATAAAGATAGCTACTTTGCATTCCCTGGAATTATTGAATATGTGTATACGGAGGCTGGTGGAAGTTTTCTGTTAGGACAAATGATTGAGTAAGGTGGTTGCGTGAGACTTGAGAAGCACCTAACATCACAAAGTCTTGTATGTTAGCTTTCTTCCGCATCTTAAAATGGATACTTTCTCATAGGTTGCAGACTTGTATTAAGCTTTTGAAATAAATGCCAGATGAATCCATCAAAATACAGCAATTAAATTTAGAAGAAGGTTCAACAATAAATACCCGTGCAACATTTTTTTTTTACTATTGATAAAAAAGAACAGTAGCATGGCTCTGAAATCGCCACCGTTTCTAAAGGCGACGTCGGCAAACACAAGTTGGCCCACAACCAAATAAAACCAGTGATGCCTAGAGAAGCCCCACCTCCTCCACAGCCTGTCGCCTGTCGGGAAGAAGAATAAAATTAGTTTGAACAATAAATATTTCATGAGATTTATTTTTTCTTCAGGGATTAAGATAAATGCCCTCAATCTCCATCCGCCAACCCTCCGTCGTTTATTGAGGGTCAAGCACAAGAGATGGGCTTCATTTTTTTCAAATTTTTTTAGGGGATAAGGTATGGAGTTTTATGTTTCTGTTGCTCAGTTAATAATTCGGGATGCTCCAGCTATTAATTACACATGCTTCTGATTTTATACGTCAGTCCCAATGGCAATTTAGGAGCGATCCACAGCACATAACCGTTGGTTAAAATACACACAAGAAAAGGACAGCCCCTTCATTAAAAAACAAAAACAGTCACGGGATCATCACTAAACCCTCTGCACAATATAAAGCCTAAAATATGCTCCCGTCCACACCATGGCATCCAACACCATTGAAACTTTCAATCACCGAGCCTACTTTCCCAATTCTCTGACAATTAACACTCGTGAACTGAACCCGCTCGCTCAAAAATCTCTGACTCCGTCAAGTGGCCTGGATTTTGAATACAACCTCACCCTCAAAAGTTATCAACTTTTCTGATTCACTCCATCATAGTTCATCTCACTCCCATACATTCCCCTCCCAAATGGCTCGTCTCACTTCTCCTCCGTTTTCTCTGATTTTGATTCTTTCAGCTTCGTGGTTACTTCTTCCGGCAGAATCAGCCACATATTGGGGTGACCGAGAGGCTCTAAAGCAGCTTAAGAACGGCTTTCAGAATGCTTCCGTGAATCCAGGTTCGTGTGTTAGTTCTTGGGACTTCTCTGTCGACCCCTGCGACAACCTCTTGAGCAAAAAATTCACGTGCGGCTTCCGATGCGACGTTGTCGTCTCCGGGTCGAGTCGGGTCACCGAGATCACTCTCGACCAGGCGGGTTACGCCGCCTCACTCGCTTCCTCGTCTTGGAACCTTCCTTATTTGGAAACTCTCGACGTGTCTAACAACTACTTTTCCGGTGGCATTCCTGAGACCTTCGCCAACCTGACTCGTCTTCGCCGGCTCGCTCTGTCCGGGAATTTGTTGGACGGTGAGATTCCCTCTTCCATTGGGTTCCTCTCCAATCTTGAAGAGCTTTACCTCGATAACAATAATCTTCAAGGGACAATCCCGCCCAGCCTGAACGGGCTCAAGAGCTTGAAAAGGCTCGAACTTCAACTCAACAATCTCCAGGGTGAGATTCCTGATCTCGGTTCTCTCGAGAACCTTTACTATCTCGACATCAGCGACAACGCTGTCACTGGCGGAATTCCGGCGACGTTGCCCAAATCCTTGGTTCAAATCTCAATGAGGAACAATAGCCTGAGCGGAGGTTTAAGATCGGAAAGCTTCAGGGGGCTGACGGATTTGCAGGTTCTGGATTTGAGTTACAACAGTCTGAAGGACTCTGCGCCTGTGGTTCTATTTGAGCTGCCGTCGCTGGAGCAACTGAGTCTGTCGTTCAACAAATTATCGGCCATGGAAGCGCCATCTTACAATGCTGGATCGCAGAGTGGGCTAATAGCGGTCGATGTGAGCAACAACGAGATTCAAGGGCTGTTGCCTTGGTTCATGGGAGTGATGCCAAAGCTGTCGTCATTGTCGTTGGAGAACAACAAGTTTACGGGAATGATACCGACGCAGTACGCATTAAAGACGGTGTTTCCGGAGATGGGAATATCGCCGTTTGAGAGGCTAATATTGAGCGGCAACTACCTGATTGGGGGCATACCCAGCCCCCTGCTGGTACTCAAACCGGGTTCTGCGAATGTGACGTTAGGGGACAATTGCTTGTTCAGATGCCCCCTGAGGTTCTTTTTCTGTGACCAACAAAAATCATTGGACGTATGCAACAGATTTAGCCCCTTCATCCCTTAGATGATGATGGTGATTTCGATTGATTTCATTTGTTTGTTCTGTAATTAGAGGAATGATGGGAGATGTTGATATTGATGATGAAGAGATGAAGGTTGAAAGCTTGTGGAATCTGAGCAGAATCAGATCATACACTAACTACCAACCGCATCTTAGCATCTCCCCCAGTCATTTTGTGTTTATTTTCACTTTTATTTCAGTTGCAAATACTTAAAATCAGATCAACGACTTGAGTTTGCTGGCGTTCAAGGATTTGCGCCCCTAGCTAATAATAATGCAACTTTGATGGCTACATTTTGTTTGTCTATTTTGGGCTAGAGACTGCGATGGCAATGGCTACAATAATCAACCCAAATCATGGAATTCGTTAGGTAATTGTCGTTATGCCATGTTATTATTGTTATTTATTACTTCTTTTATTATTCAACTGTGCCTTCCTTTTTTTTCATTTATTTTTTAATGTGAAGTCCAATTCCTTCTTCTATTTTTGGTTGTGATAAAAGAAACTTAAGAAGTATAGAGTTTGACACTATTGTTGAAAAGTCTTTTTTAATAAAATTTTAATTGAATTTAAAAAAAATTAAAATAATAGTTATATTTATTCAAAAATAATTTTAGATAAATAAATTATTAAAATTAATTTTTACAATAGTAAAAAAACTTATAGACTATATAATTAATATTTTATCTTTATATTTTTTTATACTCTCTCTCCTTTTTAATGTTTCTTCTCTTCTCCACTCTCTCCTCTCTTTTTTTTCTTTTTTACACTCTCTTCTATTTTACTTTTAATCAAATTATACATTTTTTATAATTTATCAATATAAAAAATAATTATATTACTAATTATTTAAATATTTTTATTTTTAAAATATATTCTCTAAAATCTATTTTTTTAAAAAAATTATTATCTAAAAGTTAATCCAAATAAACCCTTAAACTGCTATACATATGGGTAAACATTATTATTGAAAATGAATAAAAGCGGGGAAAATGGATAAGATGGTGAGATAATTAGATGGGGATATTATTAATTTAGTTAAAGGTATATTTGGATTAACTTTTAGAGAATAGATTTTAGAAAGAATAGATTTTGGGAATAATATATTTTAAAAATGGAGATATTTGGATGATTAGTAGTATAATCATTTTTCATATTTGTAAATTATAAAAAATGGTATGATTTGATTAAAAGTAAAAAAGATGGTAAAAAAGAAAGATGAGAGAATATAGAGAGGAGAGATGAGATATAGTGAATAAAAGAGAGGAGAGAAGAGAGAATGTATAGATGAGAGAGAAGAGGGGGTATAAGAAAAAATATGAGTAAGATAATAATTAGATAGTCTATAAGCTCTTTTACTGTTCTAAAAGCTAATTTCAGTAACATATTTAAAATTATGATTTTAGTTAAAATTATTTCTAAATAAATATGGCTGTTTGTTTAAAATTTTTCTAAATCAAAATTTTGCTCAAAAAACACTTTTTAAATCTTACTAAGTGTCTGTTTGGCACTAAAGTTTTAAAAGCCCTTTTAGGTAAAATCTTAATTTAGAAATTTTTTAAATAAATAGTCATATTTAAATAAACTACTAAAATTAGTTTTTGGAACAGTAAAAGAGTTTATAGACTATCCAATTATTATCTTACCACTATTTTTTTATACCCTCTTTAATCTCTCATCTCTCTCATCTATCTTCTTTAATCTCTCTTCTCCACCCTATCTCCTCTCTTCTCTCTTTTCTCTACATTCTCTATTATTTTTTTCCACCATCTTTCATATTTTTAATCAAATCATACTTTTTTTAATAATTTATTAATATAAAAAATAATTTTATTAATAATTATCTTAATATTTCTATTTTTTTAAATTTATTTTTTTAAAAATATATTCGAACAAACAGCCTTTAAGCCTAAACCCTGTTATCAATTAATTGATTATGATGTCGACGTCAATGCTTTGAAAAAAGAGCATCGTGATCTTTCATGATGCCATACTCCACAAACCACGGGCTGACGTCACACACAAGGAACCCCTCGCTACTATGCAACTAACCAAAAGGCTGGCCAAGCCCTATGATTCATTATTGCACATTTGTAACTACTCATCATCATAATTAAACATCATACTCCTTATCTGTCTGAATCTAAATTATTTAAGGTAGTTTTATGTGACAAAAATGACGATATATACAAGCACCGATGGAAAAAAAAGTAGAGCAAATGGCATTTAGTATTACGAAAAGATGAAGTGCTGTTGTCGGAGGACAAGGACAAAGATTTTTGGACTCGAACCACATGTAGCAGCACACATGAAAGGTGAACTGAAGCTCACCGTCGACTCCACCCCTTCATCTTCTCCATCATCCTCTAGAAACATAATTAAGACGACAGAAATTGTCTGCAAGACACAGTCCAAAATCACTCCTTGCTTCGCGAGTTTGTCGTGAGATGTGAATTCCATGGTTATAAGGATGGGATGCTTTTTCCCTGGAATCGAGACTCACAATTCTGTTCTTTTTCGTTTTGTTTTTTTTACAAAGGGAAATTAAAGAAGCAAGACAATCAAACAAACGCCTACGTCACGCCTCTGCTCATAAGAAGAGTGATAGTTGATTCCTCCGAAAGAATCATGCTCAGAGCCTCTCTAGCCAATATGATCAATCGGAAAGAGCCGAGCTTCCCATTCCCTCTTCAAAAGCTTCTGCACTTCAAGCACTTTTGTTCTACTTATATATATATATATATAAGCATCACAATTTAGTTGTAACAAACATGCTCCAACCTATAATCCATTTTCAATTCTGCTTCCATGCTTAGGATTCCAACCAACCATACAGGGCCTTAGTTTTCTTTCTGCACACAATACTTATCCTCTGCTGCTTTAGAGTCTAGACATACGATCATAGAGTTTTGTCTGACGAAGTAGAGCTCTTCAAGAATGACCTATTGAGCTCAATTTCTATATTAGAGCAGCAGATGTTCGTTTCACTTGGAAGTTAGAAGGACTAGTTGAGCCTAACGTTGTGATTCAAAAATTGGGTTTCTGAGTTTGGAGCCTGAAGACGATGTTCCGTTCACTTTGTTTGTCCACTTACCAAGGAACTGATACAAGATCATGTAATTTGGATAACATTTTGAAGGTTTCAGAAGAGCATCCTAGCAGCAGGTGATATACAAATTGTATATTTGGTTTGCGTTAAAAAAAATGCTTTTACACCTAAACCAGTAGCTAAACACATGTATTATCGCCAAGTGATTATGTGGGAAAAATATGATTTTGGATACTTGAACTAATGGTTTCTGATAAGCATCTTTCACTAGCTTTTTGCATATTATAAATATATAAAATATCAATTTTGTTTTTTTTATATTTTTGTCATGTTATTATCTCTACCACTTTATACTTTATATAATTATCATTTTTACTTCATGTATTTTCTAGTAATTTATTTATAAAAAATTATTCGGATAACAACCATCTAAATATTTATTTTTTTAAAATAATCTTTTATACAAAATCTAAAAATATATTCTTTAAAATCATTTTAAAATCAACTTTTTATCTAGAATCTATTATCCTAAGTTAATGCAAACACGCCCATAAACAAGAATACTGGAATTACATTGTTGATCGTGAAACTACCAACCAGTACTCAAAGGCTATTGATTTTGTGTGTGGACTGTTCTCAGTTTGTTGGGCGTTGCTCGAGAAAATCTGTATCATTTATGAAAATATGTTTGAATTCAATGGTTGCTCCGCTGGAGAAAATCGTCATTGATAGTCTATTGCGTTAAGGTGAACGGATAACCCCGACAGAAATCCAGTTGCATTGGGAATACAAGAGTTTTAACTTCTAATGGGTAACTGGAGAGATGATATGTGCATGCCCTGGTGTTGGAGAACATGCATAGTTTTGATGGCCATATATCCACCATGAATTATTGTGCATAAGAAATCATATCACTGATAATGTTTTATCCGTGTATGAAGTGATGAAATGTAGACTACTTTAGAAATGGTGGCGTGGCACAAGTGACGATGTGTTGATGTGGTGAAGTAGCTAGTGGTAGCAACCAACCAATATGCATGGGATGGGAAATGAAATGATATCGAGAGGAATTAAATGGGAACAATATTTGCGGACCAAAAAGCACATCCTTCCGTGGTAGAGATTAATGCAGCCCAAAGTTGCTGTTGTCGGAAAATGAAATGAATGTGGGCATTCATGAATACATAGTGCAAACTTCAGTGATTAAGGATAACATATAGTCTGCACAAGCAGAGGGTTTGCTTTCCTAATGATCACTTTTTAAACCCTCATAAAGCATAATAGGGCAAGAGTGCTGCAGTTAGTACTTGTTAATTTTTAATGATCCCTTGCTAGTTATGGTCGTTGATTGAGATGATGATGTGCTCAAGCTTTAATCCAAATCATAATCAACTTGAGGTATCCAGTATCGGGTAATTTAATAATTTATGAGGTAAAGCATTTTGTTAATCTCTTCATGTGGTTGTTTAGTCAATTCGGTTGTAAGCGTGTAGCAGTGCTCAATAATGATGATGAATTCATTCGTGCCATCCTTTGTCTCCAACTTCGATCAAATTCTCTCCAGAACGTACTTCCAGATGGACGGCCTAATAATGCGATTATATATACGTAATTATATTGTTTAATTCATCGTCATCGTCACCGCTTTGCTTAGATTCATATGTTATATATAGTTGATAAGCTTATCGATCAGGATATATAACTTATCCTCAAATCTTTTGTGCATGTGATGACGTGCGGTAAGATCAACATGGACGTATAGCCATATCCCCCATCAAATTAAGTTATTTCTTTATGACATTTCAACACATTCTATTAGTGTCGTCGCTGCAAATCTCGCTGAGTGTTTTTGGTTCGAGTCATGAGTTCAGCTAAAAGCAATAACATTCGTAAAAACAACCTAATTAATAATCTTAGCTTTTCCTTTTGCTCCTTTGTTCATATACGATACATGTGAGAAGCAATAATAGCTACAACTAGAATTCCAAAGATACTTGTTTTTACAAGATTTCGTCACATGTTTTCTCTTAAGAATGTGTTCCTAGAACAAACTTAACAACACGTTTTTAAACAAACAATTAATTAAATTTAGGTAAAACATATAATATTCAAACATGCTCCTATCGGCATTCAGCACCCGCCGCCACTATTTCCAAAATTAAACAACCTGCTTCATGAGCCCCTCCGATTTGTGAATTATGAAACCTTCAATCCGTATGCCCAAAAATTCAAAAGCTTTCTCCCTCGCAAGAGGGAAGCACTAGATATAAAATTCTTGTCTTAAAATATGGATAGATTATTGTTGTGTTAATATCTGATATGCTTTGAAAAAGAGGAGGGAATACTTGTTAAAATGATGTCAAGTATAATAGAAGTAGAGAAGGATATGGATAAGGAATGATACAACTACTAAAAATACATAGCTATAAAAAGCAGAAAATTTGAAGGACAAAATGGAGTTTTTGAAGAGTATTATGTATATTTCGAAAATGGAGAGAATGAGAGAGATGGAAAAGAAAAGAGGGGGCCAGGGCAGGGCGGGTAGGTAGTTGTGGTGGGATGGAGTGAGGGGCTAAGTTGGAGTGAGAGGGGGTTGAGCTTAGCATTAGCTAGAAAGACGTACGTGTAAAACAAGAATAATGCACACAAGAGATGATTGTGATGAGAGAAGTTAGGGACAAAATAAAGCTGCCGTCCTCTGATTGGCTCCATTGAGCTTTGAGCATTCCAGTTGCTTCTAAGCCATGCCTTGTCGCCCGATCATCACCCTATTTCCCTTTCCCTTTCCCTTTCCCTTTCCTCCTCCTCCTTATGATAGTACCTCAAAACAGTACTCAGCTAGCAAGCTGCTCCCCTCCTCTCCTCGAAATTGCTTGAGTAAACCTTGTGTCCATTTCTTCCCCAATGAACATATTATGCTTCCCAAGAGAAACTACCTACAGATTCAGTATCCTCTCTGGGTCGACATAAATCTCACCCTTAACACTGAGTAAGTACCCAAAAGCACACTACTTTCCTTCTGTTCTCTATCCTCTCTCAACCTTCCAAACAGAATCCATACCCTCTGCTGTGATTATCTTATTGCCTCTTGTACTTCACGCTTGTAAAACACGGCAGGACTAGGCCCTTCATTTACACGGGGTGAGTAATGGGCGGGGCAGGCTGGCCCGATGGTTAGCCCGTGTCCCGTCCATTTATTTTTTTATGGGCACGGGCTAGCCTATGCCCGTGCCTCAGCCCGTTTAAGCCCGTATTAAACGGGCTAGGCTGAATCCGTTTGGGTTCTAATGGGCATGGGCAGCCCGTTTATAAAAAATAAAAATATTTTTTTTATTTAAACCTATTTAAAGTTTTAATAACAATGAAAATAAAACAACAATATTACATACATGATATGATTATTCATCCTAAAATTAGAAAATAAAATATCATAATAATAGCTACAAATTTATGACCACACAGTCTACAATGCTTACATAATATAATCATTTATAATCTTAATTATTCAATTGGATTATGATTATACATAATCTACATTATATTTACTTGTGATGGTTGTAGATATAATTACCCATACCTCTGCAAAATAAATTTTAAAAAATATATTAGTATGTAATAAAAATAAATTTAAATAAATATAATATAATAATTAATAAAAAAATATATGGGCGGGCTACGAGCTGCCCAATGGTCAGCCCGCAGCCCGCCCATATAATTTACTGTTTGAGCCCGTTTAAGCCCGCCCGTTACGTGTCTATTTTAGATGGGCTTAAACGGGCTTAAATAGTACTGGGTTGCAGGCAGGCCCATGGGCTCCAAGCTAATTGCTCTTCCCTAGTGCTGGTGGTAATCCGCAGTAACTTGACCAGTACAAAACATGGTATCACAAAGTAGCGATCCACAAGTAGACTCAAGAGAGATGGGTCACTTCCCTCCCAAAGACGAAAAGTAGAATGAATCGTAGTAATAGAATTTATTATGACTTGTATGCTTTATATGAATATTTTATTGATTTAATTGCATTGATAAATCTATGCTGATTATTTATGACTATCAACTCTACTTGTGTAGCTTAATTTAAATTATTTCGATTAGGAGGAAGGTGAAAATTTTAAATGCTGCTAAACAAATAGCGGAGTATCTTATAATTATAACGGAAATTAAAAATGCTGGATATAGTAGAGTAGGTAAAAATGAATAAGATGAATCCAAAGGGTGCAAAATGCGTGGGAAATGGGTAAATTTGAGCGTCACGGACACATTCACCCTCTCATTTCATGCTTTACAGAACTCTCCCGAATCCCTCTTTTCCTTCCCTCTCCTCCTCCTTCTTCAACAACCCCCCACCACCACCACAACATATCCTCTGCTTGACACAGCAATGGAATGCGAAGCTGCTTTGAAAACCAGTTCTCGCAGAGACGCCAGCTTCAAATTCTGCCCTCAGGCGTTTCTCGAAGAGTTGTCCTCATTCAATTTGCAGAATCTCGCCCCTTCCGACGACTTCTTTGTCGACGACCTTCTTGACTTCTCCCACCAAGACGCCCTTCCCGAACAACCAGCCCCACCACAACAGCCCCAGCACCGTTATGTTCCTGTTTCTCCTCGCCCGCAGCACCAAACTTCCCACACTTTTTCTGTCAAAGACGAATTCTCCTCCGGCGAACTCATCCTTCCGGTACTTTCTTTCATTTCATTCATCACAAGACCGGTTTTCAGCTATTTTCTGCCTCCCCTTTCATTGTTGTTGATCAAAGTTGCAATCTTTACAGGCGGATGATGAAGCACACTGGGAGTGGTTGTCTCATTTCGTCGAGGATTCCTTCCTGGAATGCTCCGCCACGTACCCTGCCGGAACTTTACCGGAAATTCCGAAGACCGAGGCGGAGAAACCACTTGAATCCGAAACCCCTGTCGCGGCCTCGCCCTGTTTCCTCGCTCTGGTTCCTGCCAAAGCCAGAAGCAAAAGAACACGAACCGGAGTTCGGGTCTGGTCACTGGGCTTTCCTCCTATCGCCGAGTCATCATCATCCTCAACCTCCTCCTCACCATCCTTATCTTCGTCTCCTTACAGTACATGGCTAAGTTATGACAACCTCAATCCGCAGCTCGTTAGCTCCGAAACGAAGCCACCTACAGCGAAGAAGCCAAAGAAAAGGATGGAGACGGCTCCGGCCCAGCGGAGGTGCATCCATTGCGGCGTGCAGAAGACCCCGCAGTGGCGGACGGGGCCGTTGGGAGTGAAAACATTGTGCAACGCATGTGGAGTCCGATATAAATCAGGTCGACTTTTGCCCGAATACAGGCCCGCCTGTAGCCCGACATTCTCAAGCGAATCACACTCGAATCACCACCGGAAAGTGCTGGAGATGAGGCGGAAGAAGGAGATGAGTGAGATGGGGTCGGGTATGGAGGCTCCGCCAGTGGTCCCCAGTTCTTGATTAGGGGGTAAAAAATCTAGGTAGGAGAAAAATAGACAAGTAAGGAATAGAATAATCAATTTAGAAGAGAGAAGCCTGGCTGGTGTAATATTTTTTTTTTTGAAAAAATGATCATGTGGTTGGTGCGGTAGGTGTTAGTCGTTTGTAACTGATTGAGAAGACTTTGGTTTGTAGTCTTAATTGAGAGGAGGAAAAGGGTTCGTTTTCAAATATGGGGGGAGTGCTGGAAATTACCAAATTAGGGATGGGAAAGCATGGGCTTTGAAGTGGTTGAAACTTTGTTTTGTTAGTACACAAATTTTTAGAAAGGGGTTAGACTCACCCACGATCTAAGGGTAGGACGAAGTCTCCCTTTCTCTTAGGAAATACCAATATTAGGCAGGGCGAGCCGTCTATTATCTTCAGGCATAAATATAGGTATTCAAGAATTAGGATGTCTCCCTAAACGCCACGAATATTAATATGTATGAGTTTTCTTTTATAGAAACTAGGAAATATTTTTAATCAATAGCTTAAAAGATTAATTCTCTTAAAATATATGGATATTACTAATAATTATTTGTAAATGGACGTTACAAGCTCCCATGGGTTAAAAACTGCGGCTTTGACCTTGTCCTTTCCCCCCTTCAGTAGCTTCTGAGAGCATATTTCACTCGCCACTTTTTAAAATTATTTTTTATTTTTACATTATTTTTGTTTGACTTGGTGGTATTCATAGAATATATGATCTGGATGATTCAAGCATGTATCTAAATTCTTAATATAAAAGAGTGACATGAAATAATGAAATGCAGGAGCAACATTGCAAAGAGATGGGTAAGCGGAAAGAAGAAAGAGTGTTGTAAATAAGGCAAAATGGGGAATAGCTGAGTTTGTGTTGTGTGGGGGAGAGTGGGGGTAAGCCATTATTTTCAAACCAACCCAATTTGGGAGTGTAAAATGCTAATATGATCTTCCATATATTTAATGCCACTGTTATTATTAATGAGAGTTATTACAGATAATAAAAAATATACCCGTATCCCATAAAATATGAGTTTTATTTTTGTTATTATTGTGAGAATTCTTTTAGTAAACGATTTTGTAAGTCTCCTATAAATATTTTCTAAATTTTAAAATATTATTATGATCTTAGTATAGAATTGGTGTCGATCATACTTAAATTTTTTATACAAATAAAAAATTAATGCTACTTTTCACTTTGCTTCTATTTCATTCATTTCCACTATTAGACCTAACAAGCAATATATATATATATATATATATATATATATATATATATCAACATAAGAATTATATTCCCATGGGTACCCAGAAAAGTATACTCATTATAATTTATGAGTGAAATGCAAGGAACTTGCAAATTGTGTATAGCAGCAAGGGGGCCCTGAGTCACATCTCCTGTTAACCACCTGTTTCTTTTTTTAAAAAAAAAAATTAGAGAAATGAAAAAGGTGGCCACTTGGTTCATGTAAAAATTAATAATATGGGGGGCACAAACGTTATTTTAAGCCAAAATAGAGAGAGTTGTAAGTATAATAAGCAATTGCAACGAGTGGAGTGGACCACGCTATGGTGGGAATTCCCATATAATGCGCCCTTTTCTTAAGCTTCTGGATAAGCTTACGAGCCCTCCCTTTAGTTAAATTGTGTGATCGATTACTGGGAAAAGTTTCAGAAGGGGGAAACAAATGCCTTCCGGCCTAGAGTTGGGAATAACTGGCGATCTGCACAGCCCGTAAGTCAGCCTGAGTTGGCCCCGTTACCCGCTAGCTCCTCACCACTTTTTTTAAAAATATTATTTTTTTAATATTTTTAAAAAATATTATTTTTTATTTTTAAAATACTAATAAAAAATTACTACTAAGATAATATAAAAAATTATAATATCATGCTATTAAAACTTTCTATTTTTTATAAAAATTTCAAATTTTATAATTATAAATTTAAATAAGTATTAATAATATAAAATTAATAAATTATAATATGTCAATACATATTAATAAATTAATAATTATCTTTATTAATATTAGATAATAAAAATATTTAAATAAAATAAATAATAATAATAATATTTTATTTTAAAAAAATATGTTAAGGTTAACCCGTTTAAAAAAATAAGTTAATTTATCAATAACCTATGAGTTAAAAAGTGACAGATTGTGCAACATGCTACTAAACGGCCTCTTTAACAGGGTTATAAAACGGGCACAATCCCATTTTATCAGCTCTAATAGCCACATTAAAAGAGAGATCCACGTTCAGCCCTTGCTCGGTTTTTATTCTTGGGCCATGACGGGGTGAACAAATCATGGAAGCCTTTGTTTTGTGAAGATGGATTATTTCCTAAACTATCAAAACTATTTAAAATATATTTAATTTAAATATTATTTTATTATAATTTTAATTATGACATTAAAAGAAATATCATAATTTTTAAAGGTATAGATTTATACTTGAAGATAATAGATAGTTTATCCTACCCGATATTATTATTACCTAAAAGAAAAGGAGATTTTGTCCTACCTTTATATCGTAACTAAATCTAATCTCTTTTTAAAAATTTTTATATAAAAAAAAAAGAGTATTTCCTGAACTGATTATAAAATTATTTGACAAGGAACTCCGACTTGTGTGCCTGTCTTTCTTATGTGAAAATGAGTACCCCTGCTGCTTCTACTGAACTTCATTTTAGAAAGGCCCAGCATTATAAGCCAATGCACCTACAGGGCGACCACTCCAACAGCATATGAATTCAAAATAAAGCACATCCGTTCGTTTCACGCAAGTTCAAAGTTTAGAAATACTTATTAAGAAATGTAAAAACTTTTTTCATTCTAAGCATAAAAAAAATTATATCTTTTATTAAATAAATAATAATTAAAAAAAAAAAAGCAGCATGCCTGTTCGTCTTTATTCTTGATCTCAACATTTTCTGCGTATATGGCTGGTCTCTTGATATGCTCACATAGGCTCTCTAAATATGGCACAAGTTTATAGTTTGCCTTTGTATATCGTATATCATAGTAATCTCAAATGCTCCACCAATATTTAATATTTCATTCCCTCCTCCAAACTCACGCCATGAAAGCTAACCGATATGTCAAGTTGCGGCCTGCTCTTCTTTGGATTTATATTTCTTCTCCCCCTCCGGCCACATCCCCTTTACCCCCGCCTCCCCAACCCCATCCCCACCTCCCCCTCCTCCATCGCCACCACCTCCCCCGCTGCCACCGCCTCCTCCACCACCGTTACCAATTCCTCCCACCCACCCACCCCCCAAAATGACCTTTCCCGTTCCCTCCTCCCCCTCCCCCTCCAACCCCCCTACCCCCATTATTGTTCTTTCTTCCCCGTCTTTCGTGTCTACCTCTACCTCTTCCACTCCCTCCTCACCCTCCTTTTCCACCGTTATTGCTCACATCCGTATTCGTCTCGACCGCCATTTCATCAGGACTTATAGTTGTAGAATTAACGAGCTGGACAGCGCCGTCTACTTTCTCCACGTGATCTTTGTTTCTCCCATCAACCAAACAAGCACCCAAGGCCACCACAAGTATCAGAATAATCCCGAAAACTCTTCCCATGATCTCCATCTCTGTTATTCCTCAACCCAACGATGCATATATGGCTACTCCTTCACCCCATCCTTTTATACCCTTTGCATTATGATCCCCATTCACAACCGAGTGCAGTCCCCACACTAACACAAACCGTAAGCCTCACATAAGGCTGCAAAAGTTAGGTCACTAGACGATGAATTGATCCTGTCATTTTCCTTGCACTTCAATTTGTCCCCACTCCTATTTCTTACTTAATTCCTGACACACTTCTACCCTTCACTAACCCTTCCAAACCTACTGGGTTTTTTAGCTACAAATAAACATCTTATCTGCTTAAACTGGCTACAATGTGTATATATAGATAATTAACGTTAATGTTTTAAATAAGACCATATATCTGTCTATCTGTCCTATGTGCGCATGATTAGAAGAAAAGACAAGCTGACGAGGCTCGCATAAGCCTTAACTTTACGGAGTTGTCATTCAATAATAATTTAAGTAGCGTACGTTCAATCCGAGATTAATATTTAGTATAATATCTTCCAATTAAACATCCTTTTTCAGCATGCATGACACCAAATACCCACTAAGGAAAGGAATCCGCGACGCTAGGCGCATATAATAGAGTACCCATGTGATTTGTTGAGTGGGTGGGTGTTGGGGCGCTTTTGCTTAACGATGAGAATTGTGCACGATAGCGGTGCAAGTTGCAGCATCGTCTTCAACACAATACAAAAAGGTGATTCCCGAGGGACAGTATTTAGATATCTAGTTTTTAAGTGTTTTTCGCGAGTTCTTTTTAATGATCGAACAAAAAACATTTGCTTTCTTCAACTATATAACGTCTTCTTGTGAAGAGGTTGATAGTAAATACCTCAAAAAACTAGATGTACCTAAATCTTGGTTGTCATAAGCTACAGAGATGAGATTTGATGGGGGAATCTAGGAAGTTCATTACAAGACAAGGTTGATGGGTTGTGCCGGTACAGGTTGGTGCCAAAGGGAAGAGGTTGTGGGTGGAATAGAATTCAACATGAGGCCACCACGCAAGTACGTAAATATTAAAAATGTGCGGCGATGATTTAATTAATCTTAAATGAAGTAGTCTATTTGGAATCCAAGTTTTGTTGCTTTGGAGTATATTTTTCATGGAATTAATTATATTAATGCGCAGGGCAGAGATCAGAGTGATATTTTGAATTTGTTGAGAGGACAAATTGTAAATTTCAAACTTAATTTGTTGAGAGTGATCTCCGGGTTGGCCTTATGTTGGAAAAGTTATCTATCCCAGTTCTTATAGGCATTTAGTAGTCCCCTAAGATAACAATGTGGAATATTACAGTACCAACTCTTCAACGCATAGAATCACGTGACACTTGTAATTACAAATTGATATGGGGCTGTATTTAAGTCTACGGACTTAGTTGCAATCATTCGTATGATACGATTACGAATTCGATTTATTAGAAACAACCAATTCTAACAGCTGTTGTTGTCAGCATATATGTAATAATAACAACAATAAACCTTATCATATTAAATAAAATCGATTACATAGATCATATGATATTATTGTGCTCTATTAACATATCTACGTGTGCCAAAAATTTCTTTTCTCGTCAGCTTCGTCACGTATCGGTCTCTCATTTTTTTAATTGCTAAGTATAGATATTTTCTATTGTAGGCAATACCATTTGATGTACTCTTGAACAATAAATATAAGTACCACTTTCAAAAAAAATTAAATTTTAGCTGAAAATATTATAAAAAATAGGGGTATCCAAATATGTCCCATCTCGGGTGTCCTGACCTGGTCCCGATGATTTCGGGACAGGTCCATCCCGTCCCGTCCCGAAAAGGACCGGATTGGGAAATCATCAGGACGAGACAGAGGGAAGGTCGGGAAGGGACGGGTCGTGGCCTAACCCTCGGGATTCCCATCTCGACCCTATTTTTTTTTTAAAAAAAAATATATATTGCATTCTCTTATATTTCTCACTTTGTACACTCTTCTCAAGCTCTCCATCTCTCTTTTCTTACACTTTACTTGCCCCCAGTCATAGGTCTCGCTAGTCGTCACTCTCATACAAATATTTTTATTTACAAATATTTCTATACATATATTTTTATTCTTTCTTACTATTATTTTTTCCTCTTATCTGTGTAAGTTATCATTTTATATTAGGGAGGAATATTTGTATTTAGAGAAAATTGCCTTGTTATTTTATATAGAATGATTTATTGAGATAAATTTATTATAATATTTTTTAAAAAAAATCGAGAATTCCCGTCCCGTCCCGAACCCTGGACCGGGACAAAGTCGGGACGGGACACGGGATGGGGTTGTCCCAGTCCTGACCTGTCCCATAAACACTCCTAATAAAAAATTAACTACTTTTACTATACCCTTGCCCACGGGATCTGTTGCCTTAAAATCAGGAGCCACTAGCCAACGCAGCCAAGCAGTAAGCACATAGCGAACTATTCATTAAAGGAGCGCCCACACAATGTGGTAAAAAAAATTCAAATTTCTACTGCAAATGTGTCTACTTTTAACTTTGGAAATGTGTCTATATTTAACTTCTGACAGTATCTTAAAATTGTTTTTAATAGGAAAATAAGTATATTCTTTAAAAAAAATCCCACTCATATAACAATTTGGATGGTACGTTTTGATTAACTTTTTTTTAAAGGAAAGGACCATAGGCTCAACGCCATCAAAATTCCTCTCTGCCTTCTACTGAACCAAATAACAGACTCTAGACGTTACTGGATCAGTACGAGATTTTAGACTTGACCATTTTGCAATAGATTTTACTGAATAAAGATTTTAAAGATATTTTGGCATGGCGTTTGTTTGTTCATTCTGATTGTATTGTATTGGTCCAGCCACCACGTGAGCATAAAGAGAGGGATCCGTTCAAGTTGAAATTGGAGCAATAATTGAGATAACGAGTCTTCTCCACTTCTATTTCTATCTGTGTTTGTGTGCCGAGATATAAATCTTATACATAATGGTAATGTTGCTCCTCTTGAAGCCAATATGAACATATTAGCGTTTTATTTTCATATCTGTTGACGACAACGTGCAAATAATACCCCCTAGCCAGTGGAGGACTTTGAAGTCATATCTACAACTCAAATGTATACTATAGTAAGTATAAAGTTCTCTTGAAAGAGGATTATCTAGTGTGTGAAAATTACATATATCCATCGTTAGAGGGCCCTACAAATATGAACAAAAAAAATCCAGAAGGGCCGTTTCTTGATGAGATGGCGTGACATAATTAATGGAGTGGGATATTAATGAATAATTAACTTGTAAGGGATATTAATGAATAATTAAATTAGGTCTATGAGCCTGAGGGCTATACCCTAATATTGGTAGCGGACTGGTATTAAACCTACCTAAATTTTTTTATACTAAAAAGAATTATAAAAGATCATAAAAAAACCGGATTAATAACCATTTCATTTGAGTTTCATGGCATTTCTTTGCTTCTAGCTACTGTTATGTTAAAATGATAAATAAGGGCCTCTGCTCTTTCTTAATGAGAAAATATGAGGGGAGAGAGAGAGAGAGAGGACTACATATATGTTATGTTGTTCCCAACAATTACATTTTGAAGTAATTAAGGTGTGTGTGAGACATGTATTTTAAAGATATTGGACACCCTATCTTTATTTTTTAAAAAATTATTATTAAAAGAGTATTAATAGAAGTGATTTTTTTTATAAATATAAAGAATATATATTATATTTAAGATTAAAATTAATTTTTTTAATTAGTTTCTATAAAATCTTTGAATGATCTAAAATTTGTGATTCCTAAAATATTATTCAATACTTTTACAAAAATTATTTTATAAATTAAAATACTTTGAGCACACACACAAATAATATGTATTGAAAACTGTACTGAATAATTTTGAACAAAGAATTTGAGGGAGAAATTTTGAAAGTTGAGATTAATCAACCTGTAGACGGAATTAATATTTAACACCTCAAAGGTTTAAAAATCATTATATTTATGCTACGATCATTTCGGATTTGATTCATGCTGGTGAACGAATAGATATAGAAACGAAGATATATATCATGTTTTAAGAAAGTTTTTAAAAGGAAAGGCTAGCCATATCATTAAGCTTGTCAACCTCACCACTTTAAGCAAATTCCTCACCGGAGCTAAACTCGTAAATATTTATTTTTATTGGTAAATAATTATTAAAAATATATAATTAAAATATAAAAATGACTAACAATTTAATTTAAATATATTTAAAATTTAAATAATTGAAATTAAATCTATAAAATGCTAAACTCAGACAAATGAATTTACAACTTTAATAAAGTTTGCTGCAATGAGGGAAAATTTTGACAATTATTTATAAAATAAAAAAAATGTTTGGGTTAAAAGGATGTTATGAATAAGATGAGAAATAGTAATATTTTAGAGTGCATCATCGGCATCCTTCAAAAAAGAGGAAGCTCCTAAATAAACTTAAATATGATAGGTTTATTTGGATAAGATTTTACAAATAAATTTATAAAAAAATTTGGATAGCTTATAAAAAATAATTTTTAAAAAAATTTATAAAAAAATGGTTTTAAATAAATGAGTATTAGAATAATTATTTCCAAAAGTACTTTTATTATTTATAAATTATAAAAAAGGGTATGAATATTAAATGAAGAGAGATAAGAGATAAGAGGAGAGAGGAGAAATGGTATAAGAAAAAAGAGGAGAGATGATGTAAGAAAAAGTAGAGATAATATAGTAATTGATTAGTTCATAAACTCTTTTACTGTTCCATAAGCTACTCTGATCGGTTTATTTAAAATTTTAGTTTTAAACTATAGTTTACTCTAAAAACTCGTTTGAATAAATATGACTATTTATTTTAAAAATTTTATAAATATAGATTTTGTCCAAAAAAACCTTATAAAATTACAGTTTATGTGATTCCAAACAGGCTTAGATATTAATATCAAATATTGACGATACAACTTCCTCTTATTAAAATTGTTTGTATATTCAGACTTAATTAAGGTGACAAATGAAACTGAGAACAAATCTCATCACCGTCCGACACAAATATCCTTCCTTGTTCCGCCGTTTTACTTTTGCCTTCTGATTAAGCCGTACGTAGAGTGATTAATTGACGCTACAAGGTTTGAACATCCTAAAAGATTATTTTGACTTTGCAAAGCTTGAAAGTGACGTCTTCGTCCCTAAGCCTTTTTGTCTTGGTACTTACTTGATAGCCACAAGTTTCTCCTACTCCTATCTATTAAATAGAAGTTCAGTTCTTGTTTTCCCGCAAATATAAAGTCAGAGGCTAGGTAATGATCAACCAAAACTTATATAGCGCGTGACGTCATGCATGTAGATAGCTAGTTTTATATGCAAGCTTTTCTTTTTGGCCCTCAGGAATTTCATTACTCAGGAAACGAAACAGCAGAACGAAGTCTGATGTAGAATGATAAACGACAGAAGGAATAAAGCATATAAACTAGGCTACAATTAACCGATTCCTTCTCTATCAGCATCCAGAGCAAACTGGCCATCAGTAGTGGTTTTCCCAACATGAGCTTCACGAAGTAAGATAGTAGCTAGAGGAGGTGGCGATTAAAAAATCAGACCGTTAGATCCCACCTCCCTTGAAGCCATAGCAACCAAGCAGTCGGCAGCAGCATTCCCCACTCTAGGATTAAGAGATAAAGACATCCAGCTTCGTTTCATCAGCATGTCAAGAACATCAGCAAGAGCGCCATGAAATTGCCACGGACAAGAAGAAATTCGTCGCGAGGAAACAGCATCAAACAGATCCTTACAATCTGTCTCAATAATAGCGGGCATATGTTCCCATACATCAGCAATGAGAATAGCTTTTAAAGCCAGAAGTTCCACATTAAAAGCAGAGATACCTTTTAACACTTTCCGCCCACCCTCTTAGAAAATATCCATCTGCATTTCTACAAACAATACCAATGCCCGAGTTACCTTTAGTCCTGCTGTAAGCACCATCACAATTAATTTTGACAACATACCCACTGGTTTCCTCCACTGAATATCAGTTTCAGATTCCATTTGGAGAATAGATGGTGTTAGAAGAGAGTTGGCATCCCAATATTCCCTTACACTACGACCTGTCATCTCAAGAGGCACTACAGGATCAGGGGGCACAACTTCAAAAACAAACTTGCATTGTAATTTCCAAATGTACCAACAAAGGGTAGCTATGTAAGATTTACCAAAATTCCAATCTGCAAAATCATTCAACAATAAGCCCTCCAGCCAAAAGGCAAAATTCTGAATATTAAAAGGAGTGATTTTGAAGCCCATTGGAGACCCAAACCAAGCAATCCGGGACCAGCTACATAACAGTAACATGTGTTCAATTGTTTCTAATTCAGATCAGCAAATCTGGCAGAGAGAATTGTGAGCACATTTCCTTTTAAAGGGCGCCTCCTTAGTGGCCAGAGTACGATTCAACAGCCTCCATATGAAATTTCTGCTTTTTTGTAATACTTTCATCTTCCAGACCGAATTCCACAAGGAAGGATTAATAGTCGAGATGCAGAGATTCTTTAGCAACTACTTTCGTTTGTTGAGCAGCTCTATAACCACACGTCACTTGGTGATTACATCCTTTGCTGCAACCCATACCAATTTATCATCACTCCTTCCACTTGAAAGAGGTATGTTCTGTATAACAGTTATAACCTGAGGATCAGCATTCCCCTCTCAAAGGCATTAAATTCCACTGCCTATATTGAATTAACTCAGCAACTATCATATCTTCATGGCTATAGCACCATCACACTTTGGCAGAATAAATTTGTCAAAACCAGGGACCCAAGGATCCTTCCATACCTGGACATAAAGGCCTGTGACAACATTTGTTTCGGTAAAGCATGACCTGTAAGAATGCTATCCCAAACGGCCAAACCCATGAGGCGTTATGGCCTTTCTTAGCCTTCATAAAGGAAGTACGATGATAAAGGACAGTTCCAAGCAAACAGACTCATGGCGCCTTGGTGGCTGATAAAGGACAGCCACCAGAATCCTTAGCTATATTTTCATTACCGTTTGATTTTTGATCCCCATTGAACACAAACTAACTTTCTGGAAAGTCAATCTCGGAAGAAATTGGAACATCAACCAAATTAGAAGTACCTGTCCCAGAATTACGAAGTTCCTACTTAAGACGTCTGGAACTCTTCCTTCTAAGTTGCTTACGAACTGGAGTAGGCTGACTTTCACCACCTCTATTTCCCCCGAGTCAAAAATCAACTTTCTTCTTTTACTCGGGTCAGGAGTTTTAAGGCCCACAGCAGATCTTTTAAGGCTCACCCCGTCTAATTTCTTGACCATATCTAAAAAGGGTGATAATTGTGTAACAGGAACAATGGCTTTTCTAAGATCCTCTTTTGAGGCAGGCTCACTAGATTGGCGATCCATAGGAGACAAGTCCATTTTCGTAACTGGGCTGCGGTCCACTTGAGAAAGAATTATCTTTCCATTTTCTTATATAAAAAAATTTAGATAAATTTAGCGATGAACATTAATCCTCTGCGTTCAGAAAGCATTTATAACGCACTTTCGAGATCGCCCAAACAAAGAAATCCTCGTAACACCGGGAAATCGAACTTGTTCTTGTGGGTCTTGTATGATAGAGGCTCTAGGGTGACCAAATTTCCGTCACGCCCATTCCCCCATACCTGCTCATTCGTTCTCATACCCCAATCATTGCAGACGTCCTGGTAATGGTTTATATCCAGGAGTGGATCACGCGCCCCGACCTTCTGAGAACAAAGCGTCGCCATGGGCAGCCTGCAATCTTCTTCATGCCAAGATTCTAGATGTTTCACCATAGCTTCCTCCCCGTCTCTCTCCGCCCCTGTTACCATTCAGGGGCTGTAAACTTTGTTTCCTTTTTCTTATCAACAACGAAATCCTTTTTACAATCTCGACTAGCATGACCCAGCATCACATTGGCTTTTGACCCATCCTCACGACACTTCCACACTGTGTTAAGTCGCAAACTACCCCGACCATCCTGTCTACCTCCATCCTCCATCGCCCAAGCACCGAAGCTGTTACCCCGAGCCTACCACCGCCAGAACACCAAGACCGAAACCAGAGAACCAGAGAATAGAGCACTACGAAAACACACACATCGCACAAACTCTGATCCCAAGAGGGGAGACCGGAGTTAACATATCGGAAAGCCACAGTGGGTGAACTCCGTACACTCACACTGCCACCAAGGACGGTAACTCACCCTCACAAGACGAGAGAAAAGAAAACCTCACTCTTGCAAGACAGTCGTATATGCAAATTACGACGCTTAAACTTCGTCCGAAACCATAGAACTAGAAAACATCGCACTACTAAACACAGATCGCACAAACTCCGTTCCAAGGGGGAGACCGGAGTTACCATGTTGGAAATTATCAGTATAATTTTATTAAAAATAAAATATATGATGAAAGGTAGATGAGAGGGATGACAGAAAGAAATGGTGAAAAAATAAAAAAAAATTATAAAACAAATAAAAATAAAATAATAATTAAATAATTTATAAATTTTTTTATTGTTTAAAAAATTATTTTTAAAAATTTATCTAAAATTTTAATTTTAAATTATATTTAAATTTAATTTTTTTAAATAAATATAATTATTTAATTTAAAAATTTATTAAACTTTAATTTTAATTTTAATTTTAATTTTAATTTTAATTTTAATTTTAAGTTCAACCTTGACTTTCATGATATCAAACGGACCAATAGATTTATTTGGATAAGATTTTAGAAACAGATTTATGAAAAAAAAAATTTAAGTAATTTATAGAAAAGAGTTTTTAGAGAAAAATTTATGAAAAAAAATTTAAATAAATGAGTGTTTGGATAGTTATTTTTAAAAATATTTTTATTATTAATAAATTATAAAAAAATAGTATGGGTATTAAATGAGGAGAGATAAGAGAAGAGAGGGTATAAGAAATAAAATAGAGATAGTGTAAGAAAAAGTAAGAGAGAAAAGAGAGAGTGTAAGAAAAAATAGAAGAGGGAATATAAGAAAAAATAAAAATAATATAGTAATTAGTTAATTCATAAGTTCTTTTCCTATTCCATAAATAAATTTAATCAACTTATCTAAAATCTTAATTTTAAATTATAATTTAATCTAAAAATTTATTTAAATAAATATAATTATTTATTTTAAATTTTTTTAAATTTTAAATTTTAAGTCAAACTTAAATGTGGCAGTTAAACATACTTAGAATAAATCAACTCGATCGCCATTTCAAGGTTCCCAGTCGTCTTATTCCCCAAAAGTTCAGTTCCTTTTGGGACTTGTTCCCCAACATCACGTCCCCGCCGCCTAATTAATTAACCCCATGTCGTTACTAATTCATCTTTATTAGCCAAGCCTACGTGTACTCGACTCATTTGCTCAAACTACTTCCAAGTCCCAACTATCTCTTTGTCCCTTTCTCCCAATTAATGCCCTGCTTATCTGACAGCCCTTCAAGACTTCAACTTTGATCTTCCTCCCATCAAATTATCACTTTCAGTTCCCCCTAGTCAATTCATCATCGGTAAAATCATACTATATCGAATAATTTTATAATTATATATTTTTTTAATAATAACGATTAAAATATTTATTTATTTATAATTATATTTTTATAAAAAAAAAATTTATCCATTTTTTTAATTATTGTTTCTAAAGTCTTATTTAAATAAGCCTTAAATAATACATAGTCATTGAAATAATAGGCCGAAAAAACAAAAGTTTCTTGACATGGGGAAATATTAATTAAGTAATTTTAAAAGTGAGATAGCTTTAACGTGAAAATAAAAAATTAGTCTATCAACGATGTTCTAACCTAAAGGCATATAATAATATATATCATAAATTATTATATGTGTGAAATATTCGAAACACTCCTAATAAACAGTTCAATAGCATATAGAGAATGCTAATTACACGAATTTAAGAAAAAGAAAAAGAAAAGGCTCAATTTTATGCTCTAAATGCTCATTTCAAACTCAGTTATTTTCTAATCACCCAATATTATAAGCACATATTTGACCGTCTCTATGTAGATCTCTATAAATGTTTTCAACATCCATTGTTTCTATTGTTTTTTTTATTCTTACTTAATTGTTAAACAATTTATAAAAGTCATGCAATATGAATTCTCAACCGATCTTTAATTAATAAAAAAGATTAAATTACAAGTAAAAAACTTAAACTTTAAACCATATACAGATAAGTTATCAAACATTTTAAGACTTTTCGATATAAACTCCATAGAATCTTATATTTATTCAGATAATCACTAATTCGCATATAACTTGTAGTTTAAAGGGTTATTATCTATGTACCAATAAAATATTTAAGGTTATATCCATACAAAAATAAATGGGATATATAATAGATAGTTGGAAGTTATCAGTTGGTGAGATCAATGTAAGAGGTATAGATGATATGAACCCGTTCAATTTAAGAAAGACACCAAATCGTTAGAGACACATTCGTGGCTAATGAAACTTGGAGATGTAAAATTCCCTCGAATGAAAGGCTCACAAAAGTCATTATTTCCAACATATATTACTAATTCCTCAAACCCCATTTGAAAAGGAGAAATTCTCGCTCATCCAATAGTAATGGAGAAAGCAATCCTACAAAACTAGGATGTTTCAGACCCTGAAAATGAAACCAACAATTGACGCTTTAAGGTTTTTAGTTGGGTTGGGAACGATAGTTGGTAATTAGTGTGGTCCAGAGTACAGGCCGTATGGTATGCATTTTGGAGTATTTAGTTTGAAGATCTGAAAATAAGTTTTATAAGTTGATTATATATTGTAAATGCAGACCCATTGCACACAAATTCTTATTAATATTGGGATTCTTTGGTAACAAATTCAAATAAAAATGGGAAATGGAACAAAAACGTGTGACAAGGAAAATTGAGGTCGATCATGGATGGAAGTTAATATAAAATTAATACTAAAATGATTTATGTGAAAAAAATTATTTTATGAAATAAAATAACTTGCTTATATTTGAGTATAATTAGGATAACTGATTCTAATTAAAATAAAACAAATTGGTATTTTTATTCTTTATAAACAAGTTTTTTTTACCTTTTAATCACTAAAAAATCGCCGTGCATCACATAGGGAATAAAACATATGTTATTTTTCATTGTCATATTTATTTGTAACTATTTATACAGCTCTATTTCACATTTTATAGATATTATTAATTTCTTATAAAATTAATTATCATAAAAAAACATCAATCCACATATTGTTCCATATACTATTACATTTTGTAAAATTGTCAGATAATTAATTATTTACTCCATATTTAATTAGACTAATGGGGGTTCATCCGAATGGTAAATGGGTCAGTATTATTTAAGTAATGTCTTGAGTGTGAGCATTGGCGTATGAAGAAAATTTTTATTGAGATATTCACCCACCATAGCTAGTTGTGTGAACCATATCAGATCCAGATTTAGTCGGATAAAATTTTGATGAATTGGGTGGACAACTAAAAAAAAATTCTATTAGTTTTCATTTGGTTTGGGTAGATCGAAGGAGGTTGAAAGATTTTAATGAGTTAGATTTTTAAAAATAGAGTAGTAGGATTAAAAGATTATTAATTTTTATTACTCTTTTATCTTACATCTAATCTCTATTATAATTTTATAACCCCACTTGATCATTTTTTTTTAAATTGAACTTATTAAAATATTTTCTCAATTATATATTCTCCTATGCTCTTATATTATAGTTGATAGTATGGGTTAGGCCCGGGGGACTAACCAATTAGCCTGTTAATAAATGATGGGTTATATTAATAAGTTGTAAGACCGTTTTTGTGCAAGTCTTTTTTTTATTATTATTAGTTATATTATTATCATTATTATATTTAAAATTGATTTATTTTATTATTTTATAATAAAATTTATTATTATTTTATTTAAATATTATTATTTTTAATTTTAATTTATTTTTAAATTTAGTATATTGTAAAAAAATATAAATGTTTTTGACAAGTTAGTTATAATAAACTGGAGTTATTGAAATATTAACATGTCTAAAAATAAGTATTTTTAAATTAAACTTCTTCCAACTCAACCGGTTTTTGGCGGGTTACATTATGACCACTATCTCAGACCAAATAAAAAGATTAATGTTCCTGTGCATGGTATGGGGATATGATTTAGTTTAGGAAATCAGGATTCAATATCCAGTCTATCAAATATCAATATAGAATATAATTAACAAAAATACCAAAATATGTGTTAGTTCTAAGTTATGGAGCACGCATCAAATTCAGCAGGGCTAGCTCCTCCTATATGCACCAATTTTTTCTGATAATATTTTTATATATATATATATATATATATATTTACCTGTATTTTTCGAAACACACTTGGCGTTTTTGAGGTTTTTCAAATTTATTTATGTTTCAACGCATGAAAATACACGTTAGTCTGTGACTTCAATTATATATTCTATTATTTTTGGTAGTTATATATATATTTTGAATTAAATCATTTAAATTTGAATCTGTTATAAATTCTGAGACCAATATTCCCGTACATGGTCAATCAAATGAGGTGTGAAGTGCGACAGTGAGTGGAGAACTTGTCATGGGTTTGTATTTAGTATTTCCTTTTCTTACAATCAAAAACTTCATAACCCTACGTTATGACGTGGTCAGTTCGCGGGGTCGCCACCTCATTCCCAGAGTTCTACAACACTCATCCGTACGAGTTATTTTCACCATTTCTGGTAACAAAAAATCCTTCCATCCCTAACCCCTATAGTTTCATCCAATTAATTTAATTCGTTCATTTAGATATAATATTCTTAATTATTTATTCCCCTTGTATCCAGTTTGAATATACAGCAACAGCTAATGTGTTGTCTTATCTTGTGGAGACTTGTTGACCGTTAAGCACTTCAAATTAATCATGGATAGAGTGAGTTAATGGGTCAAGAGAGTTATGAATAAATAATTATTTAGATATTTATTATTAAAAAAAATTTTATAATTATAAAATTATGAGAAAGAAAGAGTATTATTTTATTAAAAATATAAGAGAGTAGAGATAAAAAATATGGAGAACAGAGATGAGAAAATAGAAAGAATAGAGAAGAAAGATAAAAAATAAAAGATAATATAAAAAATAAAGATAAAATAGTAATCGAGTAATTTATAATTTTTTTTTTACTATTTTAAAAGTTAGTATTAATAATTTATTTAAAATTTTAATTTTAAATTATAATTTAATCTATATTTTTTTAGATAAATATAATTATATATTTTAAAAAAAATTTAAATTAAGATAATTTTTTTAAAATTATGATTTTCTTTCTCGCACAATATAATGGTTTTTTAGGAACTGATGCTTGGGGTGACTTAATATATAATTGAATAAAGTAAATTTGGAGGAATGGTGAAACGACACCGTCAATGTCTCACCTAAACCCTGGATTCACAGTAATAATACGGTGAGGCATCAAATCTGTCAGCTTTCTAGATCGATGAATGAACCCTAGGTCCGACCTATTTTGAGTGCATGTTTGGGTAGGAGCCTAACTATAATTTCAAAAAATATTTTTAGATTAAATTATTACCTAGACAAAATATTAAATAAACAACAATCACATGTTTATAAAAATTTATAAATTAAACTAAGAGTTTATATAAGAATAGTTTTTAAGTAAAAAAAATATCTTTTAGATATTAAATAATATTTTATTTTTATTTTTTATAACTCATTCTCTTTTTTCCCCCTTAACCAATTATCCTTTCTTTATTATTATATTTTTTTGTATCTTCTCATCATTTTTTTTGGTCGCCAAGGTTAGCATATATAATATATATGTGTATATTATTTATTATTTTAATATTAAATAAAAATAAAAATTTAAAATTATAGTTTATATAATTATCATTTGATCTAATGCTCTTACTAATAATTTATCAATCAAAAAAATAAATATGATAATAATTATCTAAATATTTATTTATTTATAATTTTTTTAAAAAAATTATTCTCTAAAATCACTTTTTCTCTATCAAAATCTCTCAACTCATGTGTGCATGGACTTGTCAGTTTCAAAATTATTAATTAAATAATTAATTAGCAACGTAATGATATTACTTGATAATGAATCAAACAGTAAAATAATATGTCGCAGGGGGGATAACGTGGATCATATTGCAACAAGGAAGACAAAACTAGAGGCAGATAGATAGCTAGCTGGCCACCCGTTTTCCATGCGCTTTGAGATTTTCTTGCTAAGGCAGCAAAACCAAAACACGCATAGAAAGCAAACTATAAATTCATTGAACTGCCATTAAAGCAAACTGAAACATCACAGAGTTATATGTCATCTATTCTCACAAAATATCATCGTTTTCATTTAACGGAATCTATATGTCGCTTCTAGTCGTTGGCGTGATCCGGGAATAAAGACAAGGCCTTATCCAATGCAAACCCAAGCTATCATTAATTCTATTGCGTCTACATCCTGCCAACACAATGTGTAATGCGGTTGGGATCATTTATATATTGAGTCTCTTCTCCCAACCAAAATGACAGATTCAATTGTTGTTCTGATAAAATCCCAGCACGCGCATCTCTTCTTTCCTTAAATTAGTATGACAACATGACAACCAAATCATTTCAACTATCTTAATGTTCAGCAGGTATTACGCAAAATTATTAATTCTCAAAAAAGATAAAATAAAATGGATACCGTCCGTCTACGATTCTCAAATATATATGGTGGCGATCATCCATCCAGGCTTCTAGTACAATTCAATAAGATAAACCGTTTCAGACCAATCCGTTTAATATTATAATTAAGTAGGCATTATTGTTAATATATTAAAATATTCGGCATGTGAGAAATTCGATAGCTATTCAAGTTTCATTTTAAGTTTTCAAGGAAAACAAGTAACGTGGTGAAGAATGACCTAGGGTATTATTATTATACCAGACGCATTTGAACGTAACTGCAATGTTTTTGAATTCCTTAAAAGTCAAAATTCAAGTTGCTTAGTTTATTGTATGTATCCGTCTTTTTCCCTTTGGTATCCCCATAACTAAACTCAAAAGCCTAAGGGCGTCAGGCCCTCGTGCATCACTCATTCATTGTTTTCCTACCACCAACAGTAATAGACCAGGTAAATGTGGATGAAAGTAATCCCACATTTTCAATGCGCAAAACTCAGAAATATATATGTATACCGGCCATATGTCAAAGGTCATTTACATTAGGAAGTATATTGTCATGGACATTTTTGAATGGCCAAAATATTCCAAGCTAAAAACATTAATTAAACAAACATTATAATTACTTTCTTAAAAGCGAGGCTAGCTATTAATAACATATAATTTTATAGTATCTCTAATTTAGTCCTTAAAAATAATTATAAACCATTGGTAAACATGCTTGGAAACAAGTAGTAATCGGCAATCAGCGTACGAACCTGGATACTAAAACCTTGTGCAGTAAAAACAAAGGAAAAGCGATGAAATAATATAACGAAAAAAAGTATAAATTGATAGTTTCCCTCTAATTTCGTATTCTTTTACAGAGATATTTCACTAATAACGGAAGGATTGGGTCAGTTGTAGTAGTCAAAAGAAATCTTGAGAATTACCTCTGGTCTAAGTGAAGGACCAACATAAATCATTAATTAGTAATAGTAATAAATAATGAAATAAGCATACGGACTAATTTGAGGCATTTGTATGGTAAATATACAGAAGGCGCCCCGTGTAAATGTGTAAAGATATATATATATATATATATATATATATATATATATATATATATATATGGTCCACTTGATCCCCCAGCAAACAAACATCTCCCTTTCCTTGGAAATCTTGTACTTTTCTGGTATTCTACCATGCTTCCATTAACTCCTTTTAGACACTCTACCCTTTTCATTTTTAATATATATATTCGGTTAATTAATTAATTATATATAGTATTAAGTATATAATATTAATCTTAATTATACAATCACATGCTTTTAATTGGAAGAGATCTACCAGGATCAATGCTTCCATGAATAATTTCAAAAAGAAGATAGAATATTACTAACCGTGTCCACAAATTTGGGGTTTATTTAAGGGCACGGGACATCCCCCTCACCTCAGCAACACTCGGTTGCAAAACATCAAAACCCATACGCGGGGATTCTCCACCCATGGCACTCTTGTTCATCATCCCCCTCTTCTTACTCCTCGGTCTCCTCGCTCGATTTCGCCGCCGTTCCCCCTTCCCGCCGGGGCCAAAGGGCCTTCCCATCATAGGCAACATGTTGATGATGGACCAGCTCACCCACAGAGGTCTGGCCAAGCTCGCCTCCCAATACGGCGGCGTTTTGAGCCTCAAAATGGGCTTCCTCAACATGGTCGCCATCTCCGACCCCGACGCCGCTCGTCAAGCTCTTCAAGTCCATGACAACATATTCTCCAACCGACCCGCCACCATAGCCATCAGCTACCTCACCTATGACCGTGCCGACATGGCCTTCGCTCACTACGGCCCCTTCTGGCGCCAGATGCGTAAGCTCTGCGTCATGAAGCTCTTCAGCCGCAAGCGGGCCGAGTCCTGGCAGTCCGTGAGAGACGAGGTGGACACCGTCATCCGCACCGTGGTCAGTAACATGGGGAAGCCGGTGAATATCGGTGAGCTGGTGTTTTCACTGACAAAGAATATAATATATCGGGCGGCGTTCGGGTCAAGCTCACAGGAAGGACAGGACGAGTTCATAGGGATATTGCAAGAGTTCTCAAAGTTGTTCGGAGCGTTCAACATCGCGGACTTCATCCCTTACGTGGGGTGGATCGACCCTGCGGGGCTGAACACCAGACTGGCCAAGGCACGTGCGTCTCTGGACGGATTCATAGACAAAATCATCGACGAGCATATACAGAAAAGGAGGAATAAAGGCGATGGCTCTGGGGATGAGGAGACGGACATGGTGGATGAGTTGATGGCTTTTTACAGTGAGGAAACGAAAGTCTCTGAGTCTGAGGATCTCCAGAACTCCATCAAACTCACCAAGGATAACATCAAAGCCATCATCATGGTAAGCTCTCGTCATCCATCCTATCATATCATTTACTTTCTCTCTTCATCACCTTCATCAATCTTCCACTTCTAATCCCTGTGACTGTGAGCCGGGGTTTAATTTAATTAAAAGATTGTTCCATGTTCGTGGTTTCAATTTTAGCTGGGACGACGTGAATAAACGGGATAAAACGAACACATACTCCTTTTATATTCTTAAAACAAGATTGTGTGGTTTTAAAACATGGGATCGGATTAAGATTTTTACGAGACACAAAGTGCTGTATATCCTTATATTATAATGTCGTCAAACCCCAGAGATCAGAGGAAAATTATGAATTAAAATAACAATTATTTTTTTGATACTAATTAAAATAACAATTATAATTGTTATAAAATATTATAACATTTTAGAAGATTTATTATTACAGTTTATAAAAGTTTACCATAGTTTTACTCATAACGTTCTTAAAATATTTAGCAGTAATTTTAATATTAATTTCTTACAAATATTCATAATTTTAAAATGTTTAAATCTATAAATTCTATAACGTGCGAAGGTGAGGATTCTGTAAAGTTGATTGGTGAGTGGGGGCATAAACTTGTGTTGTACCCTAATAAGATCCATACTTTGAAGATCAATGCACCCTTTTGTCTAGCCCCTCATGATCCCCGAATTGTCAATTTTATCTTTCGCACAATTCTGGCTTCATTTTTTGCTGAAAAAAAGGAAAGAAACAACCGCATGTGTTTTCTATTCTTTTCTTTTCTCTTAATTATTGTTATTATTATCTTGGTGATGGCAATATCCATGTTTTGTTTATTGCACTTAAGGGGGTGCTTGAGACTCGTTAAAAATAATAACTTTTGTACTTTATGGAACAAAATATTTTCTCAGTATTTTTTAAACTAATTCAAACAGGATTTTATTCCAAAACGGATTTTGGAAAAGAAAAGCACAAAATCATGACCCCCTTTGCTTTGCGCTACTCTCTTGTTCTTATGGGAGCAAATGAAGCATGCGGAGATTGTTCCCCTAAAAACAAGAGATGTGACGGTGACGGATTGGAAACCATTCCAGTTAGTTGCTTGTGAAATATTTTAAATTTGTTGACCTCAAAGGGTTTTCAAATTATATGAGATAGAAATAACGTCCTATTTCAAATTACCTAAACTTTTCGCTTATAACATAAAATTTGAACAATACTACGTATATTATTTTATGAGTATTTTAATTTAAATTAAAATAGGTATATGCTTCATCTTTTACATCAATGATAAACTAAATAGAAATTGCATTTGAGAAATAACTCAAAAAAAATGTATTATATTTATATTTACGAGTAAGAGGTGCTGCATGACAGGACGTGATGTTTGGTGGGACGGAGACGGTGGCTTCGGCGATAGAGTGGGCAATGGCGGAGCTGATGAGAAACCCAGGAGATCTAAAGCGGGTCCAACAAGAGCTTGCTGACGTGGTGGGCTTGGATCGCAGAGTTGAAGAGTCCGACTTCGACAAGCTCACCTTCCTCAAATGCGCCCTCAAGGAGACCCTGCGCCTCCACCCTCCCATCCCGCTGCTCCTCCACGAGACGGCGGAAGACGCTGAGGTTTCCGACTACTATGTCCCGAAGAAGTCGCGCGTCATGATCAACGCGTGGGCCATCGGGAGGGACAAGAACTCTTGGGACGACCCGGACACCTTTAAGCCTTCCCGGTTTTTGAAACAGGGCGTGCCCGATTTCAAGGGGGGCAACTTCGAGTTCATTCCGTTTGGGTCGGGTCGGAGGTCATGCCCCGGGATGCAACTCGGGCTCTACGCGCTGGACATGGCGGTGGCTCACCTTCTTCATTGTTTCACTTGGGAATTGCCGGACGGGATGAAGCCGAGCGAGATGGATATGAGCGACGTGTTCGGACTCACCGCTCCCCGAGCGAGTCGACTTGTTGCCATTCCCAGTAAGCGCGTGGTGTGCAATCTATTTTAGATCCTATTTGTTGTTTTGGTTCTTTGTTTTTTTGTCTTCCCAATATCTGTCAATTACACTGGGTATATGAAGTAGAGAAGTAGGACGACGACGACGACAATAATTGATTCAAAGAAAGAAGAGGGACAAAAAGAATGGGGGGGGGGGGGGGCGCTCAATTGTGTTTAAGCACTTGTTCATTTGATCTTTATGCCAAATCATTTAGGTCGTTTGGTTGTAATTCGCCCCTCTTCGGTGTTGATGATCAATTAGTTACCTTCAAATAAAAATAAATTTGCCGCCTTATCTTTTTCTGTGCATGTATAATAGTGCAAGCAACTCCAAATTACAAAGCTTTTCACTCTCATTTGTGGGGTTGCCTGTAGTTAAAACGTTAGATATAGTCTGTGGAGGATGATTGACTATTTTTCTTACACAATATTTATATTATCTAATAAAAAAGAAGATTTTATCATACCTTATATTATAAATGAGTCTAATCCTTTTCTAATTTTTTTTTAAAAAACCGTTAGATGCCATCATCCTAATTTGAAGGGGGGACATTTGGCTTGAGAAGATGAATGATGCATGGAATTCCAGGGTAGCATTGGAAGTTGATGGCCACATTCACAATACGGGAATTGACCTCTCATGACGTTTCCTTCTCCTTTGATTCTCTTCCCATCAAAACGTCGTGTTCTACCTTCCTTCCTTCCTTCCCCACCTAAACTCTCTTTATTTCTTCTTTTGCATTACAGGCTGTTGCTAGAAAATTCATTCGCATCCACGTTCTATTCTACATTTATTACTACTCAAATTTTGTGTATTCACTTCACCTCACCTCACCTCACCTCATCCCAACCACAACCTCTCCCTACCACGTCACCCTCAAATCCTTATTAAAAAAGTATGTATTACCATAAATATTTGACATTCAAATCATGAATTTGATAGTTAAGAAATCCACGTCCCACACTCAACCCTCATCATGAATAAGGGCCCATTTCTATTCTTCTGGGAGCTGCAGTCTTCACCTCCACCTCCAACAGCACAATCAATTCTCTCCTTAAAAACAAGTCTAAAACAGTTCATCTTGTCGACCTTAATTATGTAAATGTTAGTGGTCAACACATACGTTTACATCAAAATGCGAACAACAGCGAGCCCAACTGCAGAGATTGAAACAAGGGTTCCTATGCAGTATTTAATAACTTCATATTTTGCTGCTTCCAGCTGTGCTTTTAAAGCATGAATTTCCTGAACATTACATTAGATTGAGAGAGATAAATCGTGAGAATATTTGAAAAAAAATGCTTCTCAAAGTCACGTGGACAACATATCCTTACTCTATCAAGTTTGTTAGTGAGATTTGTAGTTTCAGCACTCTGATTATTTAATTCATCCCTTATTCTCCTGCACTTGCAATCAATAATCAATATTAACTAAACAACAACTCCCCTATTCAATACAAGTTTTATTATGCTCGATCATAAACTCGTAATGAAATTTAAATCTCACCCCCTTTCAAGGTTCAAATCTAGCCGCTGCCCTGCAGTGACTTTATCTATCTCATATCTACATCACATCCAATGTGATTGCACATTAAAAATCACAACATTAGAAAATAGACACAAATAAAGAAGTTCATCAAAGTTGACCGCCATATAACAAGACCTTAATTCACTACGCATCTTCTCTATATCATTTCGAAGTTTCTCAGTTTCGTGTTGCAACATAGAAAAATGATGACCCTGCATAAAAAATTTTCTAGGATATGTGAGGTCAGGCGAGCAAGAACTTTCATCCTAAATCTAGTTAAGAACTTGGGGTAAAATTAAGAACAATCAAACAGCAAAGATATTAACTTGGGGTAAAATTAAGAACAATCAAACAGCAAAGATATTTCCACAAGAAGTGCATGATAGCGACATTTGAATTGATAGCAAAGATGAGTGCAGGTCAATAAAGCAAAAGTACACTTTTCCATTGTCAAAGGTTATTAGCACTAGGTGAAAGGGCAATACTTTACATTTAAAAAACAAAAAAGTCATATAACACCACTCTGAGTAATAAAGACAACACAGGCGGATAACATTAAAATAATTATTCTTAGACGCCTTAAAATAGAAAGAAGCAAACACAGTTTCTAGACCATATAGAGTCCAATCATCAAGCCAAATAGATTACGTACTAATAAATCGATGCTAACTAAATAGAGTAGAACATAACAAATCCTAATGTCATTCACCTTAATATAAGATTACTAACATTCTCTTTCCTAGTGTCTTCTTACTTGGTTAAAATCACCTTCACTGTTCCTTTGCTTGTTTACGTAATCAAAGATTACATATATCATACGTTAGCATGCTTTGTTGGGAAATTTTAAACTAGATGTTCCTTTTTGACTCTTAACCAGAAGAAAACAAATAAAGCAACTTTACCAAGGGGGTCACAGTAGAAGTTAAACATATGAGGAATACCTAAAATCACAAAGTTTCACTAAACACTAGATGTTGACTCTTAAATGAAAACGGTAATCACAGTTAAAAAATGAAAAATATTAAGATGCACTAGTTTATAATTAATTATTAATTAATATTATATTTTGTTAGTTATTGAATTAGTTATCTAGAATTAAATTTGAATATTATTTAGGATCATACTTGAATATTATATTATTATATGTTAGAAGAATAAATATGAGATATTATGATTATAATAGGATTTTATATTTAACCTATTAACTTATATTTTTACCTATATAAAAACCTATTCGTATTCTTATTTACTGAAGGATTATTAATATTTAAGACCCTACTTTCAATCCTTCAAATTCCCACAAAGTATCAGAGCAAGAATATTAAATTCTAGTTAAGGTCTTGATGAATAAGAAGAAAGAATCAAGCTTGAAGAGAAGGCACGCCTTGATAAAGTCAATTTTTTCCCTTCAAGTTTGTATAAGTTCCCTCTGTGATAATGACTTCACTCAACCTAAGCAATTACTCCCCATCTCATAATTGCCTATTTGTCTCTTTGTGTGGTGCAACCTATTTATGCATGTATTCTCATCGACTATGCTCTAAGTCCATCTCTGCCTCTGCCCTCGATCATTTGTCTTCTCTTTGGTCTTTAGAGTTTGAGACTTTAAGAGTTAGAAACACAATCTCCTCTATTCATTGTATATATGGGAAATCATCCTTGAGCTTTCGAACGCTGGCCCCCTTGCAACTTCATACTTTAATAAATCTCTCTAGACTTGCAACTCTCACCCTGTTCACATTCGTAGCATAAAAGTGCTTCTCATATCCTAGGAAGCATAGAAGTAACTCCACTTTGCAGAAGTTGACATCTTCTATCTATGAGTGTGAGAATTCATAGTGTTTCTAATTCGTAAGTCTCACTCTACATTATAGAAGTAACTCCCTCTTCTATTCATGAGAATCATCATCATCTCCTTCATTCAGTACTCTTGCAAACATTCTTGTCAAGCCTCCAACAATAATATTCTTCGTCAAACTCACAACTTTGTCTCAAGATCCATATTTAAGAGCCAATTAACTTCAGTTTAGTGGTCCCTACTGATTTATAAATTCAAAGTTTTGTTGTTAGTTCTTCTATAATGATACTGCTCACATCCAAGCCATACCTCAACTTGAGGGGGAGTGTTAAGAAACACAAGTATTCAAGTTGGAGATCCAGCTTGAGAGAGAGTGTTGAGATGCGCTAGTTTAGAATTAATTGTTAATTAATAAATATTATGTTATGTTAGTTATTTAATTAATTATCTAGAATTAAATTTGATGAGATAAAGCTTGTTGTTGTTGTTGTTGTATCTAGAATTAAATTTGAATATTATTTAGGATCAGACTTGAATATTATATTAGTATATTTTAAAAGAATAAATCTGAGATATTATGACTATAATAGAATTTTAGGTTTAACCTATTAGTTTATATTTTTGCCTATATAAAGACTTATTATATTCTCATTTATTCAAAGATTAATAATATTTTGAGACTCTTATTTTCGTCTACTTTCAATCCTTCAAATTCCCACAAAAAATCTGCTTCAACATCTTCTATGGATGCATTGATGTCATAAGTAATCAAGAGACATTACGAATGGGAGATATGAGAAAATCATCAAATACACATGTAGAAATATGGGGAAGAAAACAAATTCTGAACAAAATTTCAAAGTTACAAGCAGTCGATTTGATTTTATGATTTAGATAAGATAATTATTCACTTTATGGTAACTTAACAAAAACATAGCATTAGAATGTTTTGTAACCGCTTCAATTTAGATCAGATAACTATTCACTTTTTGGAAATTCAGCTCAAACATAGCATTAGAATGTTTTGCAGCTGCTTATAAAAGAGAAGAATGACTACTCAGTATTCACAACAATATAACAACAAATGCCCTTAATGCATCTTCAACATTTACAACAATGCATGAAAAAACAAAAAAAAAAAGTTTTCCACTATATCTTAGCAATTTCACTACTGGCATCATTCACATCCATCCAAATGCCCTTACATGTGCAAATAATACTAATTTTGCATATATAATGAATACCTGTGAACTCTGAACTTCTGATTTGAATTTTGAAACGTTCGCTTCTTGAATCATTTCAATCTTAAAGACAAAACGGAACCAAATCAACTAATATTAAATCTTGTATTGAATATTTTCATACTTACGGTTAAAAAATGATTAGAAAAAACATGTGAGAAATCCCACGTTGGTATAAGTATTGGAAAAAAATTGATTTGGTCCTCATGATAAGCCTTGGAAAGCTTAAAAGGGGCAAAGAAGTGAACCAGATTATAATATACCAGCAAAGAATATTACTTTTTGTATTTCTCCTTTTGAAACAAATGACTGAGATGCATTTTCCATGGTATCATTCAAAACTTCAGTTATGGCAGCAGTTATAGCCTCCGCCTGCTTTGAGGGTACACCTTGCCCTTCTAGTCTCCTAACCTGAACAAATGACAGGATGCCACAATCATGCCTGGAAAAAACAAAAATTCTAGCAAAAAAAAAAAAAACTCCTACAGACTTGTAAAAGCTAGAATCATCAAACTTCCGATGTATTCTTTTTAAAAAGAAAAGGCCATCAAGGTTCCACAAAAGAAAAAGAAGTGAGCGTTTAGAATTAGAAATCTACAGTACAATCACTAAATAAGAAAGAGTCAAGTAAATTACAAGGGCTAATGTGTCAACAAGAAACAATCGCTTTCCATTAGAATTTGCCAGTTGAGAAATGGGTCTATAGTAAATTGGTTTAGTCAGAGGCAAAATAGCTGAACACATGCCATCCAATGTAGATGGCGCTTTGGAAGCCCCAAAGCCTCCTAAGTTGATCAAGCTCATCCTTGAATTTGCTCTTAATTGCCCCACCCGCTTGCAAGCCGCAGTCGCGGCCATCAGATTCCTCGTGTAAAGTCCACCAAATATCTTCGAAAACTTTTTTCAAACCCTAAATTTGACACAACTCCGCCCCGCAGCAACTAATCAAACAAAGGAGAAAATCATGAACAAAGATACCTAAAAGCTAGGATGAGCTCAATTCCAAGAAAAGAACATATCAATCAAAATTCCCACTTGGTTTGTCAAATGCACTAAAATACAAAAGATTGTTATCATATCTTGCTTCCTACCTTATCCACGTTTTCGACAACCATTTCTTTCCATTTATGAAAATTGATCTTGTAAAGAATTCCATACAACATTCATAAACTATATTTGCAATAATTGAAGCATTTGCAGAATAAGGCCCAAGCGGAACTATAACTACTATAAAAAATCAATTATATCATATGTTCATATCTCCTCTCCTTTGAGACATTGTAACAAATAAGTAGTATGCATTAACTCAATCACATAGATCAGCTTCGGCCTAAGTGAGCAGCTAACAACCATATCAGCAGTGGCGAATTCTTACTTATACTTGCAATCTCTACACACTACACACAACTTGTTTCCATCACTATTTATCTTTTGATCAATGACTCCCCCAAAGCTTTCAAAGCAATATTTTTACCGTTTTCCAAGTTTCAACATAAAGAGTGAACAGCTTTTGCAATAAAATTTGACCTATATTATGTTAACCAAACTTGAAAGCTCATTTTAGTTAAAATTCCTTTCTTACGCATTTGGTTGAACATTTGATGTACACGCAAATACCAAAATCACTGACCAAGCAATTTATATGCATCAACAAGATTCAAATATTTCATCAACCAAATTAAAATCCCAAATTTGTTATCAATGTTTTAGTTCAGAAAAAAGGATAATCCATTCGTACAGAAAATCAAAGGAAATCGGACACCTAAGTTGCATAGCTCCCAAAGAAAGAGAAGAAAACCTCGGCAATTACGGCCCAGAAGAGACAGACCAGAATCGGGGAGGAGGATGCTCAACGACAGAGAAAATAGAAGCGGTGAAGTTCGACTTATTCCCAAACCACCAGGACGCACAGAACAGAGAAACGAGAAATAGATTGACGTTGCAGAACACCACCGCAAGAGAAGATCCGGCGACCTTCTCCGTTTAGAGTGGGGATCGGATTGAGAACCTTCAGAAATTTCTTCTCTCCCCTCTCTTCTCAGCGTTCAACGACCCAGAAAATTTAAAATGGAGAATGGGGGAGTCTGCAAAATGGGTTTATTTATTTATTTTGGTTTTATTTTTCTAAAGAAGAAGGGCTTTCTGGTGATTTTCCTATGAAAAAGCGAAATAAAACTACTCCTTTGGCACTCAGAATTCGAACCCAGACCTTACCGTAAACAACAATCAAATTTCCAAAAGAAGAGACAAGACTGGGTCGTTGGATGAATCTAAGTTTTGGATGTCAACTAGATAAAGGTGTGCGAAGTGAAAAGCGCTTGGCAAGCTGCCCATTTCTTCATACATGCTGTTAGATGAATCTAATTATTCGAATTACCCCACATTAAAAAAAATAAAAAAACCTCACCCATTGTTTTTTGTATTTGAGCAAGATATAATCTTAAAAGTCTAAAGGATTTTTTTTTCATAATAAATACGTTTTTCGATATTTAAATTTATATTTTTTTATTAGATGAAATTAATTACTATCTTAGACCACGAATATCTCACCTATTATTTTGGTTTGGGTCAGTATTGGCACCTTTTAGCTTGTACCCTTTAATAGCTCCATCTTCGTATCACCGCATCAGTTTCCAAAGCAAGCTACTGCTAGGCCGCTCTCTTGTTTCATACATTCAAAGGAGTCCACCATTATTCAAAATTCCAATGAGAAAATGCTGAAATTATGTTGACAAATCAAAAAAAAAAAAAGGAAAAGGAAATACCACTTTACATCATCAATATTGTTGATGGCATTGCATCCGGTCACTAACAATGTATACAATTGGATAATGGGAATAATATGAATACTAAAAGGAAATAAGCGAAAGAAATGAGAAGAATGGGGGGGGGGGGAAGAAGGAGAAGCTCCGAATGTTATTGATAAAAGTGTGTTTCGTTTATAATGATTTTTTTTTAGTATAAGAGAGGGCTAATATGCCCTAAATCAACAGCAAACTAATCACAGTAGGGATTAAATCCTAAGTACTCTTTACGCACGATGTTCTTCAAATGAGTAGGATATGAATATAATATTTTTGTAGACCTTAAGCTATCTTTTACTAATATATCAGCCAATTGATTTTGATATCTAGATATATGTTAAATTTTTAGATCCCAAGATAGATTCAACATTTCCTGTATCTGTGTGACTAATAAGCTACATATATAGTCCGTTGAATTGTTCAACATGTCTACTACATTCTTTGCATCTGATTCTAGTATTACTTTCTTGAACCCAAACTCCAAGCCAATTTCAGACCCTTAAAAAACCCCATTGTTTAGTTTCAATAGCGATACATGATCCCATAACAGTCGTGAATCCCACAACCCAACTTCTAGAATAATCTCAAATAATACTATTACAACCTGTTGTATTATGAGTTAACGTTCATCTACATTTAATTTCATCCATTTTGATGGAGGAGGTTGCCATATGGGTGAAGCTGATGCATCAAATCTATTAGACACAAAATCATTTTGTAGGTGCACATATCTTTTCCATGTTTGTTTGATGGTTGAGTGGGGATTTATTGGTTTAATAAAATTATTATCGAATAAAGATTTATTCTTCCACTTCCATAAACTTCAAATTACAACCCCCAACTTAGACTCTAATTATTCTCTCCATGATCTCCCAATTGTCTTTTGAGATTCATAGCAAACTAATCTCATAAGGAAGCCCTAAAGAAGGAAGACCAATTTTGAGGGTGGATTAATTTATACCAAATGTCTCTAGCATAACAACAATCGCGGAGTATATGTAATACATCTTCTGTGTCGTTATTACAATATTGGCATGTTGCATCAATTGAGGATTATCTACTTCTTCAAGCATGGGTAGCTAAACGATTGTTGAAAGCTATCCATATAAAGACACGAATACGTTAAGCCCCTATCCACTTCCATATATCTTTGTAGACAGGACTATAGTCTTACATAGAGTTCTTCTCAATCAAATAGTAAGCACTTTTAATAGTAAAATTACCCTCATTTGTAGCATTCCAAATTATCAAATAATTACCCGCCTCTGACATCGGTGGTATCATACTAATCAACCTTTGGAATAAACTTCTTGGGATAATAATAGTCAGCCTCTGGGAATCCCAAGTCCCATCTGAAACCTAATCCACAGCTTTACTACTTTCTTCCTCCGTAGTAAAGGATCGAAGACATAAATCCTTCAAACATTTATCTAGAAACAACCACTTGTCTGTGAAAAAAATTACTAGTTGTCCATTTCTAATATGCCACCCATCTCAACAATATCTTGTTGTTTTGATATGAATTTCCATAGTGTAGAATCCCCTTTTCTTGCTTCAAGTAGATTATCTTCATTCCTTAGCATATATTTATGAAATAACACATCAGCCCATAGGCCCTTCTCTCCATTCACTATGTTCCAATCTATTTTGGATCCATAAACCCTGTTAAAAGACGATATTCTTGAATTTTAGGTCCCCATACAATTTAGGTTTTATTATCTGCTCCCATCCAATAGGATAAAATCTATATGATCTTTGACTATGAACCCATATAAAGTTTCGTTGTAATCTCTCCACTGACATAGGAATTTTTGCCACTTGCATAGAATAAACAGATATAGAGCTTAAGATAGATTTAGCCAAAGTTGTCCTACCCGCCACCGAAAGAGTGCTCTTTTTCCAAGTAGCAAGTTTAGTTTTGACTTTATCAATTATGTACTGAAAATTATCTCTTGATTTCCTTTCTCTGATGATTGGAAAACCTAGATAAGTCCCAATTTCAGCAGAAATAATCATCCCTGTAATGTCCCTAATCTTGTTTCTAATGCTACCCTTTACCTTAAGAGAGAAGAATACTGATGATTTTGTCTTATTTATTTTTGCATCTGAAGCTTACAATGAATTAAGTGAGTGTCTAGCCTCTAGTCTCTACACTTACCCTAGTATTATATCGATGTGGCCTAAGAAGCTGAGGGTTTCAAACGACATCCCCTGAGATCAATAGCCAGATGCTCGAGGACATTGGGCCAACAAACCCCATGATCCCCAGGGTCTTCCTTGCTGATGCCATCCTTGACCAGCTAAAAGACGTGGAGGTACTAAGGTTGGGCTAAAGTGAAAAGGGCTGCGAAGTAGGCCATGATGCGATGTGGGCTTGTACAAAAAAGGAGTCCAACAAATATCAATAAATAGACATAGGTGGATAATTGATGACCTTGAGAAAAACTATGGATAGGTTGATGTTGGGCTTAAGAAAATAACTTTCCCAACATCTACTAATCGAATTGACCTCTATTAAAAAAGGGTCCTTCCTTTAGCTTTGGGCTATATTTGGTTCAACTAAAAGAAATATAAGTTAGATAAATTTAAAGGAAGGTAGAAGAGAGTAAATGATGTAAGTAGGGGAGTAGAGGAGATTTTTTTGTTTGGTTTAAGAGGGGAAGAAAGGGGAACTTATTATAAATTAATAAATATACTCTTATTAATTTATTTAAAATTTCTTTTTATTTTATCTTTCTTGTAGAGATTGTACACCTTCATCAAAAGTCTTAAAATAACAAAAGGATTACATTTAGAAAACAAGACCCTAGGTCAAATTGTGCAATTTGGCCATTAGTTTTTTTTATTTCTCTCCTTCATCTGTGCACACAGAGAGCTCACCTATAGACCTCGCCTTCTTCTTCTTTTCCTTTAGATCTTTAGTGTACTAGAAGAGGGGAAGGATCATCGAGGAGGTGGAGGCATGTGCTGTGGTTGTCATCGCTGTGTGTCATTGTCGTCAGGCATTGTCTTGCTGGGCATCCTCAAGGTGAATGAAAAATGGGGGTAACACTGAAATATATAATAATTATGGAGGATAATTTTGTCAAAAAAATTTCACCCTTCCAAAAAATCCCGATTTTGGAGGGGTGAGAGAGTGAGGGAGGGGAGCATAAGAAGACAAAAAAGTTCTCCTTTCCTCCCCTTCATTTTTTGAACCAAACAAATATTTTCCCTACCATTCCCTAATATTTTCTTCAAAAACCTCCAATCAAACAATACTTTAGTGAGCTCCCCCTAAACTTTCTTTTATCAGGATGAAAAAAGAGCCCTTCAATAATCCAGGAGATAGATATCACACACCATATGCTCAAAAATGAAAAACAACAAAACTAAACCTCTGCAAAGTAGATCCATCAATTTCCTATTCATTCTAGAATCAAACACTTGCGGTCCCAAAGTAAATCTAAAAAAATATTTTTTACCAATAAGTTAGATCTAGCGGACGAAATTAGTCCCTTATAATATAACGAACTAAAGTTTGAATCATATTAGAAGAGATATTCATATTTAATACTTATAGTATCTTAGATAGAATTGCCCCAATAAAAGGTTAATTATCTTTTGGAAAAAAAAATCTCCAAATTCCTGAATATGTAAAGTATTTGTGCTTTTGATATATATATGATCCAGAACGATAATATAATAGCTGGGTAATTAAGAGGCTAGTTTTCTAATGAGAAAACATTTCCCAAGCCCAATTCCCTCAAGCATCTCACATGCTCCTAACCAAACAAATGCATCACGCAGCTCCTTGCCGCTGTTAATGTCCAGCTTCTATCAAAGGAATTTAAAATCGTCTGTCAAAAAAGTGCTTAAAATTGTATCAATTGTCACATGTCAAAGTCGAAAAAGTGCTCCTTGCAGAAATGCTTCTAATTTATTGTTGGGTTAAGATCCTTCCATCTCAGATACGGGAAAGTGTTTTTAATATAGCAGAACCAACAAGGTGGATTGAATGGAATTTACCACAATCCAATACGCACTTGGGGACTGAGTGGAGTGTTTGGTTTGCTGTACTGGTAGACAATTGTGGCTAAATAGAAATGAAGGAGTTTTTCAGAAACGGGCTTTAGGCGCCCAGCAGTTGATCGAGAAGGTCAAAGCTCAGGTTGCTTGGTCTGATTTCAACTTATGTCATTGGGCTTTAGAAAAGAGAAAGGAAGTAAGTTGGCAAGCTCCTTATGTTGGCTGTGTTAAATTCAATGTTTCTGCATGGCTTCATGTTTCGAATTGGTAAAGGAAGCAGTCTTCATCCGGAGTTATGGGCAATGCTGTGGGGGGATGAAGCGAGCCTGGGATATGCCATGGACTCTGACTGCTGGGAAGTGATTGAGTTGCTGACAGCAGGTTGGAATCCTGAGCACTCGGAAACGGGGATTCAGTCTTTGCTTGAACGTGGGTGGAAGTGACTGTGGAGTTAGACAAAGGCACTTATTAGTAAAAAAATTAACAACTTCAGTTATGTATTGGATTTAATTCGCTTGGTTTAAAATAATCCAATTAGAAGCTTTTCTCTCTGCGTGAGGACGAATATTCTTTCCCTGGTGAGAGCAACCATTCTCTAATTGCGATCACTTAGCTACTACAGAGAAGGATTTCTTGGAAGCTTTCCTTTTAAAGATGAACTTTAGTCCTAAATCGGTTCAAAGTACAATGAACTAAGTCAAGTTTTAATCAAAATGTTGAGGGGAGAAAAATAGATGAATTCCACCTAAATGTGATCTGAGGCAAGGAGACCCCCTTTCTCCTGACCTTTTTATTCTAGTGGCAGATGTTCTTTAGAAAATCGTTACCGAGCACGTTCAAGGGCATTTGACTGGTATTAGTCTTTAGTCTTTGCAACTTGCCCCATTTTGTCACACTGTTTTTTCGCGAGCCCCCCACACCACCACCGCCCCCCCTCCTCCCCAAAAAAAAACAAAAGATATAAGCCAGTAGGAAAAACTGTGGCTAGGCATTTAAATGAAACTTCTACGAAGGTCCAACTTCCTGTTCTTGATTTCCGTGATAAACTGTGGACAGAATGTGCTAATGGTCAATATTCTGTTAAGTTAGTATGTAGGTGGTGCTTCATGAATCTCAGAAGCTTAATAAACAGAAAGATTCCCTAAGTATTTCTTACTCTACTCCATCTAATTTGTGGAAACTGACGGTTCAACCAAAAATGAAACATTTCTTGTGGAGGGCTTGTTCTAAAGCCCGGCCTACTCAAGAGGCTCGCATAAGGAGGAAGCGTGGAAATTCTCTATTTGTCCGCCCTACAATAAATACCCAAAACTGTTGAGCATTGCTTATTGTAGTGTGATAGGGTTAGATGAATGTGGTTTTACATCACCCTGTGCTTGCATGTGCAAAAGCATAACGTCTGTGGTTTTGAAAAATGGCGTTTTAATATCTTGAATGATCTTAAACATGATGAATATTCGCAAGCGCTTGTGGCTTATCTATGTTGGCGAAAGCCTAATTCTGTGAAGTTTTTGAACTTAGCCTTCGGATTTTCATTGGGTTTTAAACTCTACTGTTTTGAGTGTTGAAGAGCTTTGTATTTATAGACACTGTTTGATCATTAAAATGCAAATCAGGCTTGGACTCCTCCCAGCTCTGATTCTCTTAAGTCGAATCTACATGGAAGAGTGGTTTTAGGCTATGCCTTGTGTGATTCCTTGGGCAAAATGGTGGACTTGTTCTGTGGAACAGGTGAAGCTTCTTCAGCTTTTTGCAGTGAAGCAAAAGCTTTGCACGCAGTTGTGTTTTGATGTAAGGCGCAAGACCTTGGTCAGCTGGAGGTTGGATCATATTGATTTCCTTTAGTGCAGGCCTTGAAAGAGCAAGCTTCTTGTCCTGATTCGAGAGCTAACACTTTTATTAGACTTTCCTATGTTCCTAAATCTTTTAATTTGGTGGCCAATTGAGCCAATTCATGTTGTAAGCAAGGTGTTGTCCGGTTTCCATGAATGAATATATTTTTCTTTTGGTAAAAAAAGAAAATCAATGCAATTGTAACTTGATTGGTAATGGTTGAAAGATACATTATATTATGCCATCAATAATATAATATTTTTGAATATTTTTACTAACATGTTCTTGAAATCTTATTTTATTACTAATACGACAAGATGAATTAAATTAAATATTAAAAAAAATTGAAGCAAACGGAACAAATTTTAATTAAATCATTCCAATAAATAATCAAGAAGGAAATGAGCCCATGGACTTTCTATTTTTTTCTTTCACAGTACAAGAGTCTGTGTTGATTGTTAAGTACACAGATTAAAACGCCGGGGGGGGACAAAACAATAGAAGCCTCTAGTGGGCTTCGTAGAAATGAGTGGGAAGCATCCTAGAAATTTCTCAGCGTTATGTCAGTGGGTGTACTCCAGTAAATATAGAGTGGCATGAGTATGAGCGAACAAACAAGTACAGAACATGAAAAATCGAGCTTAATCCTATTACATTTCGTGCTGATGAGTAGAGTGCAGCATCATGATGTTATGTTTCCATGGATAGAAAGAACCTTCGAGGAAAGTTCCCGCTGAAAAAGACCGTACAAGTAAGAAGATGGGATACCATACTCCTTGATATATATATATATAAGAACCGACTCTGGCAAATGGGATTCACAGCAAGCTCAAACATTCATCAAAAGCAACTCAAGAGCAAGGAAGGAGAAGAAAGCGAGAAATATGGAGATCGTGGAAATAGGCAGCCAGGAAGCACTTCCCCTGCTCTCGCTGAACCATGTGTCTCTGTTATGCAGATCCGTGTGGGACTCTGTGAGGTTCTATGAAGACGTCATGGGCTTCGTTCTCATCAAGCGTCCCTCTTCTTTCAAGTTCAATGGCGCCTGGTTAGCCACCGCTCTCTCTCTGGTTTTTAATTTGTTTCAGACCAACACGCATCATATAATAACTATCTATGAATTTCACAGGTTGTACAATTATGGTATTGGGATTCACTTGATCGAGAACCCAGACGTCGAGGATCAGTTTGATGCGTCGTGCATGAATGTAGAGAGGCCCATCAACCCGAAGGATAACCATATCTCGTTCCAGTGCAGGGACGTGGAGGAGGTGAAGAGGAGGCTGGAGGAGCTGGGGATGAGGTACGTGCTGGCGGCGGTGGAGGGGGACGAAGAAGAGAGCAAGGTGGATCAGGTGTTCTTCCACGATCCAGATGGCTACATGATTGAGCTCTGCAACTGCGAGAATATCCCGATCCTTCCCATCTCGTCTTGCTCCTTCAAGCCTCGCGCCAACAGCTTCAGCTTCAAGAAGCCTCACGCCAAATGCGGATTGTTCATGGAGAACGTCATGATGGAGAGCTTGAGCATGGACCTGCTGAACTTCTCCTTTTAATTCCATTAGATTCCCTTTTTAATTTGTGGCTTGTTATTTTACACAAGGTTTCAAACACACGCGAAATATTTAATTACTTGTCTGTTCATTCCAGTCATGTTCCAGAGTGTATTAGCGCATGTGGTTTGTAAGTAAGAGGCAGACCAAAAAAGATCAAATATGTGTTGTTCAGTTTCTAAAGAATTGTGATATATAATATACTCCTCAAGTTTAACGTCTAGTTTGTTGTATAAATTGTACTATTTTATGTTTGAGATTAAAACGATATATACAGTATTTACCCCGTATTACCAACGCAGTTGATTTGCCTCCATTACCGTCTGCTGCTTGTTGAATATATAAATTTGGATCAATAAATTTGCGTGAGGTTTATTACTTGGGTAAACCTCTAAGGATTGAAATCAGAATATCATTTATCATGCAAATGAAATTGAGAGAAGATTTGGCTAGTTACCTCCCTAAGTTGAGCTTAAAATTTGCTGTCCCTTGCAATTTAATTGTAAGAAAGAAACCCTTCTGGAAAATAAATTCATATATGGGCTGTGTTGAAACTTTCACTTGACACACAAAAGCTTGCTTTTTATTTATTTTTCTTTCGGTTATAAGTTCATGAGAGACGAATCATTTGAGTTGGAAAGAAGACTGATACATATAAAATACATGCGCTGCAACTTAAAATAGATGACAGAGTGGAGGAGGATACAATGCAACAAAATTATATGAAGTGGTTGGCATCATCGATAATATAATCATATAATTACAGTTATATAAAGTGATCAATAATATGATTTATATGGATGTTTATTGTTTTAAAATTAACTCTTGGGAAGTTATTATGGCTTCGCAAAAACAAATATTATATATAAAGAGTGGTCAAAATGGATGAAGTTGTATCTGACAACAAAAACTGAGAAAGCTAAGAAATAAGATTGTGAGAAGTTGGTATTTAAAAAGTGGTGGGCGAGAATGAAGGGAGGGGGAGCTGTCAATCCCACAGTGGGTGTGGATATGTGGCTCAGTTAGGTTGGAGTTGAGCAGAATTGACAAACTCTCATTCATTGTGTCTTTGTTTATTAATATACTCTCTTTCGTTTCTGCTCCAGGGTCCCCCCACCTGCAAATTCCTCCACTCTCATCGAATAACCATCATCCTCCGCCTCCACCACTTGCTACGCCAGCCCCCCGACGTACGATTCCCACTAAAGCACAACTATCATACCCACATGGATTTGGTGAAATCCTGTCTTCTTCTTCTATCTGCCTCTTTTCTCAATCCTGCCTCTTTCTTCTGACTTCCGTCACTTCTCTTGTATTTGATGCTTCCAGCAATGGAACTGTTAACAGCTTTCAAGTATGAGAACGCTTTGTGACTCTTGTGAGAGCGCCGCCGCCATCGTTTTCTGCGCCGCCGATGAGGCCGCTCTCTGCCGTTCCTGTGACGAGCAGGTGGCCTTTTCTTTCCTTCTCTGTTTTAAATCCTTTTACCCATCGAATCGGATAACAACACAACTCCATCACTCAAGATCCTTTTAAAGAAGCCAGAGTTGAGCGGTATACTGGTTTAAGAGCGATGGACTGTTCCTATAAAAGCTCTTTTCCTGTTTCTATTTTTCTCTCTTCGTATTTCCAATGCTTTTAATTCTATTGCTTTCGTATTGTTTTTTTTTTTTACAATAATGTTGGGCTCATCATTATGATGTAATCAATATAACGACCAGAAATGCAATTATCTTTTGAGATATTCTCTTCTGCCACAAAAGGAGGGACTTGCAATTTGGCCACACGGCTGGCCCTTGTGTTGCTTCGTAAACAAACTTGAATAGATCTTTCACTGAACTCTTCTAGATTTGAAGTCTACCGTTGATCCCGGTCAACATTTCTTAAAGCAATGGCTTGGAGTTTAATCTATTTCAGTGACAGGTTCATCTGTGTAATAAGCTAGCTAGCCGGCATGTAAGGGTTGGTCTGGCAAGTCCTAGTGATGTGCCTCGCTGTGACATATGTGAAAATGCACCTGGTAGACAATTTCCTCTCTCAACCTTTATCCTGAATTTATATGCCTTAAGCTTATGTTATGCCTTTTGAACTTGGATGTAGCATTCTTCTATTGCGAGACAGATGGAAGTTCACTTTGCTTGCAGTGTGACATGATGGTTCACGTTGGGGGTAAAAGAACACATGGAAGATATCTTCTTTTTAGGCAGAGAGTTGAGGTATGCCTCTCCTTCCACCTTAATCTATTCATAATTTCTGATCTTTCTGCCATGTTTTGTGTTATATATATTCACCTGTTTGCTCCATAGTTTCCAGGATATAAAACTGGTCTTCCAGAAAACTCAGCTTCACTGCCTCTGGAACTTGGTGAGACTAAAAGAGGACAAAATCCTCTGCCTAAAATCAAAGTGGGAGAGAGACAACAAAATCATAGGTTAGCTTCGGTTGCAGCACCTGAACATGATGCTGACGGCCATGCCATAATGGAAACTAACATGATTGATTTGAACATGAAGCCTCAGAGAATACATGAACAAGCTTCCAATAATCAGGTTAGATTGCATAAGATGTCAATTTTCTCTTACTAGTTAGAAATTTCTATCCTATTTCATACTTGCTTCAGATAAATGATTAGTTACTTTAAATTCTCACAGGCTTGAAGGAAAATAAAATCATTTAACTTTGTACGGTTAACCGGTCTTAATAACTAAGGTTGTCATGATTCATATGAGTGACACTGTAGAATTAGACCAACTGGAGTTTGGGGATATATTTTAAAAGAAAAGGAATTTGAACCATGTCATGATTCAACCCACCAAGTGAATAACCAGTATCAACCTTGCTTGATACTCGGTATCAAGCTGACAAGCTCAACTGTTGTACTTAGTCACGTTTTGTCAAGTCAGATTCCCAGCTTGCCTTGAAGGATCATCTCCAGGTCCCTGCATATCAGGACCCATGCTGAAGAATAAAGGATTATTTCCTTTCCCTGAAGCAGCTTACAGAAGCTCTTACAAGATCACTATTAATATGTCCTGTGTATCGTGGGGCTGAAGAATCCATTAGAAATCATTTTGAAAAAGGTTTTGCACCTGTCAAGAAGAAACTTGTAAACTAATTATTGCATCCTTCCAAAACAGAGATTGTAAATTCTTACAAAACATTAAAAAAAAAAAGTACAACTCGTTGGTCTGGATGAACCCTGAGATGCAACAGGTCTGTTTCGTTAGCAAGTAGAAGTTGAGCTAACAACATCTTAACATTATGGATTGCATACACCAGCATCTGTGTATAATGGTTCTTTTCTTCTTGGCAGCCTTAAATAATGCAACTAGTGAGTTCAGTTCTGCGAGGATCAGACGCCATCAATCTATTTTTTTTTTTGGGCCGGGGGGGAGGGGGAGGGGCGCAAAAAATAGTCATATATTTCTCACGTAGGCAAGTTACATTGTTGTAACCATCTTCTTTCGGCAAATGAGGGGTTCACAAACCAAGACTTACGGAGTACACTGGCATAAGTAGGAAGGAGCTAAATTCGGTTGTTCAACACCATGCCTATTTGTATCGCGCAACTTTGTTTATTTTAAACCTCTGCACTGATTTGTAAGATAGCATGCGTGCTTGGTTCGAAGGTCTTGTATTGTCAATTGGCTTCCTCCTAAGCAAAACAGGTGAAAAGAGAGAATTTTTTGTGGCATGTTAAACAACATATGATGGTAGAAATTTTAGCTTCCAGACTTACTGTTGATGTAAATAAAGTGTACATCATGTTCCCCAAAGATTAAGAATATGAGATTAGATGTTTTAGGAGTTAAAAGTGACAATGTTCTGTAGCTGTGGTGGGTTTGTGGCAGCTGTAAATAATGGAGCATCTCGTCTGTCTTCATAAGAAGTTTAGACGACAATCATTTACTTTGACTGATGAAGACTTTCATGGCTGTAAAGTGTAAATACCTTCACTGCCGAATGGAGAACCGATTCTTTATTTGTCTATCAGTCGTTGTTTATTCTTTAGCTCTTTACGCATCGAGTAGTCTTTGCAAACACTACTTGTGTTCCCCGGTTGAGGCGGATCTTTGTGATTTGACTCTACCCGACTTAACCCCTTTTTGTAGCCTTTGGTTTTGAAAATATAACTGCATTTTAAAATTTATCTTACCTGAAATTCACAGATTGTATTTTGGAATTAATTGGATCGGTAAGTACATATTAGGAACATTTTAAAGAAAAGGCGAATGTTACCACAAAAATCAAAATGTCCTAATAAAATACTTATTATAACATAATAATTATTTAATCATATTTTATTATATTTTTTGTGCAGGTGCGGGAATATTTTTTATTTCCGTATCCTATAATTCAAAACATGAAAAGTCTTACGGATGTTAACGAAATAAAGGATTTGTGTAAAGCGGAAACTGAAATTAATGATGCACTTAATGAGGGGTTAAGGAGTAAAACAAATGTTAGGGCTCGGGGCTTAAGGTGCAAATCTACTCCACGTAGCATTAGTGTCCAGCTATTCACTACTACATCCTCATCTTTCACTATCCAACCTTCAGTTCCGTCTCTCCCTCAGAAGTGAATTCCCTCTCCCCCCTGCCTCACCGTCGGCAGCTAGGAAAGGGACAGGAGTGAGTAAATAAGTGAATGAATGAACTTTATGAGCAAGTTAAGAAAATTACACGTATATAAACGGTTATGATGTAGATAAAAAGAAACTGTACAATTATTGGTCCCTACCATGTAGTTAAATGAACTGTTTTTTTTTACACATGGACTGTACAAACTTAAGAATAATTAGCAACACTTAAGGATGTCCACGGCCTCATTCCTCCGGGTGATACCCCTATAAATCAATAAAAGCAGCAGAGCAATAAATAGACTGAAGCTGGGAGACATGAACACATGGGTCTTGTACTAGCCCCGTAGCTCATAGCAAGGTGTACCACATTTATTACGACTGGAAGAGAGTTATAGTCGCAATATAACCATTTTTCATCACCTGCTACCATCGCCAGAATATAGATTAGCAGTTTCTTCAAAGCCACGAACTAAATTAAAACTATAATCACAAAGGTCAGCTCTAAAAACTTCAAGAATAAAGAATGACTCACCTCCAACGCAATATTTTGATACCCATACACGAAAGTAGATCCAAATGGGTTGCTAGTAGAACCTTGTGTTTGAATGGCCGCTCGCCCACAATCACCAAGAATTTCCTGAAAGATTAAAATACATGCTATCATAGATGAATTTGATCAATTATAAAAGGGAAACCGGTATCAAAGCATGTCACATTGTCTTCATCAAATTATACAATAGTTGACAGGCATAAAAATCTACCTTAACTTGTTCCCACTTTGTGGAATGTGTAATGACTTTTTGTTTGCCACCATTTCCATCCTGAAAAGATCCCCCAACTGCTGGAAAGAAAATAAAAAACAGATCTTATAACTTCCCTAGCAAAAAATCATGACTTGTTTTAGCAGTATAAAATATCAATGTTAAATACTGCAAATAGAAGATAGCTTACAATCTGAGCCATAGATAACAAAATTGCACTTCATGTATGAATTAAAATCAGCATGACCAGGGTAGTTGGTATGCAACACAAACTTCTTTATTTTGTGACTCTGTAACAACAGACACAAGAAAATCCCTCACAAAATGGAAAATTATCATCAATGTACATAAGTTAAAGGAATGGGATGAAGTAAAACCTGCCCATCAAATAAAATGTCAAGCCCACGACTAAAATAATTATAGAAGTAATCCCCGCAGAGAGTTGTTCGAGGCCGGAGATCAGAGGCAGAATGAATAACCATTTGATCCACCTGCAAGATTAATCTTTCAGTATCCATCCACAAAATACTTACGAAAGCATTTGGTATTCAAGTATACTACTATATAAATTTGTTCTCATGGTGAGATTGAGATTTCACCTCCATAGAATGAAGAACTAATGCTTTACTTTCAAATGAACACTAATAATCCATGGAGAGGGCGCATTTAATATCAAGATAACAAGAAGAAACGATTCATCTTTTCTTTAAGCTATTAGCCCTGTCTAAAATTACTGTTTTGACTTTAGACCCATTCTCATCCCAACAGTCTTTAAAGTTGTCCATGTTACATGTATCATAACAAGATCGGATGAGACAATACGTTACATATTGGCAGGAACTTGTCACCACATACAACTAGAAGAATCCTGGATCTGGTCTTGGTGGGATAAAGCCATCGTCTTGAAAGTTGGCATTTCTTTTTTTTCTTGTTTTTGGCTGGATTGGCAAAGTTGGCATTTTCACTCTCCATTTTCAATTTTTGTTTTTTTTTGCAGTTGTTGAGTATTTGTGATTTGTGTTTTGTATTGGTGTGGTGTATGAAATTGGTTGAGATCAGTAGTAACACATTAGTATGAGTTTTGAGGTTAAACCTTTTGTCAAAGGTGCAGCTATTTGAGTAGTGAGGGCATCTTGGTCCGACTGTATCTATAGGTAAAAATGGTAAATAATAGTGAGCGACTGTGTGTACTGTAAGCATATGTCCAAGGAGTATATACTGTCTTTATATCAGTGTTGCAGTGCTCATTGTCTTATTTCAGTAATATATAGCTCAATAGGTGTTCTAACAAGGAAAAATGTCAAATAGTGACCTTAAAATTTTCAGATATTACTGCAAATTAGATCTGTTGATTTCTGTATAAAGTCTGCAAAGCATTAAGTTCCATTTAAAAGATTAGTACTTGATGGTACCTGCTTCTGATGAATTCCACAGGGGTGACCTAGTTCAGTCCAAACATCCTGAAGATTGCAGAAAGCTATAATTAGATGGAGAGAATAAATGAGGAACTAAAGCATAGCATATTGATTGGAAGATTGAAAGACCAGAAAAAAACAAAAGGACTGGACAACAAAATAGTTTGATAACAAGAAAGCAAAAACAGACTTGATTATATGCAACAGAAAACTTTCCTGCGGAGATGCACCAAAAGGAATTCGCTGACCACCAACTGTAAAGTACAACTCTTCCCCTAGCTATATTACAAAGAGAGAACCAATTAAACCAGAGAATTACAGGAAACTTAGTAAAGTGGAGCATAAAAATTCTCAGAAATTAACAACTTGCAAAATAGTAAAGCTCCCAAGAGGCAGACATAAAGACAAGATAATATCATCCCAAAGATTCCGAATATTTGAAGTGTAGACAGACATAGGGCTAAAAGAAGCCAAACCTTAACATGAACCTCTTCCATGTAAATGCTGCCAACAGGTAATGGTGGAACAGAAGCCGTATCCATTAAGGATCCTACACCAACCTTTTTACCAGAGGAACTATCATATATAGAAACACGGCAAGTAACTGGTGTAGTGCCGTCTGGAAACTCCAATGGCAATTCCACTTTCAAAATAAAATGGAAACAAGAGGTCAGCAAATTAGAATACGAAAACTCAATGGGACATTTCAATTTCATGAAAATAAATAAATACCTCCTCCATCATGGCAGCAGTCAGTATACTGACTTGGAATAGGAAACGCAAAAGAAAGACCCTAACAACCAAAATAAGACAAAAAATTAGAATATAAAATATTGATGAATATGAATTACAAATCCCAAATATGTACCGGATAAAATAGAGTGTAAATGCCTCGATCCTTATCAAAAATTCCTGGATACGTTGGTCCAAAAAGTGCATAGACAGCAACAAAAGTAGCTAGAGTTGATGGCCCTCTAGAAATTAACATTATGGTCAATAATACACCTTTAAATCAAAAGGATGAGTAAAACTTGAAGCCCATAGACTCACCCAATGAGAGAAGTGGAATAGCGCATTTGAAGCCTCTTCACATCATATATCTCAATCAGGCGAAGTCTCTAAGGTAGTGATCATATATTAAGTCAATGAATATGACAAAGTCATCTTATCATGTATGAGCAACAACACATAGAAGCAATACGTGAGAACTTGAATTGATTGGTACAATAAGAACCACAATTTAGAGAAATTAATCAGCTTTATATTAAGAAAAAGACAGTTGGAAATCCCCTGCCAACATTTGTAAAGTAATGCTACAAGTATCTAATCAAAATATCTTCTTGACAGGAAGGGAAACGTTAATGTGACAAAATATATGATTATTTTCGTATATATCCCTAAATGATTTTCTTCATTATCTCCCATCCAATTCAAACATACGTATAGGATTCATTCAATGGTAATATAACCTCTTCTAGACAAACAATGAAATAAGCAAGGAGTTTATTTAAGAGAATCATAAAAAATTCAGAACCCAAAGTAAGTGATTCCAAAGTTGCATTACTCAATACACATACAACTGATTTGGTTGTACTTTAGTGTTTTGGTAATGATATCCCAACATTAAAAACCAAGATATTAGCTATGGTTACGATTCCCATCAAATCAGGTGCAATACCAAAAAGGGAAAGACAATTACAGTCCTCCCCCGCAATAAGCTAGTTATCTTTCCTATCAACGACATGATAAAAACAATTTAAACTAGCCAAACGTAACCTCTTTCTCAAGTTTCCAAGCAGTCTTAGTAGCTTCCAATAGAAGATATAAACAAGTACCTGGGACCATGGATCAAACCGAAGATGGAAACCATGATCTGGAAAGCTTATAACAATATCCAACTTTAAGGGTTCCTGCACATGCATGAGGTTGAACCAACGATTAAATAAGCCTGGCAGATGTCTCATAGCCACACATCATTGAATTACAGTCTGCCTACGCAGATAGTCCAATACAGAATCCATGAAATTTCAAAGAAACTAAGGACAATTGTTGTATGGTTACATAGTGAACATAGATAACAAAAGTCATAAGTCAAACCGTTTGTCACAAACCTCATCAAAATACTTCACGTGGACAACATCATATATGTTGGGCCGCTGTTCTATCTGAGCAAATGCTTCACATATGGGCATCCCTGAACAGCATTTGAAAAACTAGGCGTAATTAATAATAAAAGCACAAGCCTAGTAATCTATAGGTGCTATTACTATTGGCACCTCATATGGATGAATTTTCAAATTTGCTGAGCCATGAATAAGAAGTCTGTCCAACAACAAGAAAGAATCCACGAGACTGAACGACATCACTTCCAGTCCCATCGATTAAGAGAATTTCAAATAGTCCACCTATATCTACAGAGGCATACGCGACTAGTAAAAAAGCAACACCGAGAAAATACTTCAAAATGTACCCGTCTTCAGCAAGCCGTACAGGGCAAATATAGAATGAATACTAGGAGTTCGCTTCAATCGAACGGATCATATTATTAGAAAATTTTAAAGTCGATTCCTTCACTTTCCTCATAGAGATTCTCAGAAAACAAACAAAGAACGACAAAAATTTGAAGCCAATTCAATTGGATATACATGATTCCACAATAACTTATAAGTGGTAACTGCTCCATGAACATGGAGGCGAATTACCGAGTGAGAAGGGACCGATTCCAAGGCCAGGTCTAAGATCAAGAACGATGGCGCCCATGGCAGTGCCCTCGCAACGTCGTCTGGCTCTCTGCAACATAATCGCTGGAGGGATTGTTTGGGTATATTTCTCCGGAATGAAAATCTCCGCACGTTACTTTCGCGAATTGAATGCTCAGGAGTCGTTTGTGCCCTTTAAAACAAAACGTATCGAGATGTGGCCTCCCCGACACGGATCGTCAACTTCTGCAAGGCGCGACCCCCATTTTTCTTATTAAATTAAACAAATTATACGATCTACGCTACTTGTAACAGTTAAATTCATGGTTTTGATTCTTATAGATTTCAGCTTAATAATTTTAAGTTTGTTGACATGGCATTAATACTGTTAAAACTGATGTAATTTACGTGTAACATCAAAACTAAAATTCATTAAAAATTATAAAAACAAAAGTTAAAACTTATTAAAAACATGTGAGCTAACAATAAAATCTAATTTTCAATATGCAAAAAAAAAATTAAAATCAATTTGATAAATGAAAGTTTGTTTGAATTATATAATTGAAAAACATGTTTATATGTGAAATGATTAAAAAGTACATAAGTGTAATTTTTTTATATATATATTATATGTGTGATATTTTTAAGGGTAATATTAAAATTAAAGTTACAAAAAAGAATTAATATATTTTTAAAAATATTCCATAAATACCGAGTTACTAGCCAGAGATATCCCAATGAAAGAATATTCTAACACTATACTTTAAGAAATAGGAAGTATTCATCAAAGAAAAAAAAATTAGGGAGTGGTGTATGCGAATTAGAAGCAGGAAGAGAGAGCTAACCGGTTGCTTTATTCAACGAACACAACAAACAATATACATTATATTATACTAATTACATAAAAAAATAATTTTAACTATAAATATAAGATATATTTTATATATTTATAATTTTTTAAAATTATAAATATTAATAATTTTTAATAATAATTAAAAAATAAAATGAGGGAGTTAAATAAGATATATAAAATTTAAAAAATATTATATTAATTAATTTTTTAATTTAATTAAATTAATTAAATATAGTAAAAATAGATAATATATTATAGTGTAAAGGAGAAGACGTAAGACATGAATAATAGAAGAGGCAACACATGTGAACCAAAAACTGCTCAAAGTTATTTAAAATTCAACTGAGTTTTTGAAACATAAGCACTTTCTTAAAAAAAATGTCAATTTGTATGATGTCAAACAAACACAAAAACGGTTTCGATAATGTATTCCTCAGCCAAAGATTGGTTGTCATAGGAGCTCTTTTTGGGGCAAGTTTGGTATGATAAAAGATTATCATCATTATTTCTTTTTTGTGTTCCTTTTGTCATCTGGGAGATAAGAAATGAACTCACGCACCCGGGTGGCACAATCAATTTTGTGAGAGAATACGGGGTAGAATTTGCAAGCCTTTCTACATCTCATGAATCTCGTATAAATGGCACGAGGGACAATCCTCAAAGATCTCCTCGTTGTTTTGATTACTTTAAATAAAACGTGTTGATTTCGTCTTGAAACATATAAAGACCAATAATTATTATTTATTATTTATTTAATTTTTAATATATAATTTATTTAATTAGATTAAAAAAATTATTTAAATTAGTTAATATGAGATGTTTAATAATTTTTAATTTATTCTTTCTATCTTTTGTATGATTATTATTGAGGGAGAATATTAATAAAAATAATTAAAAAAATTAATAAATATAAAATTATTAAAATTATCTCGTAAAAAAATAATTTCTTCTATTGTAAAGCAAAATTAGCCAAATGAGATGCGGCTGCTTGTTTCATGGCATATAGCTGCTACCTTGTCAACTTTTAGTTACTGTCAATCAAATCATGTTTTGGTTGTGCAATATTATTACATCCCATATCTATCTTAGGGACCAAACCAAACTCCAAACGATGCCACAAATTAAAGGAAACACAAATTAGACAGGTTGGAACCCTATGAATTATGATACATGTTTGATGCAGTAGCAGAACAGCCTTATTAAGATCTGGGGGAGGATGTTCCAAATACAGAAGCCCCGAGAGGAGAGCAAGAATGTAAGTTGCCAGGAAATGAGCACTCACAAATGCAATATTCAATTTGCCTCGCGGAAGACAGTGAAACTCAAGCCTCTTCTCCAATATCATGTTCATCTCAGAATTAAACTTCAAACACTGCTAGCATGTGGAAGTGGATCATCCAAGCATTTGTCACACCACCAAATTATCACCCTTTAACATCACCTGCACCAGCCATCCGTTTTCACTATTCCTTCTTTCTTTTTCTTTCCCATTACTTCCATTTCACCAAACCAAACAGGACTCAGTATTACCTATTCAATTACATATGTGATTTTTATTTAAAAAAAAGAGAAAGGAAAGAAGGGGGCTTGGTTCTGTATTACGTATTTTATTCCTTGAACTTTTTGAAGTAGACAAAGTGATGATGGTAAAAATAGTTAATTACAAGGTAGCATTGGAAATTAAAAATATGTCAAAAATCTTGACTAAAGTATTTACAAAGTGAGCTTGCCCCAACACAAGAACAGGTCTCATTCTGCCAGCGCGGAAACGGTGGCTCCAGCACGTCAGGCCCGTTGGGGGAATGATATTGGAAGCTAACCAACAGACCTTTTGCAAGTAACGCGCAACGGAAACAACACAGTACGATCTTTAATCTACGTAGCCCCGCAAACATCCAAACTTCAATTTCAATTCCCTTCGATTTCGAAGTGGAGATCCCTCTCCTTCCTTACTCGGGATAACCCCAGAATGATGTTCATTCGTCTCCTTCAATTCCACCTGCATCCCTGGTCTTAGAATTTTAGTCAACGGCAGTGATGTCGTTTCTGACGCCGACTCAGAAGTATGCAGCGGGAGCCCTGTTCAGCCTCGCTATTCACCATGCTCAGACTCACCAGACCTGCCCATTAGGTTTCTCCGATGACTATCAACCCGAAGAACGAACTAGTAGCAGTAGCTCCGGCAGCGATTCCGTTTCTGAATGTCCGGATCTTTGGGTCCATGAGAACTCGGGTCTGCTCCGTCCTGTATTCAAGTATGCGCGATCGTTTTCGTTGTTTACTTTGATTTTTTTATTGGATACTCTTCTTTGAGTAGTTATATTTCGAAGGATCACTGGTACTGTGTTGTCTGGTTCTCTGACAGTTGAATGAGTAAATTTGAATGAACAATTGTGTTCTTTTCTTTTTCTTTCCATTTTTAATGACACTGATTTTAGTGTTGAAGATGACATGCTTTTTCTCATATCAATACTCATATTATATACATTTTTCATTTCAAGTATCGTACTAAATCTTTGACCCTCTATTTTGTACTCTTTTCACCCATCTAAAACATACCCCTATAGCTTTTTTTTCGATGATGAACTGGTATGACATTTTCTCTGTACAGGTTTCTAGAAATTGATTCTGCTGCTTGGTGTGCGCTTGAAGAAACGGCTGGGTCTGGCCATCCCGTGGGACCAGTATGTCATTTTACTTTTTTCTTCGCTCCTCAATAATTCGCTGCATGCATATACAATTACACATACTGAAGTATTTAGGTTTACGCCTTCTAATAACGGGACGCTTTTGGTTAGATGTTACTATTAAAATTTTTCACTGGCAAACTTTTCTCTACTTCCCTACATACTTTATTCAGTTAGGGACAGGTGAATGGCTGTAACTGTAAGCCTGTAACCTATATGATTTAATTTACTCTCATCTTTGTTTGCATTTGTATCTGGCAAGCCAGATTGACCCAACCAAAAGGGAGGTGGAAAAAGTTAGCTCAGGCGTATCTGGCTCTTGTGTCTTTCAATTCCATATTTTCTCCGTTTCTTTTTGGGCTATCTTATGGTATAAATGGACATGCCTAATTCCTTCATGTATCAACTATTTTATCAGAAGAAATTAAAAAAAAAAATTCAATTGTCTTTTGACCTTAATTATATGCCTATGCGAATGAAATTTTAGATATAACATTATAAGTGAACATTGTTTAAATGATTTGTATTTTTTTCGTGTGTAAAATCTAGAAAACAACAAAATTTGACATAATCAACAACTTCTGATGTCATATAGACTAATATTATTGGGCCACTGCTGCTGTTCTCTCCCTCTCTTCTACAACAACTGCTACATTGCATTCAGTTTTCTTCTTTTGCCCAAAATGTACATGCTGCAGAGCACAACTGCTCAACTCATAATCATCATCATCATCATCAGTTTTTGCCTTTTATTTCACACATGATTAGTTCTTTTTAATGTCTTTTTTACACTTCTGTTCAAAGACAATGTATTTGAATGTCACAGTTTATGAGATTACTTTCTGAAGAAAGTGATGATGATTCTTCTACAAAATTGGATCAAGAACTTGCTTTATCAGAAGCAGTTGACAATATGGAAAACAGCATGGGAAAAAGTGCAGAGTCTTCTGAGTCAAAAGAAAGGCACCGTGAATATGTGAATCAATGTCGAGAAAAATATGTAACTCCTCAGGTTCAATCAAATTCGGAAAACCTAGACACGCATTTGAAGACTCGTCAGGAGACAGATACTCCTCTTCTTGACTGTACTGATCCACCTCAGGGATTTGCTAATACTATGATTGATGAAAGACCTGTTGAAGAGGTAACAATGCTTAGCTATCAGAGAAAAGTATCAGTTCTGTACGAACTTCTCTCTGCTTGTCTGTCAGATTTGGATGAAAATAACAAGAAATACCACCGGAGAAGAAAAGGTTATGATGCTCGACATCGTGTGGCACTGCGGTTGCTTGCAAGCTGGCTTGATATCAAGTGGACAAAAATGGTTTGTATACTGAAACTTTCAGTAGACAATTTTATGTTTTATTTGACAACCTCTTGTTATAAGTTGAGGTGACCATGAGAGGCAAGCCTAATTGTTCTCTAATGCGTCTAATGTCATAAATAGCCATGTCATGAAGTTATTTGACTGCAGTGATAATCATTTTAACACTTGATTTCTTAACTTTTCTGATCAAATTGGGCCTGTGTATGTCTATGGGTAACAATTAAAATTGCCATTTACCAAGTTCCCAGATTCATGGGTTCCCCTTTCATATCTTAGAGTGATGAAGATGAGTGTTTCACTTTGCAGGAGGCCGTTGAGACCATGGTTGCTTTTTCTGCGATGGCATTTGTTAAAGAGCAGGAGTTAAAGAAAGAAGAAGCAAATTCAAAAGAAAGCAAGTGGGCTAAATGGAAGCGTGGTGGCATCATTGGCGCTGCTGCAATAACTGGAGGAACCTTGTTGGCCATTACTGGTGGTATGTGTCCCTTAATATCTTCTCAACCTGTAAATTGTAGATGGAATAATTTTCTTGTGTATTTGATTGGTTACTAACCTATTTTAAGTATTCAACAGGATTAGCCGCCCCTGCAATTGCTGCTGGGCTCAGTGCATTGGCTCCAACTCTGGGTACCCTGGTCCCTATAATTGGAAGTGGATTTGCTGCAGCTGCTAGTGCTGCAGGAACTGTAGCTGGTTCTGTTGCTGTTGCTGCTTCATTTGGAGGTATATATTTGGCTACATGTGTCTTGATCTGCAGGCATTCACTAAAGCTTCTTGAATCTTGCCTCAACATGGCATTGAATAACTCTTTCTTCTTGAGTTTATTGTGTTTATTAAAGATATGATGAGGACTATGAAATTCTTACTTACATGTTCATGTGTTTTAGAGGTGTATTTCTGTTCAACATAGGGTTATAGTGCACACTCAAGATGGTGGATTTTGAGCTACTTTGCTGCTTAACTGATAGTGACATTCTGTATAAGTAAATAGGTTGCAAAGGTGGTCATTCCTTTGTTGCTGTATATGATTGATTAACATTTTCACAGTTACTACTTGAAGATAATTGGCAGTAATCTACATTAGAAACTCCTTATTTTATCTTTTAGTTGTGAAAAAGAGAGTTTACAAAGTTTATATGTCATTTTGCATTAAACTTTAAAACTGACTAGAGAAGTGATGCCTACCCATTAATGTCTGCCATATCCTAAGGGCAGCGCGCATGACCTTCATTCACTGTATTTATATGTTTTTATGATATGATGCATTTGGCATCTCTAGCTTTCTTTCCTGCAGTAAATTATTGAAAATTCATGTATTTAATTCTATTAACACTTTCTACCAGCTGCTGGAGCTGGTCTTACTGGGAGCAAAATGGCTAGGAGAGTTGGTAGTGTGGATGAATTTGAATTCAAAGCTATAGGAGAAAACCATAACCAGGGTGTAAGCTTTTATAGTTTTCATGTTCCCCCACTTGGTGGCATATATTTCTTCATTGATCATCACGGATTGGTCTTATGATCTGTTTGCGCGTGTCAATCTTATCTCACCTTTTTTTTTATCAAGAAATATTTCTACACTAAGCTTAAGGCTTGAAATTAAATTACTTTTGAACTCAGAGGCTAGCAATTGAGATATTGGTCTCAGGATTTGTTTTTGAGGAGGATGATTTTATAAGGCCATGGGAAGGGCAGAATGACAACTTGGAGAGGTACACATTATTACACCATTTTCCTTCTTCCTACTTGGCCCCATGTTTGGTTAATAGTTATGAGTAAGAAATTAAAATATATGATAGAATTGTGAATATTTATCCTTTATCCTTCATTATTATTTTCACTTGCCAAGGAGTAAGGAAATCAATGAAGGTAATTTCAGCATGGAGTGAATGGTGTTCTTGTAGCATGTCCCTTGAAATTCTTAGTACAATGATATTAAATTGTATATTCCTTCATTTTGTGTTCATTTGATGATATAATTTATGCTCTCATAGTTGATGAACCCAGCAAAACAAATGACTTTTCACTTGCCCGCATATAAGCTAGGTATGCGCTACAATGGGAGTCAAAAAATCTGATAGCTGTGAGCACTGCAATTCAGGATTGGCTTACTTCAAGTAACTGGATATGATCTGACTTATAATACTATATAGTTAGTAGTACAACAAGAGTTGGGTATGATATCAATATTTTTGCCATCTTCTGTAGGACTTGCAATGGAGCTGATGAAGCAAGGAGCCATGATGACTGTATTAAGCACACTTTTAACTGCTTTGGCTTGGCCAGCTACATTACTTGCGGCAACTGACTTCATAGATAGTAAATGGGCAATTGCAATTGACAGGTTTACACCTTATATTTCTTGGTTATGGCTAGAATTACACCTTATATTTCTTTATTCATATTTTGACTATGCCTTTAATTTTACATTTACCACTATACAAGGCTTATCTTTTGGGCCAAGTCTTCTGAATGTTAGATGTCATATTATCTAAAATCTAAATTTGTTTATTCTGAGTTTTGGTGTGTCATTTTTTATTATCCATATGTGGATTATGTGGAGATCTAATTCAGAAACAATGGCGCATACATTTGGTGGCTACTTTCTTCTAGAATTACTTATTTGGGTTCTGAGTGAATTGAGCGTGTCTTTCCACTTTAGGACATTTTCTCATGATATATTTTAAGGTTTTAGTTAAAATAGAGGGGACAAAATTTTATGGCAATATGTAGTTCATTTCATCCTGTCCTTAAAGATTATTTGGTCATAGTAAATGCCCTCCGCCTTCAAGTGTGCCTTTTGCCCCAAATATGAATAGGAAAAGATCAAGTTGGTGGCTTATTCCCTATGTTCTGCTTAAGTTTCAATTTTCAAGGGAGTTTCCAAATTATGCTATGCAAAGTGATTGACCAACTTTATTGCACCTTTTTGGTTTTTTATTTCCTATTACTTTCTCTGTTTTGGAGGATATATTGCCGCCTCCACGAACACTTTCTCTTTCCCTTCTCTAATGAAATTTATTTTTTTCTAAATGAAAAGGGTCACATTTCAAGTGAACAAAAACTACATATTGGATGAGAATGACTTGAGAAATTTCAAGGTGGTTTGGCTTGCCAAGCATGTACCTGTTTATTATATCTTTTATATGTTAGACTGCGCTGGATGTTATGTCTTCATTATCTTAAAGAAAAATTTTGTTATGAGCAATTTTCATCCTTGGTTCACAGGCAAATATCTGCTTATCTAAATTTTGCTTTTCAGATCAGACAAGGCAGGAAAGCTACTTGCTGAAGTATTGTTAAAAGGATTGCAGGGGAATAGGTACTAGGCTAATTTCAAGGTTTTCCTTGTTAATTCAGCTTTTCAATCATTTTGGAACGGGCATTACAGTTAACCTGGGTTTCAGGCCTGTGACACTCATAGGGTACTCACTTGGGGCACGAGTTATTTTCAAGTGTCTCCAGTTTTTGGCTGAAACTGAAAACAATGGTAAGTAGCAATACTCGCCTACTCCTTTCTTTTCTCTTAGAATTTTAACTCTGAAAATGTTTACCAGTGGTCTCACGTCCTTGATGACTTGAGCAATAGTTACCTTTAGTGATTTAAGGTGCTTGTTCTGTCTATTGGCAGCTGAACTGGTAGAAAGAGTTGTTCTTCTTGGAGCACCCATCTCAATCAAGGATGAGAACTGGGAAGCTGCCAGAAAGGTGATTTCATTCTTCTTTTTATAGCACATTATTCTGCTTTACTTTTATGCAATGAGCCAATCCATGCTGATAGACATGGGGGTTGATGAACCTAAAATGGTGAAAGTGTATTTAAAAAAACGAACAATGGTAACGAAGGAGCCACTAAGGCTTTCTTTAACCATGGATGAGGTGTCTAGAATGTCAAAAGGAAAAGGAAACCCATAACTAATTGGGCACCTTGGGTCACATGTAATATGTGATGGATGAGAGAGGGTATAAGCTGTTGCAGGGGTATATTTGTGGGTGAGTGATGTTAAGAAAGAGAAAGGCATTCAATGAAGGGCCTCTTGAAGCCACTGTGTGTTCTGGTTTTCTCTCTTTCTGCATCTATTTTTTCCTTTTGCTTTCTGATGTGATATCTTAGGCTGTGATTTATTATTCCATTCTATATTGTTGAGAGGAGGATTGCTGTTTTGTTTCTTAAATAATCAGATTGTTAGAGGTTCCATCGCATGCTTTTAAGCTTTTGAGATTCTGTGGTCTTCTACAGATGGTATCAGGAAGGTTCATAAATGCTTATACTAGAAATGATTGGATGCTTGGAGTTGCTTTCCGGGCCAGGTACTTGAAAATATAGATTGATTGAATTTCTTCAGAGTTGTAGATATTTCCAGTTGATCCGCATTACTCAACTTATTGCCCACTTGTAATTTTAGAAGTTAACCTCAAAATATGAAGAAAGATAATGGAATTTAGACAATCTTTATTTTTTGGAATGCTTCTTTATACCCAGTATTGGATAAGGCATTCCGACTTGAGAAAAGCATGAGAACAGTGTGTGTGTGAACTGATTTTGGTTGTTTAATTGTCTTGTTTCTACTTTCTACAAAGTTTTCTTTTTGGGATGGGGGTATAGTTATATGACTCCAGAATTTGCAGCGATTGATTTGTTAGGCAGAAAGTAGAATTTAACCCTTTCGTTTTTGAGCAGTCTACTTACTAAAGGATTAGCTGGAATCCAGCCCATCAATATTCCTGGGATCCAAAACGTAAGATGTTCATCCACCTTATATTAACTATTACTATTAGAACTTGAAAGTTGCTATATACTGAGATGTTGACGCATTGTTATCATTCATCGGATTTGGATCTCAGACAAAATGGGTGATCTATGGATTTTCAGGTTGACGTGACAGATCACATTGAAGGGCACTCTTCTTATTTATGGGCTACGCAGAATATCTTAGACCAGCTTGATTTGGATTCGCCTTATCCCCTTTATAACAACATTCTTTCCAGTCCAGTGTCTTCTCCCAGCGGTGACAGAAGTTAGTGTGATTGCTCGAACACTTTCTGTTGTAGAGGAATTACATCTTGTCTTAACAAAGAAAGAAGAAGGCGGGTGGCTTCTAGTGTAATGAATGTTAACCCTACTTATTCTGCGAGCAGTTTTATTGAATGTGATGAAACTGCCTAAGTTAAGGGGAAACAAGTCAGATATCGTAACTTTTTTTGTAACGAGACATCAGAATAGTCACTTGTATATTCATTTTCTCTGCCGAATTCCAGAAGATTTACTTGTATACAACGCTTTGTGGAGATTTACTAGATGAAATTTTGGAGTCAACTGCCATCTGCCCATTCATGTTTTGGAATCTTGCTCACTCTGAAACGTACGTAGTCCTCCTCCGCATTATTCCAAGGAAAATTTCTCGCAACCCATCCTCCCCGCATGCACGGTTTCACTGCTTCACCCCAAACGGGCACTAAACTTCTCTCGTGTCTTACCCGTTGTAATCAGAAGGGGCGTTCAATCTGCTTCCATACCCTCCTAAAATGTGATTGGATAGATTTTTAGAAAAGTATTTATATAAAAAAAGATTTTTGAGTAATTGTTAGAAAAGAGTTTATAAAAAAAATAATTTTAGATAAATAAGTGTCTGAATAGTTATTATTAAAAAAAAAATTATAATTAAAAAATTACTAAAAAGGTATAATTTTATTAAAAATATGAGAAATGAGATAAGGTGAAAAAGAGAGAGGAGAGAGAAGATGGAAGAGAGATAGTAGAAAAAATAGAAGAAATATGAGAGATGAGAAATAGTTGAAAAGATATAAGAGAGAGGAGAGAGAGTGTAAGAAAAAATAAAGGTAAAATAATAATTAGATAGTCTATAAACTCTTTTACTATTCCAAAAGTTACTCTAACTAATTTATCTGAAACCCTAATTTTAAACCATAATTTAGTTTAGAGACCCTTTTAGATAAATATAACTGTTTATTTTAACTTTTTTTAAACTGAGATTTAAGTTAAAAGCCTTTTTAAAATTTAGTTTAAGAGTTTTCAAGCAAGCCAGAGTCTAATTAGGAGGCCTACTAATAAGCAAACTTCTTCCATCACATTAATCTGGCCAACATAATTTTGTTATCATGTTTGCGGCCAATCACTACTTCGTGTAAATAGAATTACATGCTATAAATTTTTATATTAATTACACGAAAATAATATAGAATATTATCATGTACTCACATAAATCTTATGTAAGCAACCAAATGAATTAGGCATCTAATTATGAACGCTGAGTTCATAATGATCTAGTTAACAGGGGAGAGATATAAATAGATGTGTAATTTGAATATCAATATTTTATATAGCACATTATTCACTGTATATATATTTTGATGTATTGATGCGTGAAGCATGGACAGGGTGGTAACTTTGCCTCTTACTTACCAATATTAGCGCCTAGCTCTAGCGCGGATGGTTTTGGTTCTGAAGGCTAAAAATATATATAGCAGAGAAAGGCAAATTGAGAAGGTGACGCCATAGCCTCTCCTTCTCCTCATAATCTCAAATGGTAAAGTCATAGAAACACTCAGATATATCCACAATGCATCCACGTAAACACTCGCATTGAGGTACAGAGAGAGATCGTCGAGAAGGAGGCTTTTCTTCCGCTTTCTCTCTTTTCCAATTCAATTTATCAGTTGCCGGCAGCTCCAAATTTCCGATTTGTTTTAGAGCTTTCTCGTCAGGTGCTTCTCGTTTTGGATGTAAGATTACATTTGCATGAGGTGAATGGATGTTTTTATATCCAAATCATGCATTCTCTTCTATCGTCTATTTTGGACATTGAGTTTGAGCTTCTAATTTGTTTGTTTTCTCCAACAATGCACGTAATGCACAAACTTCAAAAAAGATAATCATAATAGTGTTATTTTATTATCATGATTTAAATTCTTTCTAGAAATCTATTTACACTGAGAATGTTGTGAATTTTAGTTACCTGAAGTTTCGATTCTAAACATGTACTTCGTGAAATCAAAACTTGTGGGGATAGATTTTGACTCCCATATTTTTCCTCAGCATAATGTGTCGATCATTAGAATCCGGTTTCAATTTAGATAGTTGTCTATTGATTCGTAGTTGATGGAGCGTTTTGGACGCTATACTTTTCCAAGTGGACTTTGGTTAAATTTATGATCAGGTCATTATCCTGTGGAATTTCGCCTTTGTTATTTATTAAATTTGTAGGGGGGCTTTAGTGAAGAAATTTCTCTTCAATTCTAATTTTCTATACTCCACGTGAGGAAGGAATTCAGAATCTGTACTCTTACCATCACATAAAACTAAGTTTTCCACCAGAATCAGAAGCCAATACATCTCGCTCTCAAAATCTTATTTGTGGTTAAGTCACTGGATGAGTAGTTTCCCTCTCTAACTCTTAATTAGTCTGTTTCTGTAGATAATGGTCCAGGGCTGAAAGTTCGAGTGGTCCTCGTGTACCATACCGTATTAACGGTACTTGCTTTCCCAAACGGCCTAAACAGCTGCAAATTGGCCAAATGGCCTAGGAAACATTTTACCAGCTGAAGGCCAATAAGTATCAGAATATTCTGAATTTGTGACATATGGTCCGGTTTTCAGCGCGGGGATTCAACTTTAAAAGGAAGAAAAGGAGATGAAAAATGGGTTATATTGGTAGAGAGGAGGCAATGCATGTCTTGACTGACAGTCAGGAGAGAATTCTTGTTTCTGTTCGTCTACGGCCCCTGAATAGCAAGGAACGAGCGAGAAATGATGCGTCAGATTGGGAATGCATCAATGATACTACTCTCATATGCAGGAATAGCCTCTCAGCTTCCGACAAGTCGCTGTACCCCACGGCATATACATTTGGTACGAAGGCATATGAAAGTCCAGATAAATTTGGTTCATTTCCTTTAATGTAGCCTTGGCTTACATGGAACTTTGAGATATGGTTTAATTACTTGGGGTATAAGACCAAAAATTATAACATTTGTCGTTAATCATACCCTGTACTACTGGGACACAAGATACTGTAATTTTGTGCTGTTATACACTTAATCATAGATGAAGCTGATGGTGGTCTATTGCTTCTTGTATATGACAAAATGATTGGCTTTTATTCCATCAAAATCATTAATAAAATAAAACGTTATTTACCTCTTTGACCTTGTTTACATTTGGCTGTAGACAGAGTATTTAGACCCGACTGCCCCACAAGGCTGGTGTACGTAGAAGGGGCCAAGAAAGTTGCTCTTTCCGTTGTTAGTGGCATCAACTGTGAGTTTCTTTCCTCTTCATGAGCATCTATAGAACTCCAACATTAACTCCTTTCTTCAACCTCCTTGTCCTTGTGGGTGTTTGATATAATGTTTTATCAGCAAGCGTGTTTGCATACGGACAAACAAGCAGCGGAAAGACATTCACTATAAGTGGTATAACCGAGTATGCTGTAGCAGACATTTATAGCTACATTAAACAGGTAAATGAAATATGTTAATGTCATGTCATTTCCTTGTCCTTTTCAAACTTAATCCTGATCAGATATTAATTGCTTACAGCACAAGGAAAGAGAGTTTGCTTTGAAGTTGTCAGCAATTGAAATCTACAATGAATGCGTAAGGGACCTCCTTAGTTTAGACAGTACTCCACTCAGACTTCTTGATAATCCAGAGGTAAAAAGCTTTAAATGTGTTCCCAAAGAGTTACTTAATATTTGTACACTATATTAACATTTGGTCATTCAACCAGAGAGGAACAGTTGTAGAGAAGCTTACGGAGGAAACTTTGAGTGACTGGGACCATTTTATAAAACTTCTTTCTTTCTGTAAAAGTAAGGATTAGTATGAAAGATTCTGCTTCAACCCGGTTACTTTAACTAGTTTTCTAAATCTGTTTCTTTCTTCTTATATTAAATTTTTTTCTCAGTAGATCTGACCACCTAGCTAACCCTTGTGTGGTTGCATCTTTGTAGCTCAAAGGAAGGTAGGGGAGACATCTATGAATGAAGCAAGTTCTAGATCTCACCAGATACTCAGATTGGTATATTTATCTTGTTGAATAGTTCAGAAGTCCGAACATTTTGCAATTTTATATGACATATACACTTACATTTTCCCAAATGACGTGACTCTTTAGACAATTGAAAGTTCTACACGTGAGTTTCAAGGAAATGACAAATCAAGCTCTCTTACTGCTGCTGTGGTATGACATGTCTACTCAGATTGAAAGAAAATTAACAAAAAATCAAATTATTATGTCAAAGAACGTAAATAGGAAATCAAAATGATACTTCATTTTGTTGATTCAGAATTTTGTGGATCTTGCGGGGAGTGAACGTGCACCCCAGACATTATCAGCTGGCACAAGGTTAAAAGAGGGTGGCCACATTAATCGTAGTCTATTAACTCTAGGAACTGTCGTCCGTAAACTCAGGTTAGCTTGTCCTATAATTTCTCTAGAAATATGAGGTTGTCAATTAAGGTTTACTGATCTGTCTAATGCTAGCATTCCAGAAAGATACATAGGTTGAGCTAGTCTTTACCTCTACAGACTTTCATGTCATTAGGTTTTGCATCAAAAAACACTTCACTGGGTTGATTCTATTCAAGGATATTTCAACTCAAAAGCTTTAAAGCCCATGACTAGTTCACAATCTTCTATGGAATCCCTCATATGAAAGTCAGGCTTAAAGTGTGGACAAAATAAAGGTCCATCTTTCTTGTGTTAAATTTTTATCCAATTAGAAAGAATGGGAGAGGCAAGAATCGAACTTCATGTCTCTTGGTCATAGAGACTTTAATATCATGTCAGAAATCTACTTCAACTCAACCGTTAAGTAAAGCTCATAGATAATTTTACTATCGTTAAAAATATTTTGTTTTGTTTTAGTCCCAAACTACATAAATACTTCAGAATGCAACCACATTTTTATGCATCCATAATCCATTGATAAATAGTGCAATAATTTGTGACTTGAACGCTTCCTTCTTATTTCCGAAATTCCCTGAATCAATCGATATTATTGACGTCTGATATAGTGAAATTCTTGTTTCTACTTTTCTTTTTGTTTCAATTTATCTAAATGAAATGATTTTTGTTTTAGCAAAGGAAGAAATGGACACATTCCTTTCAGAGATTCAAAGCTTACCCGCATACTGCAGTCCTCTTTAGGAGGCAATGCTAGAACTGCCATAATCTGCACTATCAGCCCTGCACGAAGCCATGTTGAACAAACCAGAAACACCCTCTTATTTGCAAGTTGCGCTAAAGAAGTGACCATTAATGCTCAGGTCAATGTACTGATGTCCGACAGGGCATTGGTTAAGCAATTGCAAAGAGAAGTAGTTAGACTAGAAAGTGAATTGAAAAAGTCACATTCAGCCTGCTTTAAACCTGATTCTGCAGCATTACTGAGGGAAAAGGACCTAAAAATTGAAAAGGTAATAACTAAGGTCTTAGTCACAAAATTGAATATTCTTTAACGCCCTAAAATGTTCTAAGTTTCTGTCGTCAAGGACAAAAGAATATAAATTGGTAAAATACAGAGGTCATCAACTTAACATGTTGCACGTACAATGTATATATTTTTCCTTTTGTAGGTTACAGTTTGTAAAGTAATACCTGTCACAGTCCCAATTGATTGTTGATTTAATTATTTTTTGTTCTACATTGTTTTGCTGTATAATCGTTATTGTACACACAGTTCTGTTTAGTTTTTTTGGCTGATTTTGTTTTGGTGTGTTTGTTTTTCTTAGCCCCAATTCCTTCTTTTCTCACATAAGCTTTCTCCTGGATTTGTAATGAGTTAACTAGATTTTTCAATTCGATACTTGTCATTAATCATCACTAGTAAGCCTGGACTTGTTTAGTTCTCTTACCTTCTCTTTTTTGTAATTCTTTCCTTTTCAACAAAATAAATCGAATGTTGTGTCTATCATTTGGACACTTTCTACAACAATAAATTTACAGATCAGAACCTAAATGGTTGTTACGTCCTTCTTCCGGCAAATAAGAAAAAAATTTAGACCTTCATTGATACTCAGTTGAGTTTGCTCAAAATCTCCAGATGATTATGATCTTTAATCTTTATGGAAGCTTGGGCTAGAATATGCAGAGGTTCGTAGATTTCCCTAGGCCTCTATGTTTGTATAGACCTGAATCATGTCAAACGTATGGAAGACAACATATCATCATGCAGACGGCAAACAAAGTGCTCCAAGGAGACTCCTTTCGGTCATACTTTGACATTTCACCGGGATCAATACCTGTGAAATAGCGTCAAATTACTACAGTAAAAGGGTGATATAACTTGCCATGAAATATCCATTTTGTCAACCAATTTTCGTTGGTCGTCTTCATTTTTTTTTCTGGGGGCACCTTTGTGGAATACACATATATATAGTTTCTAATTTCTAGTTATATGGTGTGAAACCAAGCATTTTCTCTGCACAAATTGAGAAATGAGGACAATACTTCCTATTGTATATGTTACTTTTGGGCTGTGACTGCAGTTAAAGAACGAGGTAGCAGAGCTGACAATGCAGCGTGACCTTGCTCAATCTCAAATCAGAAATGTGCTTCAAATGGTTGGAGATGACATGTCTTCCCCAGAATTTGTAAGTATCTTTTCCTCACATTAAAAAGAAAAAGTCTGCCTTCTTTACCTAAATTTCTTGCCCCCTCCTCCAGGAAAGTTTGGATCCTCAATATCCCAAATTACGTGTACGTAATTCATTGGACTTTGATAATAAAGCACCCGAGACACCCAATTTATCAATTTTTCAATGCACGGAGAGTCTCACATCTTTTGAAGCATCTCCCTTTTCAGACGGACACAGTATTAGTTCTGATGATTATTTGTTCCAACTTGCTGACTTCGAACTTAATTTTCCCCGCGTAAATTCATCTTCAGTGCTATCAGTTACAGATTTTGATGTTGAAAAGAGTGATTTGAATCCCAAGAACATGGAAGAACAGCACGATGAAAGTTTAGCGGACAGTTGTATGGGAGCTATGTACAGTAAGTCGGAAGATAACACATTCACAGATTCAAACACTGCAGATGCAAGCCCAAACCCATACAGTGACTCTAATGGGTCATCATCTCCCGGGGCAAATATCGCTACCTCAGGAGTGACTCAAGTTGATCATAGAGACGAAGCTAATATGGATTCGGTTTCGCCTGGGTTATCAATCACATCTACTTCTCGAAGCATGAAGATGGCCAGAAGCAGAAGCTGTAAAGCAAGTCTCATGACAAATCGATCTTCATTTTGGTTTGAGAAGGAAGAAATGATTGATAACACACCCGGAACAGCAATGGAGGGAGAATTTAGAGGAAGACCTGAGGGTCATGTTCAACAACTAAATTATAATAACAACGCCGAGATGCTGCCAAGAAATGGTTCTGGGAATTCTGTGGTGAGTGCTTGTGTTGACGTACAGAATGTCAAATCCTCCGGTGACAATGAAATTGACAGAGAAGGTAGTTCAGCTACTGAGAGTAAAGAGAAGGAAGAGGAAAATCATGAAGAATTGAATCTACTGGCGGACCATGAGGTAAATTTCTTCGACTCATCTGCTTTCATCTTCTTCTACTTTGTTTAATTGCAGGGCATTGACAGAGCAAGTTTTTACACGTAATTAGGGATCGTTTTACCATTGTTTTAAATAGATGTATTAACTAAATATAAATGTGGGTTATAAGCTCAGAGTTTATATATTATGTTGAGTTTGGTTAACTATGCATGATAGGTTCCCGTGAGTGTGACAACATTGGAGTTCCTCATGGCTAGGAGTTTTAAAAATTTAGGGTTGGACGCAATGCAATGTGATGATGATCAAGGTCACTTGGACTGGGCTTCAGAGTTTGAAAGGCTCCAAAGGGAGATTATTGAGCTGTGGCATGCCTGTAATGTTTCTTTGCACCACAGGACATACTTTTTCCTTCTTATCAAAGGGGATCCGTCAGATTCTGTTTATATGGAGGTAGAGCATAGGAGGCTGTCCTACCTCATGCAAACTTTGTCCCGAGGTAATAAGAAGGGAGAACATGGACGAAGAGTTACCCTTGCTTCAAGGTACTATTTCAAACAAATTGTTTTTATTTTTAAATATGACACTAAGTGGGTGTTTGAAAAATTCTAAACCTAGGTTTAAAATCTAGGTTTGGCTCAAAACCTAGGTTTGGAAAAATTTTAAAATAAACAGCTATATTTGTTCAAACGGGTTTTTGGACTAAATTATGGTTTAAAACTAAAATTTCAGATAAGTTGGTCAGAGTAGCTTTTAGAACAGTAAACCACTTATGAATTAACTAATTATTATATTACCCCTACTTTTTCTTACACCCTCTATCTTACTTTTTCTTACACCATCTTTCCTACTTTTTTTCTCTTTTCTTTCTTACACTCTCTCTCCTCTTATCTCTTATCTCTCCTCATTTAATACTCATACCCTTTTTCGTAATTTACCAATAACAAAAGTATTTTTAGAAACAACTATCTAAACATTCATTTATTCAAAATCACTTTTTTTTTCATAATCTCTTCTCCAAAAGCCCTTTTCTATAAGCTGTTCAAAAGCCATTTTTTTCCATAATTTCGTTTTTAAAATCCTATTCAAACGGGCCCTAAATAAATTATGCATATCTCTTCTCATTTTTCATGAAATTATACGGATATTTTTTTAAACTTATGCATAAATCTTATAAAAATAAATTGCATAAATTGCTTGTGACTTTTGCTAACTATTTATAAACGACAAATATTTTATAAAAACAGAATGAATTATACTAATTTTTCAAGAATTTCATTAAAATTACACAAACTTCCCTTCTATTTATATAAAAGGTTTGCTTTTATGATGAAAATAGAAAAGGAATCTTTGTATAATTTACTTTTAGTTTAGGAGGAGTTTTTATGAGTTTTAAAAAAAATATAAAATCTTTATAATTTACTTAAATTCAGATGAAATGTGCATCGGCTCTGTTGTTATGGATCCTATGGTTTTAGGGTTGAAATTTATTCCCTCAATTCTAAGATCATATAAATATTATCTTATGCATAGTCATTAACATTTTTTTCTTAAATAGCGAATTAGGTTGTGAAAATATACAGGCCATAAAGAATTTAAATTTTATATTGGAATGGTGATATAAATTTGGAGGAGTGCATGAATGTTGAATGGTCAATGCAAACAGTGCGAGAAATCTTGGAAAGGAGAGGCATCAGCTAAGCAAGCAAATACAGAGAAGGCTGACAAAAGCGGAGAGGCATAACCTGTACCTGAGGTGGGGGATTCGCTTGAGCTCAAGGAAGAGGAGGCTCCAGTTGGCTCACCGCTTGTGGAGCGAAACGCACAACATGGACCACATCCGAGAGAGTGCCGCTGTTGTGGCCAAGCTTCTTGGCGTCGTCCAGCCCCACCGGGCTTCCAAGGACATGTTCGCAGTCAATCTCGCCCCACCAGCCTCCGCTTCCTCCACATCTTTTACATGCACCGCCACCATGAGGCATATTTTGTAGCTTTCTTTTATCCTTTTCCGCTTTGCCCGTTGTAACATATATTTGTACAGAATGCACAATCCCTTTCAATGGATTTTAGTTTATTTATTCATGTCGCCCTGTCTATATTAAAATGACGATGGAGTACCATCCGGGGAGAAGCTTCTCACCAACATTCCCGCCTTTCTGCACCTTCCTCAACAGTCAACATAATGGCCCTTCCCACTTCACATTTAAAACCATACCCACCTAATTAAACACCACCATTCACTCCTATGTTTTACTTAGGTAATCAACATCTCAGTTTTTTCCCAACTTGGACTTTCCAAAACAAAAAACAAACATACATATATTTGAAACGGAGACTACAAGCAATCTGAACATGAACTTACCATGTTAAGAGAATTGAGATATCCAGGAAATACGGATTTAGATCCCTTCGATTAAGGCTCTTGAAAAATATTAATCATCATCAGATTGTGATATAATGGTGTTGAACTAAAACCCCTTTTTATCTTCTTAAAAAAATAAATTTGTAACTTCCCCTTCAATACCATTAGATCACAATTTGATGGTTATTATCTATCATTTGGGGCTTAATTGAGATTCAAATCCCAATAAACACACCATCTCACAAAAGAACCACAAAACCACAGAGAATAAAGCGAAAAGCATATTATAAATTATTGGAATGAAGAAGAAATTGTATTTCATTACAAAGTCTCTAGTCTAGTTGGGGCTGAACATACAATTAAATACAGCAGCGGACAAAAGAAATAGCTTGACTGGCATTATTCCTTGGAAAACCTCATTTTCTAGCGAGTACATAACATGAATCAAATGAGCATCACATAGCTAAACAGTGTATACTAGCGTCAACGCCCCTAGTTTACTTGGTAACATCCCGTTCGGTTCCTCTGTAACAGAAAACGTAGCATTACTCAGCTCTCGATTGGCCAGCGCGGGAAGAGAGGATGATACCAACAATAAGACCATATAATGCCAATGCCTCAGCAAATATGAGAATGAGAATCATTCCAACAAAAAGCTTGGGCTGTTGAGCATTCGCCCTACAAAAACAATTAACATTCAGCATGTCTCTTTTTTTGTTCTTTTTACCAACTCCAGCACGTCAATTTCAATTCATCAAAATGGAGCTTGAAGAATCAAAGAGGAGTGAACCAACAATGAAACGTAAAAGTGAAACTAAAAGATACTACCAGAACCTGATTTACACCAAAATAAAAACATCCGGCTTGGCCTTAAAATTTGATACATGCCATTTCTAGTCTTTTACTGGCAAGCAACTAATCATCAATAACCCCGCTACATACTAATATACCAACAATGATCAGTTCACTCTGTTTGGTGGAAGCAAAACTAAACGTCTAAACCCTACCATCAACTCTTACTGCAGCATTCCCCTTAATAGTTCCAATCACCACTATTCACATATCTGGAACGGCCAATGGCCTTTAAGAAAAAAAGTTCAGTTTTCTAATTAATTAAGGTGGCTCATCTCTTTCAAACTTCATACCAAGCCATACTCTAATTTCCATTCATAGTTACAGAGTCTATTTAATGTAAGTCGCAGGAGATTTAAATCGGATGTTGGACCCAGCATCGCAAACTAAAAGCATGCATGTGATGAGACGATTATAGTCTACAATCCCACAAACGAGAGAGAAAAATAATATCCACCTACTATTGTCTTGAAAAAGAAACCAAGAGACATACCTAACACCAGCATCGCCTACAATACCAATGGCCATGCCAGCAGAAAGACCAGCAAGACCGCAAGCAAGACCGGAAGAGAGGTGGGCGTATCCATCGAAGAGATAATAGGATTTGGCCTTGGGGTTAATGCCGGTGCTAATGATGACCGCAATGATCAAACCATAAATACCCAAGACACCAGCCATTACAACGGGCACTATGGATTTCATAACAAGTTCCGGCCTCATGACGCCCATCGAGGCAACTCCAACGCCACTTTTTGCAGTGCCATAAGCGGCCCCCATACCTTCAACACCAAACAAATGAAGAAAGCCACGAGTCAAATTAGAACAATTCAGATCAATTTGACGAAAAAGGACACCGTAAAATTGAAGCGAAAAACGATTCGATTTCGCTTAATTTATGCAAGTAATTATTCGGAAACGGAATCGCTTACAGGAGAAAACGAGGGCAGCCGCTGCTCCAAGGAAGCCGAAAAAGGGAGCAGTTTCATCGCCGTTGAAAGCACTCATTTTTTCCCTCAGAAATTAAATCGCATCGATCACCCGAAGGACTAGAAAATAGGGAGCCAGATCTGTGTCCGATTCAAGGTGATTCCTGTGCAGCAGCAAATTCTTTCCCCTTCCGCTCGCTCCCTAACAATGATAAATAAACAAATAAATGCTATAAAAATTACATTAAGTATTTACATTTTTAAAATTCAAAATACTAGTATAAATTAAATTTCAGTTTTGTTGGTTACATGATTTTACCAATACTCAACATTTATCATACACTCAGCTTAATGATAAACCTCATGAGGTTGCTCTCTTTTTCAACGGCATTAATGTTTTTATAAGAAGCTATGGTTAAATTTCCTATGCAACTCCATTTGATTATAGATAATAAATCATCCATTCTTGAATGCTAATTTGGTTGAAGGTAACTTGGGGAGTTATATTGGGTATTATGAGAATGGAGAAGACTTCAAGTTTCCAGCAATGCTCAACGGATTTTGTTAACGCAAAAGCTTCAATATAACTGCTTCTATTTTATCATGGTTTTATTTATTTTATTTTATTTTCTGTATAAATAAAATTGATGTGGATTCTACACCGGTCTCCCACTAAATCTAGGATACAATCTCAAGAATTAGATAGCACTTACAAGGAACTTATGAAATTGGCTATCAAATAAACCCTTATGATAGCAGTAAGAATCGAATTCATATTTTTATAAGATATAAATCTATTTCTTATTATATATAATAACTCTACTTTTTTTTTATACAAACAATTTTTAGAAAGGGATTGGACTCACCTACGATCCAAGGGTATGGAGAATTCTCCCTTCCTTTTAAACGATACTAATATCGGGTAAGGTGAACCATCTATTATCCTCAAGCGTAAAACTATGCACCTAAGAGTTATGATGTCTCTCTAAATTTCGTGACTGAAATTACAATAAAATAGTATTTTTTAGATATCAAATATACTCTAAATAATTATATATCTTATCCCTTTATCAGTTGAACCTACACTAAAAAGTGTAATAACTCTGATTTGCTTTATCCTTGGCTCAACTAGTTTTTGTTCAAAGTGGATCTTCTGCCTTCAGGAAAGTCGATTTAGATATCAAAATCTATATGCACACCGAAGCCTAAGCCCATTCTTCACAATGTGATTTTAGTAGTTGTAGGCCTCGCTCTTCATGATCCAATTTTACTTTGTATTATTGTGATGCAAGATTTGGGCTTGTAAGTTGGCCTTCAAATATCTTCCGGGGACCAGAAGAAACAAGGAGAGAATGAATGGAAAAATGGGTTTTATATATATTATTTTTCCGATGAAATATGGGGCCTTAATGCTGGTATTTTTTTATTATAAATATCATCATTTAATGGTTTAGAGGAAAAATATAAGAGTGTACAAAAGATGAAAATGTAGACATCATTCTGATGTGAAACGGGAAGGGGAAAGAGAGATAAAGAGAGAGAAAAGGGGGTGAGGGAAGCTAGAAAAATAATACTCCTTGATTTTTATATAAGACATATTTAACTAATTTGATTAAATTAAAAAATTTATTTAAGTTAGTTAATATAACATGCATTTTTTAAAATATCATAACAATTTTGCTTAATTCCCTCACTATCTCTCTTACTTTATTATTATTGAAAAATATCAATAGGGATAATTTAAAAAAATAGATAAATATAAAAAATATATCTTATATTTATAACTAATATCAATTCCCTAATTAGATCATATATTAAGAATAATTCTTTATTCAATCAAATCAAAGTTGAATAAAATTGAGATTCCAACTCTATTTATAGAGCTTAAAAAATAATAAAATACTCCCTCCATTCTTAAATATAATAGTAAGATAGAGAGTCAAATTTAGTAATAAATATAAGATCTCAATCCACTTTATCTCTTAAAATTATATTTTTTCTCAAAATATTCCTATATGATTGCATATATTAAGGAAATTTTTATCAAGGGTAATTCAAATACACATGATTAAATGAAGTGCTTTAGGAAACTTACACACAATCGTTACAAATAATGAAGTTTTTTAATGTACACAAATTAATTAAATAGATCTTATACTCCTTCGGTACCAAATATATGATCTATTTAACTAATATGATTATATTAAAAAAATTAGTTAAATTAGTTAATATTACATTTTTTTAAAGTATTATAATTATCTTTCTTAACTTCCTCACTCATTCTCGTACTTAATTATTATTGAGAGAGTATTAATAAGGGTAATTTAGAAAAATTTGGTAAATTTAAGAAATAAGTGTTATATTTAAGATTAAGATTAACTCTCTATAATTATGTTATATATTTATGCCGGAGGAGTATTAGGGACGGGATGCAATAATACTTTAAATTGAAATGTAAATCTAAAAGAATCTTAGAAAAGATGATGATACAGAAAATCTAAATAAATCCTAATTAATATAATGGATATTCAAAATATCTTTATTCAAATAATCTTAATAAAATAATACTAAATATCTAAATTAAACCCTAATTATCCATTATCCCATCATTCTTTCTTACACTTTTTGAGGATATGGTAAAAAGCACGGTTAAGTTGCTATCTCGTTAATCAACTTCCTGTTCCACAGAGCAAGACTTTGGTCATTCGAGTTTCAATCATTAACCTTCTCTTTTCTTGTTGCTTCTTCACTGACCTTCGTAGTTTCAACTGAAAAATAAAGAGAGGCGTCCTACCCTCATAATTGAGAGACAATTATGGCTTGATGTGGAGATCCACACACTAACATACCATTGCATCACTCTCTGAACAACTAACTAACCTAATAATAAACTAGAGACAAACACGATCGAGGTTGAATGCTTAGCATATAATACAAGTCTATTAATTATGCTTTAGTTAAACAACATACTCTTTCTTTCAGCATTATATTGAATTTATCTAGACACATTTCCCCCACAAATAGATCGTCTACAACACCTCCGGCAACTTTACCCTCATTTAAAATAATAAAAAATACTTGTTTTTTGCTAATATATAATTGCAACTACTGAAACTGTCTACCAACATTTCTTTTTTTGAATCTCCACAGTGAAGAACTATCAATAGGTATAACATAAATTGGCATTGGCCACACGGCCATTTAAGATGGATGGGGCCCTTGAGATGTGAGTAAAGTGCATTTGAAAATTAATTATAAGAGCATGTATCTGGGCACTTGGATTTGGAAGTGTTGTGTTATCTTCACTGTGAATCCATTTTGGTTCCTAGTTCATAAGTATACAGCTCTTACGTCTGCTCCTGTGGTGGGGAAAGAATATTTATATTGGGAGAGCGTTATATGATTTTCCATCACTATTTGTTTGACTTAAATCGCAAAGCAATCATGGTTATTTCTCAAAAAACTACATCACAAAAATGGCAATCATTTAGTACAACAAAATCCTGTTAGAACGAGTGTTTCCATCCTCATTTTTTAGTCCTCTTGGGGGATTTTTTTTCCCAGTATTTAGATACAAAGAAGTCTCACAACAATCTCGAAAAAAAACCATAATATTCCTCCTCCCACTCATCACCATCATGTAGCCACTTGGGTTTTTCGTATTTAAATACAAGATGCACGACTGGTAATTGAACAAATAAATATGAAACAACTTTCAGCAATATCAGAAATATGAGAGAGAGATAGAGAGAGATTTAACATATAGATGTGCGCCCTCATTTACCTCATAACATCATGAAGTTTAATAAAAGTTCCATGAAGGCAAACATTCGATTAAATAAAATGAAGTATTTTAGTCATTTTGATATTAAATAAAATGGTTGGATTGAAGAAAATCGATTTTGTCTCCAAACTACTGAAAACAAATTTTTATAATTTTTGGCACCATTTCTCCATCTTTATCATTTTTAAAATTATAGACGCCAGTTTTTTTTAAAAGAAATAAATATCGTGCAAAATATCAATATAGTGTGGAGAAATAGGGATGTAGGAAGTACTATAACTGATTTTGCATTTGGGAATTTGGAGGCACAAAGATGAATGTGTGAATGCGATATGAGGAAAGAAAGAAAGAAAGCATAATATATTTGATGGAGGGAGCTTTTTGACAAAATGGTATTAATTGTATCCATGGAAAGCCAAAGGAAATTGCATCACCTTATATAAGAAACAAAAGATCTAACACAAGTCAATTCCCAAACAAATCAACATACACCTTCTTGTTCATTTGAGTTGGACCCTCACTTTCACTGTCCCTTTCCCCAATAATATTCGTCTTCAACGCCAATTACTTATTCTTCTACAATCATCACAACCCCGTTCAATCACTACTTTAGATATTCGTCGATCTGCTTTTTACTATATAATAATTTTTGTCTTACCTTAATTAATATTACGTAGTTAGCTTAGAGTGATGAGGATATACGATCACAATAGCCACCCACGGACTGAACCTTCGCTCTTATACGTATACATAATACTCTCATATCATTAATATATAACTTACTTAACTAATTTAATTAAATTAAAAAAAATTAATTTAATTTAAATGATATTTTTTTAAAAATACTCTAATCATAATCAATAATTTTCTCATTCCCTATACTTGATTATTATTAAATTAATATCAATGAGGTAATTTAATTTTTTTTAATAAATATAAGGAATAAGGCTTATATTTAATACCGATATTAAGCGTATATTTAAGATTGATATTAAATCTCTAGTTGAATCATATTCTAAGGAAAAGAGGAGTATATACTTTAATTTTTTTTCCCTTCAAGGATATATGTATAGATGGATGAGTGAAAAACAAAAGTCTAATAATAATAATCATTCTGAACATCCGGGGAAGACTGATACAAATTTCAGCAGACACATAGGGAATGTCCACTCTCCATGAACATGATGATCATTCATCATGGCCTCATTGAAAACAATTAGGAGTTGATTAATAGGCTTGTAATTTCTAGAAGGCCGAAAAAGTAATTCAATCATAAGAAGTCTGGGCCCTTGCAATGAAGATTATATCAACATGTACATATTTGTAAAGAATTTGAACAGGCACCCATAAGGGACGCAATAATCGTAGTTCATGTCCTCCATGAGAGAAGCTTGTGATTCACACCTACATACAAACTGTGATTGAACTTGAAGACTTTGGTTTATATATATATATATGAGTGTGTGTGTATCCTTTTCATATATATAAAGCTGACTCCGATGGCGATTTCTCTTCACCAACCAACGTCATAAAATATTAATTTTACACATAAAATATTAATTAATTAAAGGTGGGTAGGGTGTATAGAAAGGGTTGGGAGCAGAGTCCGTATCAAAAAGGATGATATCCCAGTAGGACCCCGGCAAGGATCTCCTTTAGCTGTTTACGCTATATTCATTCCTCCAATTCATAATATATATCTTATTTAACCACATCATGTAGTCATTACGTATTAATTACAACGATGAATTAATTACTTATAAATTTAATTGTACAAAGAGGTCAAATAAAAATATCTTAAATTAATGCTCTCTATTATTAAACTGAACTTATATTTTGAACCAAGCTAAGTTGAGGTAAAAGGATTTATATTGTGGACTGGAGGAGTATTATTCATGAATTATTTACTTCCTGTCTTTAAAAAATAGAGAATATGTAAAATGAATAAATTAATGGTATATTGGATGTCGAGTCGATTGTTAAATTCTGTTGGAGAGACACAGGAGAGGACTGATGGAGAAAGTTTTTATAGTGGGATTCTCCTCACCGCCAAGGCTTTTATGGTGTCGGGGCCACATAGCTGGAGACCCACATCCAACCACCGCCACCGTTCTACGATGACTACGCCTGTCCGCATCATTTTCTAACGTTTGTTCATGCCCGCCGTGAATAAGCAATTCTCATCTGCGTGTTAAGCCTTATATATAGTGGCCAATGGGGGAATTTAAGCTTATCTAATTTAATTATCATTGTTAAACTCTCTCTTCAAACCAACCCTTGTTAATACGAGTGGCAACAACTTTTCTCTCTTAAGTAAATGGTTTGGTTATTCAAATTCTAACCTTAATGCATATAGAACAAAACCTAATTAATTAAGATATAGGTTTATCTTTGCCCTCAATATGCAAGAGTTAGCTTTTGTTGCTAGCGAAATATATTTTTCTTATCCATCGAAAATGTTTCACACTCATGCATTGAATGTTCGTTGGACAATTTATTCTTAGATGAGTTTTGAGGCAAGTAGGATTATATTAGACAGTCATTTTTTATCATATGCCTTAAAAAAAAAAGCAAACGAGTATGGGGATTGGCCTACCTATAAAAGTCATTAGATAGATGCTAAAGTTGTGATGAATTTATTTTGTATACACCATTAATAGTGTTTAGGAATTTACTTTTAGTTGATTGGTGTAACAAATCACGTATTGTTAACTATCTATGTATCTCTGTGGCAAAAAAATAATAATAATAAAATACAACTAGCTATGTATCTAAAAAAAGGTAAAAAAAAGAAAAAGAAAAAGAAAAGAAAAGTGAGAGCCCTTACACACTCAGGGCGATTTGAATTGGTAAAATTGAAATTTTATACTTTAGTTCTTAGAAAATATTGGAAGTTGAGGGTGGCACAACTAAAATTTAATAATTCATACAAAAAATTAAACTGGTTATTTGAGAACTATTAAAAGAAACGGATGGGGTTGGCGGGTCGATTAATAACTTGGAATTTGTTGCCTTTCCTTTGGTTCCAATTAACATGGCTGCGTGGCTTACAAAAGAAAATGAGTAATGATGGAGTTAAAATAAACTTTTAACCAATAAGTACATTAGAAAGACGGGCAAACACTCAATGTCATATATGATTCCAAATAAAATTACTCCTAATTAATGAGTCATGCCTGATGTCTATTGCCCCAAGCCCCCAAAGCATATGGAATTTACGTGCCACGTGATTCATTAGGCTTCTTTAATGCACAAATTTACTCAATACAATTTAGTAGAGTATTTTAGTTTACTTGTCATCTTTTTAACATTATTACTTTTTTTTATATAACACTACATTTTTGGTACTATTGGATGAGAAGCGAGTTTTATTTATCATCTATTTTAATAATAAATATATTATGTTATAAATAATATAACTTAAATAATTTTTAAATTTGGTCTTTTCATTGATTGATTCATCATGTTTTAGACTAGTTATATATATGTATGTATGTATGGGAAAATATCTTATAGATCAAAGTTCGATATCTGTTTTGAAGACAAATATCTTTTTTATTACCTAAACAGAATTATCGTATATTTGATACTATTATGTTATATGAAGTATGATCAGGCTTAATTAAGCGTCTGTGATTTGACTCTCTTAATTATATATTTTTTTTCATCCATCAACTGTTTTGCGCCAAATGGAAGACTGCAACGCGTTTATATATGTATGTAGGCTTCAAAGTATGAAATATCATTACTCAGAAAGAACCAAATCAAAGCGCGCGTGTAAGTGAGAGAGAGGGAGAGATCAGATAACCATAATATATTGCACCATTACACAAACTTAATCGTGAAAAAAATATTTAGAAAGCCATATGTCCGAGTTTATGCACAAATAAGCATGTGAAATCAGAGTTTTCAATGATTCCCTCGTTATTTGTTACGTTTCATTTTTTCTAATTTAAATCTTTAAATTATTTTTAAATATTAGTCTCTAATGTCTTTAATTCTATTTTATTATTTTGATGACAGTTAATAGATTGAGATTTTGAAAAATATTTTGCGACAATTCAAGATGATTCAGTTGTTAGATTAAAAGTTTAATTATAATTTTTGATTCATTATTTTTAACTATCATATCTATTGAAGCTATGATTATCTGTGCTAATAAATTAGAGGATTGCTTTTATTATTAATCACTTTTTCTTTCATTCAATTTACTTATTATCATTCATTATCACTATCTTTAAATTAAAAATACCAAAAATATTTTATTTAAATTTATTTTTAATTCATTACATTTAGTTGTTATACAATTAATTTAAACTACATTTTATAGCTTAGATTAAATTGTATTTAGTTATTTAGAAATTTAATTTCATTTTAGCTCATAAAAGAGAATGACCCGATGTTGCACTATAAGTAATTCTTGTTTTAATTTTTAAAGTAACCCCAAGGCAATATCAGACGTAAAGTTATTTCATGTGAATCTATTGCTAGGGAGTCAAGAAATTAGTTCCCTAATAACTAAGTATCAAGTAACATAGGCTTGAATTTATTTGTTGAGCCTTTTGTTTTAATATTTATCTAGTTAGTATCGCATAATTTTTGCATTTTCATTAAAAAAAATAAATATTTGGGTTCAATTTGTTTAGGTTTATTTGGTTCTACCTTTTTCTTTTTTGTTGTTATTTCATTCATTTTGTTTTATTTTATTTTTCTTTTACTTTGGTATTTTTTATATGGCAATTACCTCTAGTGAATACCTGTCTATTAGTGATTATGAATAAAAAAAATTCATAAATAGTTTTAATAGTAATCATGGATATAATGAGTTTAATAAAAACAATAAATATGATGATAACAACTTATAATATAATAGTGAGGATAATAGAAATATATGAGGGAGATTTGTAATTCTAATATTAATTATGATTCTTATGGCTTTTAAATTGATGATATGAACTTTGAAATTAAAGGATCATTAAATTCTTCTTTACCTATATTTTATGGCTTTGCAAGGGATGAGCTATACTCTAACACCTATAACTCATGTTGGAGAGATCAGCCTAACTTTATATGGGGTGAAGATCAAGGCAACACTCAAGAAAAAAAATTCCAATAAAAGGGAATCATCTTTTTTTTTAAGGTAATGAACTTGCTATGATTATAGAAGGCATTGTTAGGAATAATTCAGGATTAAACCAATGGGAGTTAGAAACTCAAGCTAAGTTTCACGTTATGGATAATAAGATAGAATCATATATACAAATTGTGTTCTTTAAGTTGGAGCAAATAGAGACTAAGCATGGAAATTTAAATGCTTTAGTTACTCAATCTCCAACAACTTGAGTTAACAATGAGCGAAGAGTACTAGTTCTATACCCTCTAATATAGTGATAAATCATAAATCCTTGAATGCAATCATATTGAGAAGTGGTAAGGAAATTGAAATTAAGAAAGTACAATTAGAAGATAATGAAGATGATGAAGAACCGGTTGATGGGAAAATAAAAGTTGAGTTTTCTCCTATATTCAATCTAAAAGCCTACACGAAAAGAAGCTCTTAGAGTAGTCTCGAAAACAACCAATGTTATAAAATGATGAAGATATAAGTAGAGAAAGTATCACCTTCTGACTCTACAAGTAATGAGGAGAGTGATGTGCATGAACCTGACATGTATGACTGGTGTGAGAGTGAAGTATCATGTATCTCTTGCTTAGAAATAGATAGCTGGTATTATACTCCTCATGATTTTGATGCACTTGATAGCCTTGAGAAATATGTGTTTTTTGATTTTGCAGGAATTGATGATGAAGGAATTGTTATGCAAGCTATGAATATAATTTCCCAATCATATGATAATAACACTGAGTCATAGAATGGAGAGGAGATAACAATAGGAGTAGTGGATTCCACATCGTCTACTTTGCACACACAAAATTTTTTGTATTGATTATTCCTTTCCTCCTAAAGGAAATTCTATTGATCTCATTGGATGCGATAGTTACTTAGAGGGTCTAGTTCTTAAAATGTCCTTATTTCATTTAAAATATCTTCATGTCTTTATTTTTAGATTTAGCAATGCTAGTGGCATATTTTCTATGTAGACATAATCGATAACCTCGACCATATACTCTTGAGGCTCTTTCAATTGATTCAGAACCACTATATTCAATGAAAAAATGCATGTTTCTCTTCCCGGAAGAGAATTTCTCTTATAAAAATTTAAAGAGATTATGTCTTTAAAGTTATCATTTTCCTTCCTTGCTTCCTCACCTTTCATTTATTGATATTTATTGTTTGACGTAAGTGTGGGGAGAGACTATCCCAATAATAAAAGATAGAATAATTTAAAATAAATATTATTTTTCTTAGGTCTTTCTAAAGATTTTTTTTTTTTTTGAAAAAAAAGCATGAAGTAGGAAAGAGGAAGGGAGCTAGTGACGTCATCTACACTTGGGGAACAACCATCAAGGGCATGCGCGTTCAGCGGTCCTCGCCCCATCCCCACCTCCTCATCTTTTCCAACTTTTATATATTCTCTCCTTACGCATCTTTTTATTACTCTGTTTTCATCTCCATTCATCTCCTTTGTTTCCAACCTCTTCCATTTCTCCTTTTGTCTTCTTCTTCATATCACTCCTTCCTCATTATCAGGTAAGCACAACTCAACAAGCATTACCAGTTTCTTTACCTTTTCATCTCAACCAGTAACTTCACATATTCCATCGTTCTATCGAAACGTTCTTCCTTCGTATATTTCTTTTGCGATGGAAAATTGCGGTGTTTTTCTGTTGTGTTGTGTAAGAATGTGCCTTAAAAACGAAAGATAGGGGAAGGCTACTACATATTGGGCACCCATGAAAAGCCATACTATATAGTATAGGGTTTTTGAATCGGCATTTTCTCTGGTGAGAGGAAAGAGGACAGATGCCGTGAAAATTCTCGACAAAGAGACAAGCGAGTCAGATCCTCAGTTTCCACAACGAAACCTTTTCTCACTTTCTCTCTTATCCTTCCCATGCTCGGCCTTGATCCAATACAAACTTTTCTCTTTCGAGAAACGCGTGCCATTTTGTGATATCGTCATCCACACTACTCCCTATAATCTACTTTCTCATCTTGTTTTATGTTTGTTAGTTTCCACATCTTTAGAGTTCTTCATTTAAACTAGTGTTTTCTTATTTAAAACAAAAAACAATTCCTTTTTGTTTGTTTTACCTTAGTCATGAACTTGTGTCTAATTATTTGTGAATACAATTATTTATAGCAATGAAATGGGAACCCCGTTCTTGTTGAATCATTCCTACCATTCACTAACACAAGACAGCATCATTAGCACCAGCGTCTAGTTGTCCGTTTCATATACAGATCCCTCCACACACCCGCCCTAATCTAAGGCTCCAAACTATCATAATTCGCTTTCTCTCTCTGTCTTCTAACCCCTGGAAAAATCATTATTGTTTCTGAAATTATGGGTTTTGTTTTTTTAACACGCGCTGATTTATTTACTCAGATTGAATTTTTGGTGACTGTGGTTGCTCAACACCAAATGAGCTCATGATTATCTCTGATAACACTTGGCACCTTTACACTAAAAGAGCTTGTAGTATATAATTCCCCTTTACAATGTTTTCCCCTCATCTTTTAAAGCCAATCCTGGGGTTCTCTTCTTTCATTCACATATGGTTCTATTTGGTTATAATTTATACATGATGATGAAAGTCAAGTGTGGTGGTTGGCATTAATGGAGGTGGATGGTGAATTTTATTCAGCACCAGTGATTGCTATGATGCAGTCATGTGTCCCACCAGGGTTTCGTTTCCACCCAACCGATGAAGAGCTTTTTGGCTATTATCTGAAGAAGAAAGTTGCTTCTCAGAAGATTGACCTTTATGTTATCAGAGAGATCGATCTCTATCGTATAGAACCGTGGGATCTTCAAGGTACAAAATACATTAAACATAAATATAGTCCTCTTCCTTATACTGTCATTCTATCCCACGTTAGGGTTTTCAATGTCAAATTCTACAAGTAACGGTACTTCGCCACTCTCACACTTGATATGCATCCACAAACACATCAGTTACGACGATATGATTCGAATTGCATCTATATTTTGTATATCATGTGGTGCGACTAGGATATCTGTTCATTTGGTATCTTACCATGGGGGTTCTTATTAGGTCTTTACTCTTAGATTGCACCCATAAATATTGGATGGCTATGCATCCTAATATCTCAATTAGTATATATTGGATCAGTTTTGAGGCAGCTAGTTATGGTATACATAACGCTGAGATGTATAGATAATTTGAAAAAGGGTTTTGGTTCAAATCTCAGTATTTTCTCGCAGTTGCTTTTCTATAATATAATGACGAATGATATGACTGCAGAGACGTGTAGGATTGGGTACGAGGAGCAGAACGAGTGGTATTTCTTCAGCCACAAGGACAAGAAGTATCCGACAGGGACGAGGACGAACAGAGCTACCATGGTGGTCACCAATATAGGCATATCGTCGATTACTAGTTCCTATGATTCGAATACACATCAATTCGCGGGCCCCGCTGTTATCGGCTACATTCAAAAGGGTTTGAGGTTGAATCATATCATTTTTTTCTCTGTTCTTTCAGTGGAAAGGGCGAAGTAAAAAAAAGAAAAGAAATAGAAGGCGACAGGAAGAGACAAGGCGGTGTACGACAAGACAAAGCTCATAGGTATGAGGTGTTAGAAAATAAACATCTCTAAAGTACTATAATCAGTCCAGATTATATCATACTCAAATATAAACTTATATGAGATGCAGCGGAAGACTTAAAGTTACCTCTTGCCATTAACTTGATTGATCTGAGGAGAACTGGAATCACAATAGGATACCTGTCAAAAGAGAACACTGTCAGATAAACAACAGGTTCTTCCAACTGGTGATTAGGCACAGTGATGGCAACTTGTTATTAGCCGTCACCAGTGGGGAACCTTCAAAAGCGAGCTGAGAATAGGTTTCGCTCTGGACTCAGAAAATGAGATCTCACACTCAAATGAATTGTGTTGTTAATTTCCACCATCAGGAAATTAACCTTAAATAAACTGAGTCAATAACCCTCCTGGACTGGGCCCAATGACTACGGGCCACACTCAGAAATATTTATTAATTATCCTAATTAATATCTAAATAGGTCATAATAAATAATAAATATCTAACATTCTCCCACTTGGCCCGTATACTCAATGTCATCGCCCTGTCTAGGTAAACTGATGTCGCGCTACAAGAATCAAGGCGATAAGTCCCCTTTTATCGAGTATTACCTTCCAAGTATTACATGTAGCACCATCACATAATGGGTATCACAATATACATGAACTCAATGTTCATAGGTTCCTGTCTCAATGTTTATCAATTCAATAACACAAATGTATACAATCACAAATTGAAATGATAAACCACAAAATATAATTTCATTGCTCATACCTCCACTAATCAAAAGTAGGATGAAGTCCCATATGAGGTACATGTGTGACAAAGATATTTGGCTTCAACCCTTTCGTCAAAGGATCAGCCAACATGTCTAATGTACTGATACGCTCAACTGAAACTTGGCCATCTTGAACCCTCTCTCTCAAGCAAAGGAACTTAAGTTCAACAAACTTGCTGCGACTTTTATTCCTTTTGTTGTTCGCTATGGCCACCGCAGCTGTGTTATCACAGTACATCCTGATTGGCTTAGAGACTAAATCCACAATCTTAAGCCCAGCAATGAAATTCCTTATCCAAATAGCTTGTGAACTTGCTTCAAAACACGCAATGTACTCAGCATCACCGGTAGAAGGAGCTGTTTGAGTTGGCTTAGCGCTTCTCCACGATATAGCTCCTTCTGCCAATAGGAAGATGTAGCCAGATGTAGACTTATTCGAGTCTACGCATCCTCCAAGATCTGAATCTGAGTATCCAATCACATCCAAACTGTCTGTTCTCCTGTATGTGAGCATGTAGTGTTTAGTGCCTTGCAGGTACCTAAACACCTTCTTTGCAGCTGTCCAATGTGCTTCCCCAGGATTACTTTGGAATCTTCCCAACATACCCACAGCAAAAGCGATGTCAGGTCTTGTACAAACCTGCGCATACATCAAGCTTCCTACCGCTGAGGCATATGGGACCCTTTCCATCTGTTTCCTATCAAGCTCGGTTTCAGGACATTGACTTAGACTAAACTTGTCTCCTTTTTCAATAGGAGCCACGTTAGATGAATAGTTCTGCATCCTGAATCGTTCAAGAATTTTGACAACGTAAGCCTCTTGAGATAGACCTACAAGACATTGGGTTCTATCTCTATGGATCTTTATGCCAATGACATAAGAAGCCTCACCCATGTCTTTCATGTCAAAACTCTTGAACAGAAACTGTTTTACCTCACGCAATAGTCCCAGATCATTAGTAGCAAGTAGTATGTCATCCACATACAAAATCAAGAATATGATTTTACTCCCACTAGCCTTGTGGTATATACAATCATCCATGATGTTCTCAACGAACCCAAATGATGTGATCACTTCATGGAACTTCAAGTACCACTGCCGTGAAGCCTGTTTCAAACCATATATTGATTTCTTCAGCTTGCACACCAATTGATCTTTACCTTCTGCAATAAAACCCTCAGGCTGTTTCATGTAGACTTCTTCCTCCAGTTCACCATTGAGGAAAGCAGTCTTAACATCCATCTGGTGCAACTCCAGATCAAAATGGGCAACCAACGCCATGATGATTCGGAATGAATCTTTCTTGGATACAGGTGAAAATGTTTCACTATAATCGATTCCTTCCACTTGAGTGAATCGCTTTGCAACCAACCTAGCCTTGTACCTATCGATGTTACCTTGTGAGTCTCTCTTGGTTTTGTAAACCCATTTACAGCCAATGGCCTTAGACCCACTAGGCAACTCTACAAGTTCCCAAACATGGTTGTTTGCCATGGAATTCATTTCATCAATCATAGCATCATGCCACAACTTGGAGTTCACACTCCTCACAGCCTGAGTAAACGACAAAGGATCATTCTCAACACTTACATCACAGTCAATCTCAGCAGAATACACTACATAGTCATCAGGTAATACCGATCTTCTCTCTCTAGTTGACCTCCTCAATTCAACCTCTTGGGTTGAACTAGGTTGCTGAACAATGACATCCTCTATCACATCTTGTGGTGGTTCCACTTGTGTGATAGGTTGACCATCAGGTATGTGTCCATTTTATTCAGCACCGTCAACTTGAGCCACAGGGTCCACGTCACGTTCAATGTAAATCTCAACAGTGGGATAAACATTGACTATTGACATCCCCTCATGAATGATATCAGTGGTTCGCTCTATGTGATTATCTGATAGACAATCACTCCCACTAATCACATCATTCTCAAAAAACTTGGCATTCCTAGACTCTACAAACCTTGTAGAAGGTGGAGGACAATAAAACTTATAACCCTTAGACCTCTCCGCATAGCCTACAAAGTAAGCTCTGATGGTCTTAGGATCCAACTTCTTCTCCTGTGGATTATACACTCTTACTTCCGCAGGACAACCCCATACCTTGAAATGATTTAAACTGGGTTTCCATCCTTTCCAGATTTCAAAGGGTGTCTTGGACACTGCCTTTGTTGGAACCCTGTTCAATATGTATGTGGCTGTCTTGAGTGCTTCCTTCCACAGAGAAGACGGTAGTTTGGAACTACTCATCATGCTCCTAACCATGTCCAGCAAAGTCCTATTTCTTCTCTCAGCTACACCATTCATGTCAGGTGATCCAGGCATAGTGTATTGAGCCACTATACCTTGCTCTCGAAGAAATTCAGCAAATGGACCTGCTGCTTGTCCTTCACTAGTGTATCTGCCATAATACTCACCACCACGGTCTGATCTCACAATCTTGATTGGTTTCCCAATCTGTTTTTCTACTTCTACTTTATAATCTTTGAAAGCATCTAATGCTTCACTTTTATTATAAAGCATGTAGACATACATGTATCGTGAGTGATCATCAATAAAGGTGATAAAGTACTTTTGACCATGCGCAGTCAAATCAGGGCAACAAATATCCGTGTGTACAATTTCTAGCAACTCAGAACTTCTTCTAGCCCCCTTATGTGACTTATTGGTCTGCTTTCCCCTTATGCAGTCCACACAAGAATCAAACTCTGAATGGTTTAAAGACGGAAGAATTCCTTCTTTATTTAACCTTTTGATTCTGTCAACGGAGATATGACCCAATCTCCTATGCCACAGGCTATAAGAATTCTCATCGATGACACTTCTCTTAGTACCATGCGTAACAGAAAGAGATTGAGGCGAATCAGAAACAATCTTGAACAAGCCATCAATCATAACCAAATTCGCAATCAAAACTGAATTCTTTGTCAAAGTCATACGTTTCTTAGAAAGAACTAGATGATAATCAAATGGAATGAGCTTTGACATAGAAATCAAATTCCTCTTGTAAGAGGGAACATAGAAAACATCATAGAGTTCCAAAATATTTTGATTTGAAAGATGAATGCGAAAGGTTCCAACAGCTTTCACAGGATCTCCTCTCCCACTGCCTGAAAGGACAGATTCCTCATTGGGATGTGGAGACCTGCTTGACAGAAAGCCCTGCATGGTAGTCGAAATGTGGATCATCGAACCAGTGTCAATCCACCAAGTGTCATCATTAACGCTAGAAAAGTTAGACTCAAAAGTAACACACGATGAAAGCATACCTTTCATTTCCATAATTTGTCGCCTCACACTGCCAATACCTGTAAGCCTCACAGCACATAGTTCATACATGATGGCACCACCCATTTGCTCGTCTGTTAGCTTGAATTGCTTGTCTAAGGCTTCCAGGTATCCCTTAGCTGTGTCGTATTTAGGGACTGCTGCCCTAATGCTCCTAGAGATCCTTTGTCTTATTAGCAGCAGAGATGAGCGGTTACTCCGCTCCCACATATTATACCTTTCCTTTGCCTCTCTATTATCGGAGGCATCATCAGGTCTAGGAGGTTTATCGAACCTCAAGGCATAATCCAAGTCCAAGAAACTAAGCTGCAGCAAAACATCATCTCTCCAGTCAGCATAGTTAATGCTACCATCTAAGATTGTTTTGTTGCTTACATCAGCCATAATCCTGGGGCCAGCAATTGAATCTGCAAAATGAGAACAGACAAACGTACAAATAAGCTCACAGAAAGAATTTGAAGCAATCACAAGTCACTGTACCATGTATGCATGCTTAGCTCAAATGTAGCATGCAAGCAATATAAATACGTATCACTAATATCTACCTGTGGGCAAAGATATTAGCATAACCAGGTATTTATCTCAAATTGTGGAATTAGAACGCATTCGTAATTTCCCAATGCCTGTGGGCTAATTAGAAAACAACGAGGCCATTCTATCCTACCCTAATTAAATGTACAATTGTGAGATATCTACCTGTGGGCAAAGATAAATCACAGCTATACATTTAATTACAAATGATATTTTCAATCCAGATGTGATTAATGAATGCATACAACAAGTTCAATAAACAAGGATGCTGTGGCTACTCCTCAAAGAACTGCACGCTAATCACAAATATCATTCAAGTGCATTGAAAATCCAAATATGCACAATTTAATGGAGAAATTAATTCTCCCCCTAATTAAATGTACAATCATAATATATCTACCTGTGGGTAAAGATAAATCATAACTATACATTTAATTATTATTGATATTTTAAATCCATATGTGATTAATTAATGCACGCAACACAAACAAATGAGGATGCTATGGCTACTCCTCACAAAACTGCATGCTCATCACAAATATCAATAACGTGCATATAAATCCAAATATGCACAACACAATGGAGCATTTAATAAATTAATATTAAAATTCTCCCACTATTTCATGCACCCAAAAATGTCTAACAATTAATTTCAACTCAAAAGGTTTTTACAAAAATTAAACAGTTAATTTAATTGCCAAGGGAGAAATTAAAAACAAAATAGGCAATTAAATAACATAAAAATTAAAATTTGTAAATTCCTTTTTCTAAAATCTAAAATAATAGAGAAATTAATTTAAATATTTACCGTGCATGTAATAGTAATTTTGATTTTCTGAAATAGTCAAATTAATTGGCCAAAAATAATTTTCTGGAAATAAAACCAAGTGGCCCATACACAAAAGTCCAAAAATATGGCCCAAAATAATTTCCAGAAATTAAAACCCCTTAAATCAGGCCCAAACAGTGAGGCCCAGTAACCAAAACAATTTCTGGCAGCCCAAAATGAGTGGCCCAGAACGTAAGCTGCTCAAAAAAAAAAAAAATTCTCGGCCCAGACTCATTGTGGCCCAAAACGCAGAAACCCTATTTTTTTTTTTTTTGAAAAAACCAGCAGCAACCCAAAAAATTACGTCGGCCCAAACGCTGCCAATTTATTTGTTTTCCTTTTTTTTTTTTTGTGAAAAAAAAACAGCACGGTGCGTTTCAGTGTGACTGAAACGCACCGCTTCAGTTCTTCAGCAGCGTGAGTCGGGTTGACCTAACCCGACTCACGACCCGTTTATTGCCGCGACCCGAGACGCAAATCATACGCGCCGCGAGACCTTCTTCCCCGAGCTATGGACGCCGGCGACCTGGAGCCCCTTGGACGGTGGTTTCTCCAGCGCCATGTCCAAAAACCAGCGACGACCTGAGAGACTCACGGTGGTCGCGACATATCTCCTCCTGCAGACGGCGCCAGCAATGTTTCAGCGCAGATCAGAGGACCACGGCAGCCAGCTCTCGCGGTTGCGACTCGCCCTTTCTCTCGATCGTCAGTTCTCTCTCGCCGCCGTGAACTCTTGCCATTTAATTCGGCATCGGTGGCTCTTGCCAACTGCTTCTCTGTCGCTCTCGCCAGTCACCGTCCTCGCCGTCGCTCTCTCCTCTCGCGTTGCACAGTGGAATTCTCGGTCTCTCTCGCCAGTCACCGTGGAGCACAGTAACAAATGGTTAAAGAATAAAATTTAGATATTAAGATATCCCATATATATCTCATATTGTTACTTATGAACACAAGAGATCAATAAGTAAGGTAGAGGTGATCTCAAACAAGGCTCTGATACCACATGTTAGAAAATAAACATCTCTAAAGTACTATAATCAGTCCAGATTATATCATACTCAAATATAAACTTATATGAGATGCAGCGGAAGACTTAAAGTTACCTCTTGCCATTAACTTGATTGATCTGAGGAGAACTGGAATCACAATAGGATACCTGTCAAAAGAGAACACTGTCAGATAAACAACAGGTTCTTCCAACTGGTGATTAGGCACAGTGATGGCAACTTGTTATTAGCCGTCACCAGTGGGGAACCTTCAAAAGCGAGCTGAGAATAGGTTTCGCTCTGGACTCAGAAAATGAGATCTCACACTCAAATGAATTGTGTTGTTAATTTCCACCATCAGGAAATTAACCTTAAATAAACTGAGTCAATAACCTTCCTGGACTGGGCCCAATGACTACGGGCCACACTCAGAAATATTTATTAATTATCCTAATTAATATCTAAATAGGTCATAATAAATAATAAATATCTAACATGAGGAAGACCCTCGTTTTCTACAAAGGAAGAGCCCCGAATGGGCAGAAAGCTGACTAGATCATGCACGAATATAGGCTCGAATCTGGTGAGAATGGACCTCCACTGGTAAGTTCTGCACATATATCTTTCACGCTCTCTCACTATTTTGTTGTTTGTTTAATTATATTTATATGCGTGTCTGAGTTTGCGTAAATCGAACTATTCGAGTGTTATGAGTGCTTGGTTTTCCATGATAGCCTATCCCGATCCCCTCTTCCCCTCGTAGACACGCACATAAACAAGGTCTCGAAGTACGAACTACAGGTAGCACCTTTCTAGTTTACTGCATTATTATGTTTGTAAATTAATCGCTTCATATCTTAATAAATGGAAAGGAACAATAACTGATGCGGTACGAACTTTCCTGCCATTTCCCTTGTCAAACGTAAACGGTAGACTTGGATCTATCTGAGTTATTATTATTCTTTGACCACACCCACCACTCCTGCACTTCATCTTATATAGATTCACTGCCTGCACTTAATCTATCAATTAAAACCATACATACGAATAAATAGTATTGAACAGAAAATCATACAACTTCATTGGGCTTAGCATAGTAAAAAGAAACAGTGTCTCTAGCTAAATAATAATATTAAAACAGAATAGGCTCTAATAGGGTTGATAAAGGACTCAGACACTTCAATACCAGCTAGATCTTATTTCTTTCTTGTTTTTTATTAAGAAAAAAAGTGGGTGAGTTTGTTCAGGAGAAAGGGTGGGTGGTATGCAGAGCTTTCAAGAAAAAAACGAACGAGCAAACGAAGGGCATAGATGGATGGGATACAAGCTACTTGTTGGAGGAAGCAAGTGGAGTGGATCCGATTGAGTTAATGGCAAGGCAGAGTTATAAGATGACACAAAACAATTACAATATGTGCAAGCAAGAGATAGAAGTGGACAACTTGAGTACTTTGATTTACTCATCAGAGCCAATATTCATGCGGCAGCTTCCTCAGCTGGAAAGCCCGTCTCTTGTATTGACCAACGAAGAAGATGACCCCACAAAGAAAGTGACTACTGATTGGAGGGCTCTCGACAAGTTTGTGGCTTCTAAATTAAGCCAGGAAGACCCCTATAGCTCCCACATTTCCTCCTTGCTCTTGTTGCAGAATACTGCCACTAGAGACGAAGCAGATAAAGGGAACAGGTTAAGCTTAAGCCCGTTTTTTAATACTAAAACCTCATCAGACTGTGATATTGGGAAATGCGTATTTGACAAATGATTAATTGAGGGGAAGTCAGTGCAAAAATAAAAGAGTTTTCGCATTGCTACTTAGCCATCAATTAATATATTAATATACACATATACATATGTATTGGATGGAAATGCTGATATTTTTATTTTTTGTTTGCAAGATTTTGTGTGGAAAAGTGAAAACTCTATTGCCCCTCTGTACGTTGGTACGTATAACTGTGAAAACTCTATTATATATATTAACATACTAGAGGAAGCCTCACATGCTTAAGAGGATCCCCCCTCCTTGACCACCTAATGAATTTTTTCGAGAGCGTGTGTCTCGGTTCCATTGAATTAGAGCTATTGTCATGTTATTATGCTATGTCCAACTACTATACATATCGAAAATTTTAAATGCATTCGTGATTAATATATGTTGAGGGCTATTGTTTATACACCCACAGAGGACTTTGTTATACCTTCACTTGTCACACACACATATGCGTACGTGCGTTTCTTCCAAGCTCACCCACACACATACTGATTTTCGGAGAAACTTCCTCAATTAGCTTAAACGATCAACAGCGTGACGGGATATATATAGAAACTTATATGTATTGATTTTCATCGATATCAATATCATAAATTAAACGTGAGTCCCCTATCATTTTTCTTCAATTTTATTTTGATCTTCAAAATTTAAACATTTACTATTGATCCTTGATAATTTTGAAACTATCATAACTTAGCCATAATCAGTTAATTGCATTGCTAATGTATGTCATCTTAATTAAAGCTATCGATTAAAAGAGAGTAAAAACAATCGATTAAATAAACTTGTGTCGCTCTGTGTGTGTGTGACGTGTGATAGATGAATATCATCCATTCAATTATTTTAGTGAATTTATGTTTAGTAGTAGTATAGATTAAATTCATTTATTAAAACGTGAGAAGAATTTAATTATAAATTTGAAGAAAGAAAGACCAAAATTAAAAATTGAATGAAAATATTGGGATAAAAGATTTTCCTAACATTTACAAATATAAGTCCGATATATATAGATGTTTGATAATTATTTTGGAATCGATCAAGCATAGATAGATATGCTAGCTAGCGTTTACAAAGTGGTATGAACAATGCAAATAGTATAGCACTATAGCTAATTTCCCAAGAATGGATGCCGCTAGCTAGAATTCCCAAAACGGAAGAAAGAAGGAAAGAAAAGAAGAGGAGCCAAATATACAAGGAGATGCGTTAATAAAAAAGAAAATCGATCAAAGAAAGTTGAAAGTTTGGAACTCGATCCATCTATATGAAATGAAATGTTGAGTAAATTAGTGAATCTGCGGGTCCATGCATTTTCTCGCATGCCTATTGATCTGTATGCTCTGTCTTTTTTGATATAACACACACATACGGAGCGCACTTTAATTTGACCCCATATCTCTAGCTAACTATGCACAATGATATTTTTCCTCTTTAATTTTTGGCCTCGAGTTATATATGTACTAAAATTTGTATGATTTCTTAATGTAGACTTATGAATGGAAAAGTTTGAACTTGATGCAGTTGCCTTGTTCATTAATTCCCAAGGGATTATTCATTCATCGATCTCTTTCACAGTAGCTGCATTAGCCCTGCAACTTTTGGATGGACTACATTGTCCTATTATTTACATTAATTATCCCTGCATCAGAATACATAAAGTGAAATCAATATACTTCAATTTAATTGGTTTGCGATGTGAGGCTTGGATAGACCTACGCTTCCTCTGCCTCAATAATGTGAGACACATGGATTCACAACCTTGTTTTTTTTCAAAATTTTGGGTACATGCTTCCACAGCATTTGACACGTAGTTAACATAGCTACTGTGTAGGTGGACCATATGGTCCAACTACCTTCTTTAGGCCTCCCACATATAACACTTTATTCTAACATTCCCTTCCACTATTATTTTGTTTGTATGTTGATTGTGTGCGCGCGCATGATGGGGAGAGGGAGAGGGAGATGGAGAGGGAGAGAGGGAGAGCAATTCTCTCCGTGTTACGGTCTTGGACTATGAGTGAAATGAACATCTTGTAATTGTATCCCTGCCACTTATGGCCAAAAATGTAAAAATCATCTTAAATTTTTAGGCAATGTGTATATAATATGCAACTTTAAATCTTGATTGAAAAAATAAGCTACTCTCACTTATTTATACAAAGCCCTTCCTAAAAAGTTTTCTTAAACTCTCTGAATTTCTTTTACACATTTAGTAATCTTACCTAACTTTATCCGGTTACCTTAATCTTAGGGAAATGGTTAAAAAATCTTTACAAAAAGGACTTGGTGTGGTTACTGATGAGATAAAAAATTCTCTCCCTCCCTCTCCCTCTCCCATTATTCTAAACATGACGTAATTATCTTTTGAAGCTCAACGTATCGGTAAGAGAAATCAGAAGAAGGTCTCTGCAAATGGACAAAAGAATAGAAGGAGAGTAGTATGTCGAAGTTACAAGGATCAGTGGAAAATAAACCCCAACAACATGCATCCTTATCCTTACCTATATGGAACAAGAGAGGAGGGTTTACTGGTGATGAATGGCTGCTTCTCGTCGGAATCCTTGTTACTAATGAAATGGAGAATGGGACTAGCAAGTAATGAACCAAATACACTAGTATCTTGTTTATTTTTCTCTCAATTAAAATATATACTTTAATTTTCAACCAAATGTATCTTAATTAAAATTTAAAAGAAGGCAATTCCGATCGATCCTTATAATGATTAGTAGGTCTGGAGAAGAAAAGCAGGACAAGTGGGGAGAGTCTGCGTTTAGCTTTTGGAGAATGGAGCGAACACGACACAACAGAACATGGACGCAAAAGTAATTTAATGCAATGGTTGACCATTACAAGGTGCCTTTTTTCGGACATCATGATTCATGTCTTACATTTTGTCATCACCTCTCATGCAATCAAACATAACTAGAAAACCCTTTTATAAAGATAGTGTCCCCATATATATATATATATATATATATATATATATATCATTTTCCTCCCAAACCATACTAGTGACTTATTTGCTTTATGAATATAACTAAGATTACGATAGTTTGTCGTCTATACTCAAAATCTATATAATCTAAATTTTTCCCCTCCTTGACTTTAATTTGATGATAATGATTCTGATGAAGCCTGCAGCGGCTGCATAAACTTTCCTAGCACGTCTCTGGCTTTACAAATGTCCATGTATTTAGTTCATACCTGTAGGGCCATTTCTGTAGCTCTGGTTTCGGTCGTTGTACGCTTTTCTCCCTTTTTCGCCCAAGACCTTCGAAGCTTAAACGGTAAACCCATATAAAATATCGATGACATTTAAAGATCTTAGTGATCGAAAAGATATCTCAAAACCTTTATAAAAAACTTTTGATAGATCAAGCTAGTTACCAACTAGTGTTTCCGAAATTGCTATTATAACTGATCAAAATCATCATTCGTAATCTTTTTTTAAAAGTATAAATTTAGAACAATATTACAATATTAAAAAAACCCAATGTTTTTCTTTTGGCCAGCTCTAAAATACGAGTACCAAATTATAAATTTAAAAAGATTAGAAATAACTTGAGAAGGCTTCACTGATGATTCCAAGCTTCACAGGAATTTGGATTTTTTTTTGGTATAAAAAGTTTTAAAAAAGGATTAGGTTTACCCACGATCTTATGGGTAGAGCAAAGTTTTTCTTCTTCTTAGGCAATATCAATATCGGACAGAGCGAGCTATCAATTAACCTCAGGCATAAACCTAAATACTTAAAAATTAAGATGCCTCCTCAAAAGCCGTAACTGAAACTACAATAAAATAGTACTCCTAAAAAATTAAATATACTCTACATAATCATATGTCTCACCCATTTAGCTGAACATGGATTTGGATATTTAATTTAGTTTTCGAGTTCATTTTCTGTTTAAATTTCCAATCCAATTCAAGTTGGCCACGCTTGAGCAGGCCGGAATAGGGCGGATTGGCACCTGAGGCCCAAGACCAATCTTCCAATTCCCAGTTGCCAGTTGACCCGGGAAAAAAGCACAGATTTCTTTCTTTCTTTTCTTTTTTTATTCAAGAAAAAAAAGGAGATGATAAACCACATGCGGATTCTTGAGTTTGATCAACATTTCTTTTTTTTTTTTATTAAAATATTTTGAATGTTTGATCAAGATCCAAGTTCTTGAGTTTGAATTTAGAGGTTATTCATACGATAGTGTTTGATCAAAATGTTTTCCAAAAAGTTTTAGAACACGTCTAAAGTATATCAAAAGATAGTTTAAGTTTAATATCTCCTCAACCTCTGTTAAACTTGAGTTTACAACTTACAACTTGCCTACACTCGAGTTTGTACTTGATCTCTAATCTTTCAAAAATTGAGTTTATGCTCCTTTTTTTTTTTCAAAATCAAGCTCAAATAGGTGTGCAATTTAATGAGTGATTGTTCCTGTTGAAATCGAGTTTGTTCTTCAAGAAACTCGGGTTTTGCATGAGTTCTTCCTAAACTCAAATTTATCCTCTTTAAAATATTAGTTGTCCTACTTGTTTTATGTTTCAGCTTTGACATATGATCAATCAATGTTATTCTTAGAGTATTTCAAATAGTTCAGTTACCATACTCCTAGCACTGTAATGCAGTCATTTTTTTTTATATTTAATCAAATAAAAATAACAATGGAAATGAAAAAAAGTCCATGCAGAATGCCCCTCATAATAATAATAATAATAATAACTCTCCCTCCCCGATCTTCTCCCTCAACCAAGCCAAGCACAATTGTCTTCTCTCCCTCCCCTACCATGAACAAGCAGGTTCATTATTTAAAGCAAAAAAAAAAAAAACAGTGATCGGATCTTCAGCAGCAGCGAGCATCATCGACTAGATCATGGAGCCGTGGAAGATCTTGACCAGCTGCGACATCACTGGCCGGGCGAACCATGAATGAGTTCTAGGAGGCGAGAGAGAAGAAGCGAAGTCAGAGAAGATGAAGAAGACGATCTATGAAGATATGTGAGAGAGAAGACGAAGAAGGTGAACCGATCTGGAGAGGACGACGAGGTCGGAGACTAAGAAGGGGGTGGAGAAGGAAGAAGTGGGGAAGGAGAAGAATTTGTTTTGCCGGTGAGGAAGTTGGGGTGGGGGTAGACGAAAAAATCGAAAATAAAGGCAAAATGAGAATGGGGTATTTTTGTCATAAACAAGTGATAATGAATGGTATACAGGATTCATATTCATTTTGTAATTATGACTATCATTACCAATGTAAAAAAACTAACCAAACATATATCCAATGGTACTTTTCGTGATAATCCCGAATTGAACCAAACCGCTTAGACTTGTGGTTATGTTTTGCCTGTGTGTTGATCCGAAGTGGAGGAATTGCTCGCTCTTAGATTTTGTACTTTTAACGTTAGGGCTTTTCTTTACTTTATTGTTTGGCTTCTTGGCTAAGTGCACGAAACTCGTGATTTTGTCAAACCAAAGTGTCTTCTTAATGGTGTTGGATTATATCAATCAATGAATAATTATTTCTCTCTCCATTCTTTTATTACTCGTGTGTTGATACTTATCTTCGCTTCCTAATAAATCTTGCAACAATTATCTTTTGAGATTCCTATTAACTACATTTTTTTTTGCAATTTATAAGTTGATATTTCTACCGGTTAGAAAAATAAAGAGGGTGAGGTGAGGTCTAATAGAAGAGATTAATTCTTTATAATATATGATAAAAGAGGTTAAATCCAACATGTACTTAAATTTACAACCACAAAAAAAAAAAAAGAAGAAGATGATGGATGGATGGATGGTCAGAAAACACAAAATTGATTAGGATCTTGGGATTTAAATGGGAAATGATCTTGACAATTATAAGGACAAGGATTATGGGAGAATCCACTTGGAATAAACGAGCTCTGGAATTATTCCAATGTAGTTGATGATGATTCTGATAAGGATGTAATTTGGGGACTTGGTGGAAATGGTCCAAGGAGAAGACTCTTGTAAATCTCATCCATACTTGGTTTATTTAATTTAGTTAAGGTCTGGTTTAATTCTTCCATAATCTTTTTTTTCATATTTTGGCCAGGCTGTAGAGGTGTTCCAAAAATCAACATGTTTTTTCAGGTAAATTTCTCCATTGAAATATCGAGTATTGATCTAACTCCCTGTAAACAGTGAAGAAACATAAAAAATATGTGCTTGTTTTTACGAGGATCAGTCCACAAATTGTCTTATATGAGGAGTTGATAAGTCGGCCTCTCTAATAGTGAAGTAGAGCAAATAGTTTAAAGAGAGTGAAAATAGGGTTGTTTTCATTGGCTGAGTCACAGATATAAGGGTAAATAGGATATGCAAGGACTCTTATAGCAAAGGTGCGGATAGTTGAGAGAACCCAGAGATACCAAAGTAGTTCCTCTAGAAGAGGACCTTTAATAAGGGGTATAGTGGTGTATGGAATGCTCATGTCAAAATGTTGAGGGTTATGATAGATCTGGGTTTGAACTAATAGGAGGTGGAGCCAATAAATTAGAGTTTGTTTGGCTAAGTTAGTGTGGTCAGTAGGACCTTCAGGCCTGGGTCTTGGAGGGAAAATGGTTGCCTTCATTCTAAAAGGCATTTATGGCTGCTGAATTTCTCAATGCCTTTTTTGACTGCAAAGATTTCTTTGTATGTAGCATGGTAGTGTTTCTCAGAGTCCTTAAATTGTCTACTAGCATGTCTGCAGTAAAACCTTTTCCTATCAATCTCCTCAATTAGGATGGCCCCCAATGTTCATCACTAGCAATTATCTGTAAAATTACTTTGCCCTTGTCAGTAATCTTTAAGAGATAAGGATGTTGTGTGAGATCTTTCAAGACTTGTACTGCCCTTGTTTGTTCTGTTCCCCACGCAGGAGGATTCTTGTTTAGGAGTTTGGATAGCTGGATGGTATGTATGACCACATGTGGAATGAAGTCTCAAGATAATTGACAATTCTTAGAACTTGTTGAATTTGCTTTACCGACAATTTTTGACCTAGGAATTTTTGTAAATCAACAGCAATGTGAGGCCCTAATTGGAGTCCCCATGAATTCAATTATTTGGACTCCTATTTGAACCTTTTTGGCTGAGAGCATTATCCCATATTGCTTAATGATGTCAGCAAATTGGGACAACAAGATCTTATGAGAATCTTGTTTTTTTAACACAATAATATGATGTCATCAATGTAGATAAGAACACTGTTATGGATGGGTTCAAATATCCTAGTCACTACCTTTTTTGAAATAGTGATAGGGCAACCCGTAAGCCCAAATAGCATGACAGTTCATTGATATTGGGCATTGGGAATACAGAAGGTTGTTTTATGGTGGTCATCTGGGTGAATACCTAATTACCAAAATTCTACCTTAAGATCAAATTTGGAAAAGATCTTGGCTCATTTTCGAATGGATTGAGAGTGTATTGGGCTTTGGAAGAGAAAGCTTATCATTTTGAAAAAAAAGGTTTAATTACCAAAATCCTACCTTAAGATCAAATTTGGAAAAGATCTTGGCCCATTTTCAAATGGATTGAGAGTGTATTGGGCTTTGGAAGAGAAAGCTTATCATTTTGAAGAAAAAGGTTTAAAGGCTTATAGTCGATGACAAGCCGCTTCTTTCCTCTTTTGATTTCAGATCTATTTTTCACATAAAATGCTTGGAAAGCCCAGTCTAACAGTGCAACACATTCTTCTCTAGCCAGCTTGAGATCCTCAGAATTTTTTTCATGAATTTGATGCTTTGCAAGGATTGATGTCTTCATTTTTCTTGAAGGGAAATTTAATGAAGAAATCCTCATTTTTCCAGAGTGGAGAAGGATGTATGAATTGATCATGACTATCAGCACATAAATGTGAATCTAATCTCAAACATTTTCATACCCTGGTGAAACTTGTATCTCCAAAAGACTAGAAACGTTAGTATAGGTACCAAAGAAACCTTTATTCCAGTGGGTAGGATATGGAGATTTTTTGTTCAAGAGAAAGCATCAAATCCTATGAGAATATATTTGCCTGGAAGGTCACTCCCTAGGACTTTAAGCCAAAGAGAGCAATTCAGAAAAAACTAGATACCAAATCTTTTTCTTGTGATCCACTCAATTTTGAAAAGACTTCCATTTGTAGTTGAGAAGTACTGATTGAAAGGAAACCACTTTTTAGGAGGAAGAAGGCAAGGTTTCATGATTGTTCTGCAAGAACCAGTATGTAGGAAACCAATAGCATGGATAGGTTTTGTAAGCTTTTCAATTAAAAGTTTGACTTCAATAGCATGGTCGAGAGGGAAAAGGATTGGCTTCATGTTTGGAGTTTAAAGATCCAAAAGATCCTAACAAAGAATAGGATTGGAAATGGATTTATCTCGTAATGGGGATTCAAGAGATAGTATGGACTAGTCAATAGAGAAATGTACTCTTGTTCAGTGTCAAAGGATGAAGTTTCTTCTAAATCAGAATAGGGAAGAACGTATTGTGTTTCATCATCTCTTTCATGTTGTTTTTCGATCACAGATTCAATATCTTCATCATCTTTGATTATCAAGAATGACTGCAAATGTTGGAGCATCTTTATATCTCTTAGTTTTGTTTGGACAACTGCAAAATGCCTCTTCTTTCCACATATATAGCACATGTCAGCTTTTCTGGAATGAGGACGTCGTTTCTCAAAAAAACTTAAGAAAGGTTTTCTAAATTGATGCCTGTGAAACTTCCTTCTAGTTTTAAAACTGATGGAAATGAGACTTCTTTTTATTTGGACACAAGCAATCTCTATGTTCTTTGCATTTAATCTTAAAATACAACTTTTGCATGCTAGTTAAAGCTTTGACTCTCCTTTCATAATTCCCTTAAAGAACTTCTGTTGTTTACAGAGCTTGTCTAACGTTGCAAGGGCTAGTTAGATTTCTCTAAGAGAAACTTCAGACATATCTTTTCAGAGAGCATTGATGGCTCTGTGGAGTTTCGGCTATAATTCTTCAGGAAGAGAAGCAATAAAAGTATGTCTGAGATTAACATCATTAGTACCATTGAGCATATAATATTTTCTAGACAATATTTGAAAATATTTATGCAAATCTCTTCGGTCTAGAGAGCAGCATTTTATCTCAAAATGTGCTTGGCGATTCCTTTTGTCAATAATCTGGAAGTCACCGATGAATTCTTTATGTATCATATTCCCATCGAGAATTCTTTACCCAGAAAAGCTCTAGCATTAGGGCTCTGAGCTGCTTGTAATTTTTTATAAGGACTTAGACTTGGAAACCATGCCCTTAGAGTTCCTGTGAATCTTGATAAGAACTCAGAAAATATCTTCAAGGTTAACTTCTTGTTTTGCTAATTGAAAGTCAATCCATGCTCCAAATTCATGTAGTCTTTCCCTTCATTTATGGGGAGGTAGATCATCAAATGTGAACCAAGGACCTATAATAGGTTTGTAATATGTCTTTCTTTCATGACTTGTCGCCTGAGAAGGAGGATTCTCAACAAAAGGTTCATCATCCATATCTCCTAGTTGAATCATAGTAATCCTTGAGATATTAGCTTGACATTCTCTAGAATCAAGGTTGGAATCTTCTGTATTGATTGTAGATTCATCTGCATCAGATTCAGAACTACTGGAAGAAAGAATCTGAAAAGGATTGGAATATTGTAATGAGGCGATAGTCTGATTAGGATCAACAGGGGATTTGTTTTTTCCTAGTTCATTTGGAGGTGGACATTGTTTTGGAGTGAGTAGTGATGTAGAAATTTTAACTCCTTGGGAAGGTGGTTTGTCTTCAAAGAGAAGAGTTAAGTGTAAGGGGGAAGCTTGAGAGGTTGAATATTCTAGGGGTTATGGAACAGTTTGGGGTTTTGAAGATACTGGTTGCTTTAGAGGTGTTAATATGGACTGTCTGAACTGCCTAAAGATGGGATACGACATCTTGAAGGCTTGGCTATAATCAGAAGCTTTGGGATAAGTTATTGGAAAAAGAGGATATTTGGGTGTCTAAAAACTCGTAGGATAAGATATAAATCATACATGACTTGGGAATATTTCTTAGTCATATCAGCTTCTATTCTATACAAATACTTGTTGATCTGATTGAGTTATTGTTCCTTTTTTAGGAACTCTGATCCCATATATCCACTTTCAATGAAGTGTTTCAGGTCAGAATCTAGTTGTACTGCTCTAGATGAGAGCTATTCCTGAAGCTGCAGAATTTGATTCAAGATCTGTCCTGCTTGATTAGTCAGGTTATTTGTCAAAGAGTTAACAGATCTAATTTCGAATCAATTCTAGTGAGGGTCTTGCTTTGGCAAATTGCATTTTCATATTGCCAATTAAAAACCTCTTTCAGTAGTGAGACATATTTAGTTTCTCCTGTTTGAGTAACTTCAGTTGGTTAGAAAAAGGTCTAGTAAAAATCTTAGTGTTTGGATGAGTCCTCCTAGTAAAAGGTGGATAATCCTTATCGTAAGGACCCATCATTGCAATACAAGGAACCATTTGGCCAACTGGTTGAACTGGGATGACAGGATCTGAATTTTTCTTTGGAAACAGATTCAATAGATCCTCATGACCAGTTTCTTTGAGTAGTTCATACAAAGACATCTCCTTTAAAGGGATAGAGGGCTATGGTCCCTTCCATCTCCTAGCAGTTTGCTTTGGGCCATGATCCTCATCATTAGAATGGTGATGGTTATGTTGATGGCGGCAAGAAGATCTCTTGGACTTCCCTTTTGCTTTTAGCATTTTGAAGCTAAATCTCATCAGCAAGGTTTTAGAAGAGAAGTTATCAGGGGATTCTTCCCATTCATCATCTTTACAAGCACACTCAGGGTCACATTCTTCAAGTGTTACATCCCATAATTAATATGAGAAATATAACAGTGTGTTGCTTCATGATTAACCCAAGCTATTGGAGGACATCTTATTTATGCAATATAAGCATAAATGATTATCAAAATGCTTCCTAAGAATGTTCTATTAGACGATGGTTCTTCTCTGCTTGATCCGGTGAAAATAGTTCAGTCCTATTTGGCATCCTTTGTATCTTAGGAGAAATAGTGGTATGGACATCTCTCTAGACTAAATGAAACTGCCTTTCATAATTATTAATTTATTCAAGAGGCATCAATTGTGAGAGTTCTTCCCTAGGTATTTGTCTGGGAATTTGGATGATTGAGGTTTCAACTGCTCTTTCGGAAACTACAAAAAGAGCATCTTTAGTGGAATTTAGGAAATGGAGATCAAAGGAATGGGTTCTCATTACTCTGTTTGAGCGATGGTAGAAGCCATGTAGGCTGAGGAAAAATGAGTTTGTATCTTAAATTTTAGCATCTACTAGTACATAGTTGACCTCAACAAGATTCTCATTCTTTTTAAATAATTCTAAATTAGTTGATTCACTCAATTTCTGGATTTCTCGTTACTCATCTATTACTCATAATATTCTACCGCTATCTTTAAAAGAATAGCTCAGATACCATGGGAACGGCGTTAGCAATTGCTAAAAAACAAATAACACCTGTAAAATTAAAAAGAATACTTGCAATATTTTTACGATTTTCTTCCATTCCACTGAAGATGTGTAAAAAATGTGGAAGATCGGTGGCATAAAAAGGAAGACCAATTGCCTAAATAAGATCAATTGCATTCCATAATGTTGAAAATATATTGCAAATTCTTACAGAATAATTGAAGACTATAGAAGATATATTGCAGAACGTTTCTTCAATCAACTTCGAAGGATCTTCAAAATCCCTTAGAGCATATCAAACTCCCTCCCCCTTCCTTCCCTCCAAATTAGGGGTATTTAGAGGAGAGGATTATTAATATCCCTCCCCTCTTCTCTACTCAAATCATACAAACAAATTTTTCCTTAATAAATACATAAATCCAGAATGAAAAAAAATGAATTTAACCTCAACAATTTCATCATAGATCCATAACCAATAAAAAAATTTAATCATGAGTTAAAAAAACCATAGATCCGCAAACACAAATGCAAATGGCAGCTAGTAGCACAATGGCAAAGAAAGGCCGGATTCAAAAAGGCTGACGCTAGCAGATGGTTCAGGATGAGGAAGGGGAAAGTAGAGGAAAGTTGACGTTTGTGTGGACAAGAGAGTATTAATTTCCAACGAACAATCGTGAAAGGCAGAAATGAGGAATGAAATGGAGGGAGGAAGGCAATTATTATGAAAAACACCATCCAAAGCCTTACCAACCAATCGAATCAAGTGAACATTAGAAAATCAATTGTACTCCGACTATTCCAGCGAGCGGATTACTACTAATGAGATCAACAGTTGCAACCCCTCCATAGGAGTCAAACTGTAGGGATATTACTCAACCAAACTTGCAAAATGAACGGGCAAAGACAACATTATCAGACTTCAAAAATTTCCAACATTCCCGCAAAAATAGTTGAAACACGTTAGGAGAAACGAAAATTACTTCTTAAAAAACAAATGTAAAAGCTGTCAATGGAAGGTTCCTTATCTGTAAGGAAAGGAAAATTCGTATTAAAATAGTTATCAAATCAAAATCTAGAAAAAGAACAGAGAAATTGCAACGAGTAAGAAATTCAACAATCTCTCTAGGCAGTCTTATCGGCTTTAGCAGCAGTGGCAGCAGCTTGTCCCCTAAGGCGACCAGTCCTCTTGGCGGCAATAAGACCCACCTTTTGCCCAGGAGGTGCATCACGCCTGACAGTACTTGCGTGTCCAATGTGCTGGTGGTTACCTCCTCCATGGGGATGCTCAACTGGGTTCATAGCCACACCACGTACCTTAGGCCAGCAATTTCTCTTCACTCTAAACTTGTGGTAAGCGTTACCAGCTTTCAGAAGGGGCTTCTCAGTTCTACCTCCACCTGCAACCTGCCCAATCATGGCACGACAACCACTGGGAACAATCTTCTTTGCGCCAGATGGAAGCTTAATCCTGTTGTGAAGGCACATGAACATTATTAAACTGCCACATAATTATCCCTAGAGGCAAGACTGACACAGCGCAAAAGTAAAAGTCCTTCACCAATTGACCAAATTTTCAAGAAAAATTGATACTGTTAACTGTTAGTCCACATATTATCGCATTCAAAAGTTGTCAAAATCTAGCTCCCGCGTTTACAGCAAAATCAAAGCAACAAAGGATTTCACAACTTGATTGACAAAACAGAATTCATCAAGCAGACGCAGTAATTTTGACTGCCTAGTTAAGCATCAAAGCATTGTACTCGACAATGCCAGTACGGGCGGACTGGACCTACATTATACTGAGTGGGGGCAGATATAATGCCCGCTCCTCTTTCAACCTTGAACCAATTGGCAATGCACAGTGAGAGAGAACTATAACGGGAGACCATAACCTTATATTTACAAAAGTAATTTTGAATGAAAAAATAGATTTCCAAAATGCTTGGTAATTTAAAGCTTATATATCTGACTTTAGACAACCAATTAATTATTAATTATTAGTTTTATAAAAAATATATTCACACTGCCCCCGCGTATTGAAAATCAAAAGCCAGCTCAAGTTGTCAAAATTATTTTCAAGGAATGAATATCCAAACAGAAAATCACTTTATGATAAAATCAATTTTATCTAAAATCAAGTTGGCAATATCAATTCTGTCCAAAACTCAGTTTTGTCGACTCTAATCCAAAGACACCCAAATAATGATACGAAACAAAGTACTATGACACTCTCAAAATTAAACTATATTAAATAAAAATGCGCAACTGTGTAAATGATTCGAGAGTCGAAATACCTAGATGTATCGTTATCGGGGTTATGGCTAACAACAATAGCATAATCACCAGAACACCTAGCGAACACACCACGGTCACCAACATGGTGCTCGACGTTGCATATAACAGCTCCTTCAGGAATGGATCTGATGGGCAAGACGTTGCCGACAACAAGGGTAGCTTTCTTGCCGCAGTAAACGAACTGACCAGTGTACATACCTTCGGCAGCAACGAAGAGCTCGCTCTGCTTCTTGTACCTGAAAGGGTGGCGGAAAGTGACCTTGGCGAGAGGAGCACCACGACCAGGATCGTGGATGATATCGGTGACTACACCTTTCAGATAACCATTTCGCTCACCAAAGTCGAGGCTTCGGAACCTAGCAGCACCCTTGCGGTGGTGGGTGTGGGACTTGAAGACGGAACCGGCACCTTTACGCTGAGCGCGAATCACTCGCCCCATCTCAAGCTTCTTTGCGGCACGGTCGGGAGAGAATTTCTCAAAATTAGGGTTTCAATTTCAACTCTTCGGTATAAATCTACACAGGCATGATCCAAACGCTGCGTCATGGGTTGCTTTCGAACGCTGATCAGAGTGAGGGCCTGTTTGGACAAATTGCCAAACCTATATTTTAAATTTAAATTTAACTCAAAATTTAAATTTAAAAAAATTTTAAACTAAATAATTATATTTATTCAAATAGACTTTTAGACTAAATTATAATTTAAAATTAAAATTTTAGATAAGCTGATTAGAATAATTTATGAAACAGTAAAAGAGCTTATAAACTAATCAATTACTATATTACCCTTATTTTTTCTTACACACTCTCTCATACTTTTTCTTACATCCTCTCTCTTTTCTTTCTTACACCCTCTCTCTTCTTTCCTCTTATCTCTTATCTCTCCTCATTTAATACTCATACCCTTTTTCATAATTTACCCATAATAAAAGCACTTCTAAAAATAACTATCAAAACACCCATTTATTTAAAACCACTTTTTTTTTCATAATCTTTTTTTCAAAATTCTTTTTCTATAAACCCATTTTTTTTATAATCCCATTTTTAAAATCTTATCTAAATACACACTAAGTTCAATTTTATAAATGGTACTAGCCCAACATTTAGTATTGTTGGATACTTAATTAATTATTCATATGGATGTAAAAAAAATGTGTTCAAATGGAAAAATTATAGATGCAAATGTAGTTTGGTTTCTCTTCAAATCAATAATACCTTGGACTAAATATTTTTTTTTTTTTTACAATGGACTTATGAAAAGGACTTGAGTGATAAAATGCAAGTCACTCCCTACTGCCATTGTTAGCAAATGCCCATTTTTGTCCTCTTCGGAGTTAGCTCCTTCAGCATATCCTTAAATTTGGTTTTAACCCAAGGATCTACTTATGTTATTGGAAGCTCAATGTTATATCGTTTTATTCCTCTTTTTCATGAAGGTTATGTCGAGTATGCTGTGATAAGTTAGGATAATTTCCATGGATTTAAGGTGGTTGGCCCCTCTTGCATGGTTCAATGTTCAACCAATTTAATGGTGGACGTAAGGAGGCTTCTTGTTCGTTTCATTCAAACCATTTTATGGTTGGTGATCATGGCTGTCTCAATAAAATGTCTCATTGACATTTTATGAGAGCACATTTTTCAACGTTCTCTGTGGAATTGCCTGAAGCAGATATGCATGGTGTTGCTCTCATAGTTCTATGATTTTATTCTAGTGGGTGATGTGTGCCCATGGTGTTTTGTTGTTTTTTTATGTGGGAATTGATTTATAGTGTATGGCCTATGTAGAATCCAGTGCCCCGATGATCTTTCTTTTCAACTCAGTTCTGGCGTTGGGGTTTCAATTTCTATTCTTTTTGAACACGTCGGGCGTTGTGCGCTGCGGTGGAGTTGGTCTCCCTTGGATTGGATGCACTGTGCTAAGGCGGTTTGTAAGTCGGTGGCTTGGGTGCGCCAAGTGGGCCCATGTTCTGGAAATCTTAAATGGACCAATGTTTTTTATTTATTTAATAGATCTATTTCCCTTAAGTTTTGGACCTTTGCTATTGTTTTGCGAATTGGGCTCCTTTGTCTCGGGATACTGTGGGGTTTCCTGTTCCTGCCTTCTTCTCTTCCTTATCGTATGACCTTTACTAAAAAAACCAAAACATAAGGCGTGTCCGCTAGTTTCACTTGGCTCTGGTTGTAAACGAACTAGACTTGTTGCTCCAGAAACCAAGCTAGTTACTGGTAGGCCTTCCCTGAGTATAAACAAGCATCTATGGGAACTACTCCTTATTACCAAGGCACTAGGCCTTCATTACATGGCGCACTATTTCTTTACAAGGAAACGTAGATGGGATGAGTCTCAAATTCATGTTTTGGGTTCTGGTGGACCTTATGCCGAAAAGCTCCGCACATGTTGATGATAGTACCAGAGACCTCTAAATTTTTAGCAACCGCTCAGAGGTCCTTCATGTAGTACTGCAATTTTACATTTGCCATAAAATGGGCAGTGTTGTGGCAAGTGTTAAATCTTCTAGGCTACTCGTTTGTTATCCTTGGGAGCTTGCAATCTCGTGTTAGTCTTCCTTCCCAGCAACATCATTCCATCAAGTTTATCGGACATGCTCTCTCCATGGCTTGTAAGGCCAATTTTTCTTCTAAGCAGGGTTGTGAAGAATCCCTTTTTATAAGCTCAAGAGCTATTGACGCCTGTGATGGCGTCCTCCCTTATCTATGGTTTTATTATTATTAGTCGCTTCTACTCCTATTCTTTGAGACATCGAGCAATGTCTATTCTGGTGGTATCGCCACTAATTTGAGATAGGACGCAAGCTTTGGCTGGTTTTAGAAGTGCTGACAGTCTATTGAGCGTATTCTTTATGGCTTCTTCTTCCCTTTGCTTACAATGTTATTGTTTTTTTGTCTAATTTTTTATTTGTTTATTGTTCTGTATTTTAGTTTTTAAACTTTGTTGCCCCAAATTTGATCTTCGATCAGTTGGTAGCTTTATATGTGTCATTTTATCTTTTTATTGAATAAATTGTCCTTTATAAAAAAAATATATCTTGTACTAGGTACGTCATCACTTGTTTTTATATATACTTTTTTGTGCTTCCCTTTTATGTTTTAATATAAATTTCACCTTTTATAAAAAAAATAAGAAAATCAATCACACACCACTAATGAAACAAAACCCATGTAAATTCTGATAAACTTCGATTGAATCAATCACTTCTCAATTGCTTTCATGTGTGTGCGCGCGCGCGCGCTTGTATTGGTAGTGATATCTACAAAATTTCTCTTTATATCCTGAGTCAAAGATGCATCCTGATCAACGTGGCTCATTGGGTGTAAATGCGTACTCTTGCCAAAACCTACATAACATTAATAAGGATAAGGTTACACCTGCAAGTAAATAACAATATATGGAGAAGCATACTATTACAAACACCAAATTTCAACCATGCATAATAACCATCTGATTAAATATCAAGATTTAAACTCTCACTATTAAACTCCTTTATTTTGCCCAATGTAGAATAACAACAATTAGATAAGTATGATAGAACTTTTGATAAACAAACACATCACTAAAAGCCAACAAAATTCCGTATCATATAAAAATATTGTCAGATGTCAAACTGACTATGAGCACTGCACCCATAAGAGAGGTATTTATAAGGTCAAATAGCAATTAAATTAGTTGGGGGAAATAATTACATATTAGTAAACTCAAATCACTATGAAGATGATAAATCCATATGGCTGGATGATTAATTGGAAATAAATTAAATATAGATTATTTCAATTAACCTCCTAAATGTCACATTAATATTATATTTGAAATAACCCTCATGCATGTGTGCTTTAAGCAATGGTTGAAGATACCATCAATGTGTTAGGAAATAATTTGCGTCTATATAAATAGTGGCCCTCATTTATGATGGATTAATACTGTTGAATTATTTTTAAAAAAATATTATCAAATTAATAAAATAAAAAATATGAAATGAAATTAATTCAAGTTTGAGTAAATAAAAAATAAATCATATTAATTTTTTTAGAAACAAAAGGATAAATTAATCAGGATTCAAAATTTTGAATTCCTAGGAGCTTGACATCCTAACGTGTCTATTCATTTATTATCTATATTTATTTATTTTTACTTTTTCTCATACAAAAGCATGCTTACATAGTCAATTAATCAATACAAGTGGTTATATTGTTTATTTGTTAAGCAAAATGGAATTTACTCAATCCTCCCTTATTATAATAAGATCTAAATAACATATTTTTGTTTTGTTAAAAAACTTAAAATTAGATAAAAATAATAAATATATATAATGTATTTTTTTTATCAAAGATACATTTATTTATAAGTGGGTAGGTAAGAGTGAGGAAAAAGATAAAAGAGAGTATATTAATCAAAATTAAAATAGATAAAAATATATTTAATGTCTAAACAAACTCAAGGTGGATCTTATAAAAGTAGGTGAATAATTTAAAAAATTGGATCTTATAATTAAAAATTGAGAGAGTAAGTTATTTAAAAATATTTGTTGTTAGTGTCAAAGGATCTTAGTTCAGTGAAGAAAAATAAAGGATGAAAACCAATTCCATTAGAGGGAGAATTTGTCACTTCATTTATTATAGACTGAAGTAAAAAGAAAAAATAGAAAATAAAGGATAAAGGATAAAGAATATACCAATTGGTCATCGAGTAAACACCATCATATGCACAAATAGAATAATGGAATAAATCCAGATATGTTATTGTAAGAAATTATGTTTCTTCTTTCTGTTTTCAGGTTTACCGATCATAAATAATGTATAAGTCGAGTAAGATTATCGCAAATATAGTATTGATAATGTGTTTGAGTATTGATTTGACCATAGTGAATTTGTAAAACGTATTGGTAACGAGGACTAATTAATAACTAAATTTATTTTTTTGATACAAAAATTTTTAATAAAGAATTGAATTTACTCACTATCTAAGGATAAGGCGAAATCTCCCTTCTTTCTAATTGATATAAATATTAGATAAGACGAATTGTCTATTATCTTTAAGTGTAAGTTATAACTAAAAGTTTTATGTAGAATAAGAATAAAATTTATATAAAATTAAACTTTCAATAAGACAAAATCAGAAAGTCCTAATTTTTAAATGGCCCAAATTCATTATTGTTCAACAATAAAAAAATCATCATAATCCATGAAAATTAATAGGAAAAGCAACTCACACAACACTGATAAAACAAAACTCATGTAAATTCTAATAAACTTTAATTCAATCAGTCACTTCTCAATTACTTTTATGTGTTGTTAGTAGTGGGATCTATAAAATTTCTCTTTACATCCTTTGGGTCAAAGACGTATATTGATTAAAATAACTTATTGGGCGTAGTTGTGTTAAACCTGCATAATATTAATAGGAATAATGTTACACCTGCAAGTAAATAGCAACATGCTGATGCATACTATTGAGAACACTAAAATTCAACCATGCATAATAGCCATATGATTAAATATCAAGGTTTAAACACTCACCATATTGAACTCCTTTATTTTGCAGGATAACAACGGTCAGAGAATTATGGTAGAGCTTTTTATAAACAAACACATCACTGAAGACCGACAAAATTCCAGATCAAATCAAATTATTGTCAGATGTTCAGCTGAAAAGAGCACTTCATTCATGAGAGAGGTATTTAAGAGTGAAATAATAATTAAATTAAATAGGGATATAATGGAACAGACCTAGATATATCATTGTAACAAACTACATTTCACCTTTCAGTATTTGTTTACTGGTCATAAATGTTTATTAATATATAAGTCGAGTAAGATTGTCACAAAGATTGCGATGTATGAGTTACAATGTTGAGGTGGTAGGTCCACTTGTTATTCATGTTACAAATGAACTCTACCATTCTATTACGTTTGCAAATTGCTTTCAATATCTTCATTGCCAACATCTTTCACTATATACTTAGACGTCTTCATCAACCTCGTCTTATTGTTGAGGTTCTTGTAAGTACATGCATTTATTAATAGCTAATGAATATATATTTTATCATATTATTTTTTTATCTATTTTAAAAAATTTATTATGTTTAATATAAATTATTATAGTAGTTATAGTTATTTTACTTTTTAATTGATTATATGAACTAAATAATTAAAAATACTATTGTTTTGTGTTTTATTGATTTTATTATTTCTCTTGATTAAATTGATTTACATGAAGGTATTTTGATTTTATGCATTTCATAAACTTAGAAAAAATAAATAAATACTGACTATGACCGACATAAACTACTACAAAATTATATTATATTATATCTATGATAAAGGTTAATTGAACAATTATCAAATTGAAGGAATAAATTATAATATCTAATTAGAGAAAATTAAAATTATTTCAATAGTTATATTATATTAATATTATATTTTATTATATTAATTTATTCCTTTAATATAATATTATATTAGTGCTATATTAAATTTCGTATTCCAATCTAACATGAATTGTTCTCTTTCATTTTTCTTGAATAGCCATTGGTCCAATGAACCATTTGGCATATATTCATAAGCAAGAAGATTATGAGATTTTTATACAAAAAAACCCTTTAAGCTTCACCAAATGATGATGATGAATGCTCCCAATGAGGCTAACTTATGCTCTGAACTCTCTTTCCTTGTCTGATGGCATCCAATTTCTTCAAAGCTATATGAGTCCCATCTTGTAAAACCCCTTTATAAACTAAACCAAAACCCCCTTGTCCCAGCTTCATTGAGAAATTACTTGTTGCTCTTTCAAGATCTTTGTAGTTGAAATGAGTTGGCATACCAGTTAAATTATCCAAGAAAATGTCTTATTATGTACAATTCTCCCTAGAAGAATCATCCAATTTTAACCTTCCTCTGTAGTATCTAAATTCTACATAAGCAACAATCAATATTACAAGCAACGTAGATAAGACAAATACTATAGCAACTATCGTGTGATTATTGCTCCTTTCACTATTACTACCTCTGCCTCCAGCAGTTAAGACCTTAATGTAAGAAATAAATCCAAAATTCGCATCAGAAGTGTCGAATCTTCCTATGTTGTCTAACAAAAAATAGTTCCTTGAATTGAGATTTCTTTGAAGCCTGTAAAATTTGTGAAATTTCTCTAGAGCAGTGAGGGTGGCCGAGAGATGGCGAGGAGCTCTCCTCCCTCAAGCACGACTTAAACTATTTAGGAGAGCTAAAGTAGCGTTGATTTGCATTGTCAGCGTGGAAAAAGATGGAGAACGATTCGACTATTACTGGTGCGACTTGCTTCTCTTGCGAGATCTGAGATCTAAGACAAACAAAGTGCATGAATTTTGGCTTGGAAAATCCAGATATAAAAGTAGAAAAAATAAGTATGGGAGGTAGACTAATCGCGATTCGCAAGAACTGGAGGCAAGAAGAAAGCCAACATCGATGATAGGAGGTGGAGGTGGAGGCGTGGAGAAAATGACTTCGTACTCGTAAAGGTTGCTTTCAGATCCAGTTTGTCAATAGAGGTGGAGGACTGGAGGTGAGGTGAGGAGGACTGGAGGTGGAGCAAAGCAAATAAGTAGAGTCGCAGGGCCACTAAGCCATTGTGCCAGAATATGAAAATCCTTATGGAATGAATTATGATTAGATTTTTATTAATAATATATATATAGACAGACACGGGCAGCCTGATAGTGTACCTATAGCCCGCTTGTATAATATAATAAATCTGCTCGTTTATGACCGCCCATTATGGGCTTCTTTTAAGAGGGCTAGAATTGGGTAAATTTATTTTTGGCATGGGTAAGGGCACTGGGCTACTGGTGCTTTATTCATCCATAATTTTGTTTCATTAGTTATATCACTGCCTTTATAGCTTAATAGCTAACTACTTCTTCATGATTGCACAACAAAAATATTGGCCTTAGATGGTCCTAGTTATCCTCTTTTTATCTATCCTAAAAGTTGTAAGCACTTTGATAACTAGAGCAATTTGGATCTAGAGTAATGATGTTTGGGAATAGAGTTTCCCACAAAGACTGATAGATCTGATCTTTTTGTAAACATGTTATAACATAAATGGTCATTATGAGTCATTAGTGAATAAAAGTCACTATAAAATTTTAAACTAGCCCAAGTATAATTTAGTTTAGAGGGTTTGAGTCAAAACATTTTGTTTCTATTCTTCTTTTGTACATAGATATATATAGCAATTGTTTACGTTGTATTGTTGTCATTAAATGACACAACCTATAATCCTAAATTGGGCACCTCAAAAACATGGGAGATTACTTTGACTCCATAAATCTTTAACGACTAATCAACACAATACTGATTCAATTCAACAAATTCTCAAAACTTGTAATCATTTCTACATATTTTAACATAGTTCCTTTATGAAACATGTATAAATCTCATGTATATACGAAACATTCATTCAAGACAATGAGAAACGGGATCTCTTTTCATGAATGCAATATCCTAGTCAAGAGGACCATTTGGGAGGACTATTAAGATATTAAGAATCGGTGTAGAGCTTCTAATTCTAACTTGCACCATTACATCAAGTTATTAGCATAATCAACATATTTTTTTTGGTACAAAAATTTTTAGAAAAGGGTTGAGCTCACTTACGATCTAAGGGTATGACGAAGTCTCTCTTTCTCCTAAATGATACTAATGTTGGGCAAGGCGAGCCGTCTATTACCTTCAGGCGTAAACTTAGGCACCCAAGAGCTAAGATGCCTCCCCAAGCGCCGCAACTAGAAATACAACAAAGTAGTATTCCCTACGAATCAAATACGCTCTAAATAATCTTATGTCTCACCCATTCACCAATTGAACCTATAGACGATAGGGGCATAATCAACATAATGACATATTAAGACATTTCAACGTTAGCTCAAGAAAAGCAGTAGTCTTTTTGGCCCACGTTAAGAAGCCTTGCACCAACTTCATAACACATCATGTCTTATTTTCTTACTCTCATATTATTTAAGAAGCCAATCAAGCTTGTATGAGATCAAGAACTACGAAAACTATCGTTTTCAAAAACATTTCTTTTGTTTGTCTTTTTTGGATAATTTTTCAAAACTTTTAGTACTTGTTTAGGAAACTCCAAAAATATTTTAAAAAGTTTTTTGTACGTAATCCAAAAAAACTCCTCTTATATATTTATCTTGTACAATGCCTAAAATCCTTTAAAATAAGTTAATATAAACATTAGTCATTTTAAAAAAAAATCATAACTAATCACAAAAAATTGTTTTTAGCAATGCTTGTCTCATTTTTAATCTTGAAGACTCAAAAAAGAAAAATATGAAACTAAACTATAATTGTGTAAATCAATACAATTTATTCTTTCCTCGACATATTTTTATTTTTGTGTTCAGCTTTTATCTTTGACTTGTGAAAATTATTTGTTGAGCTATAGGGCTCCAAATGACTTGATTCTTGATTTGAATGAAAGATTAATGTGTCTAATTTAAGGGAAGAAGAAGGTACAATAAGCTATTTCCTTGCTTTTTTCTTTAAGTTTGGTCTTTAAAGCTTTACAAATGAGATTACAATCTATGTGGGTAAAAAAGGGTGTTATAAGTTTAGTAAATATTGGCTAGGGATTTTATATTGGTAAGATGTCAAATAGAGATGACTATTTTAATACATTGACTGGGGGTCTATGGATGATCTATGGTCATTATCTTATGGTGAAACCTTGGGAGCCAAACTTTAGACATGAGAAAGTAGCTATTAACAAAGTTACAGTATGGGTTCGAATGCTAAAAGTATCATTAGAGTATTATGATGAACATGCACTTACAATAATTGAAAACTTTATTGGGGAAGCAATGAAAGTGGATATGAACAGTTCGTGTCAATTAAGGAGACATTATGCAAGAATTTGTGTTAGTAGATCTAGAAAATCAATTGATGTATGGGTTTTTATTACTGGGAAAATTATTATCTAAAGGCTTCGTTATGGCATAGAAAAGTGACCAAATCAAAGTATATGTGATTATTGAAAATAGACAATTTTCCCATTTATAGTGTGAAATTGTGGAATGGCCTCCTTTTTTTGTTAACAGTAGTATACGCTATCCCACATTCTAATTTTTGATAGCTGCTATGGAATAATCTAAAGAATTTATCTTATTCTATTAATATGCTATGGGTTGTTTATGATGATTTCAATAATATCTTGAATCTAGATGATAGAATTTGGGGCGTTGCTTGCTATCATAGTAGAATCAATTGGTTCCAAAATAGAGTAAGGGAGTGTGGGGTTTCATATCTGGGATTCTAAGGACCAAAATTTACATAGAAAGGACCCCATATTGCTGGTTGTTCATGCCTTTACGAAAGATTGGATCGAGACTTAGCTAATTCTCTGTTCCTAGACATTCTATCATATGGCTTCTTAAAGGTACTATCGAGAACTCAATTCTCTTATCATAATCCTATTCTTTTACAATTTAAAAAAAATTGTTGGTAAACATAAAATTTTTCATTTTGAGGCTATGTGATTAGCCATGAAAACTTCAAACAATTTATTTAGATGTTTGGAGGGATTACGAGGATTTTAATAAGTCTTGGGAAGAATTATATGCCTCCCTACAAAAACATTTTTAGACTTGGTGAGAAAAAGAAAAAACTTACAAGCATGGTTAAAGGGTATACAAATCTCTCTAGCTTATACTTACTCTGTAATTTTAAACTCTCTTGAAAAAGATTTGCAATCTGAATTAGAAAATATTATGAAATTAGATGAAATTAAGTGGTTCTAAAATATCATAACTAAATGGATTACTAAAGGTGATAGGAATATTCAGTATTATCATTTGAAAATAAAAATGAGAAAAAAGAGAAATAGAGTTCTATCTCTTAAAGATGATAATGGGAATTGGATAGATGATGAATCTAAATTGATATCAGTGGCTATAGATTATTTAAAAAATCTTTATAATTGTTATGATAGTAATTCTTATGTATTACAAAGAAAGATAATTTCCTTCTGAGGTTAAATCTCGTCTTGTTAATATGTGTTGATTACCTACTAATAATGATATAAATGAATCTCTTTTTTCTATGAAACCTTATAAGGCTCCTAGGATTAATTATTTTTCTCCTATCTTTTACCAAACTAATTGGAATATTTTGGTAATTCTTTATGTAACCTTGTGAAAAATGCATTTTAGAAAGGGTCCTTAGAGATAAATGCAAATAAAACTTTGATTTGACTCATACCAAAATGGGATCAGTATGAGATGATGGGATATTTTAGACCTATTGCTCTATGTTCTGTTCATTATAAATATATTCTTAAAGTTATGGTCAGTAGATTAAGAGACATTATAGATGATCTTGTTTCCCCTTTTCAATTAGATTTCATAAAGGCAGACACATACAAGATAATATTATAATTAGTTAAGAAATCATGCATATAATGAAGAAAGTAAGGGGTAAAACATGTTTAATGGCTTTGAAAATTGATTTAGAAAATGCCTATGACCGCATTAGATGGGATTCAACAGGTTCTTATTGATGTTGGTTTAGATTCTAATATTATAAATCTTATTATGAATTGTGTTACTTCTATTTCTTATAATTTGTTATAAAATGGAGCTCAAATTAAATTTTTTAAGCCTAAAAGAGGACTTTGTCAAGGAGATCCTATCTCTCTTTTATTCTGTGTTCTTTGTATAAACAAATTATCCCATATTATTACTGACACAATTAATGCATGTGACTAAAAACCAATTTGCATTACTAGTCGTGGTCTATATATTTCTCATCTTATGTTTGCAGATGACTTTCTCCTTTTTGGTATAGCAATTGAAAAACAAGCCAGGCATATGATGAATTACTTAGATAATTTTTGTCTAGTCTCAAGGTAGAAAATCAATAAGAGCAAATCCTCAATCTTCTTTTCACCAAAAGTACATGACAATATTATAAGAATAATTAGTGGGTTTATAGGTATGCCTATTTCTATAGATATAAGGAAGTATATAGGATTTTCAATCATCAGAAGGAGGAAACACATAGATATACTTTCCATTACATCATTGATAGGGTTAAATATAAACTTGCTACATGGAAAGAAAATACGTTTTCACTAGCAGGTATAATTACCTTGGCAAACTCTATTCTGAGTTCATAGGGGAGGTTGAGACTTAGATGTCTCAGTAGTAACCAACCAGTTCCAACAATATGATCCATTCAAACAATAATAACAAGCAACTCAAGAATGCCATGATAATGCTTACATTCATATTTTCAGCTTAGCAAGCATCTCTTCATCAATCATATAGCACACCTATGGTACCAAGTCAGCAAAATATGAGCATTTTTCATACATTATGTCATAAACTACTAAGAAAAAAACATGTCAATGCAAGAATAAGACCATAAGTAAAGAAAATGGCAAATTACTACTTTGTGGAGTAAAATCACAAGCACACTTTTTCAACATCAAGATTTTGAGCCAAACCTCAAACTTTGCAAGCTCTTATTTCCAATAGACCCTAGACTTAATGTAAAGTCATTACATGCTTCACATGGTTAACAATTACTCAAGATACCAACCAATCCCAAAAGTATAAAGCTCCGAGAAACCCTCAAAATTAAGGATTTTACTCCAGAGTTTTTCAAAAGGATTAGCCGACGTAAGTCCTACTCCATTTTTCATGTTAAACTCATTCTTAAAATCCATTTTCTCAATATCACAAAGCTACTACCATAACAAGCTGTAGCCGGCCATAGGAAGTATGAACCAATGAGAATTTGACATCACACCTTGATCTAATGCCATGTTGCCCCCTTTTCTTCCCTCTTCCTCTTTTCCTTTGTCTTGGACGCCTAGGAGCTTGAGGATGAGAGGGAGGGTGTGTCCTCACGTGCTTCCTTGTTTTAAGGGATTCCAGGAATGGTGAGGTGATGAGATGCTCCCTTGATTCATGACTATGGTGGTACGGTCATGCATGTCGTTTCAAGTCTTTTCATCACTTTCTTTTTTCTTCCTTTCTTGAGGAAAAAAGGAAGGGAACATATCCTCTTATCATCATATTTATCCTCATCCCTCATAATTCTAAAATCCTAACCCTCCAGACGATCCAAAGGCTGACAATGTACCACCCTCAACCTTCGGCTTCTCTCTCCTCTTTCACCCCAAATGCTGGTTCATCTCTCTCCTCAAGCTTTGGCTTCTCTCTCCTATTCCACCCCAAACTCTGGTTCATCTAATCTCTACAGAGAGTGGAGGCAACCCGTTGATATAAATTCCCGAAGGCTTAGGGAAGCGGTGGTTCTAAATGATTGGGCGAAACCAGTGTTGAATTCGCGACTAAGAAGGATGTTCGTCTTTGACCAGCAGTCACTGAGCGTAGTGAGGAATTCCTCACCGCAGAAACTCATCGTCGCTAGGGAATACTTGTCCAACAAAGATGGAGGAAACAAATGAGAAGCAGCCACCGGCGGCTAAATGCGGCCGTAATCGCTCAATTGCTTCAACAACTACAATAATGACAGCTCCAACGATGAGCTCGATGTCTTTGGTTGTTTCAATGAATCAATCACTTCTGCATCATTCAGCGATGCCAGCGACACTATCAAGGAAGCGAAGGTTCGAAATGGGATGGAAGAGGAGAGAGAAGCTGAAAGTTGAGGGTGATGCATTGTCAGCCTTTGGATCATATAGAGGGTTAGGATTTTAGGATTACCAGGGATGAGGAGAAATACGATGATGAGAGGATCTGCTGTTCAAAAAGGAAGTGTTGTCATAAAGAGTTTTCGAATTGTCCCTCCATCTTTACTTTTTTGAATTTAAACCATCTACTTGATCCCATTCGCTTTTAAGTTTTTTCAGGTCGCCCTGTTATATTAAAAAATGTATGAAAAAAAAAAACAATTAACTCATCAACCATCAACCAATATAGATCAAAATTACGGTTATTTTGTAAGTTCGCTTAGTGTATTAAGTTAAACATCCCGCACAATGCACAATGCTCAATGCTGTATCTAATTGAAGAGCAAGCTGCTTCATTGATTAAAAGAATATGCTTAATTTATTATACTTTTCCAAACTATGGTTTATCATTCTTTGCATCAACAAAATAGTGCTTTTGTTCCTATTTAAAAATTGACTAAATAATAATAAAAAAATTGAATAAATAATATACATGAAAAAAAAATTAGTTGCGCAACCAAGAGGTCTAAATTTCCATTGAAACCTCGTAGATGACCAAGGATAAAGTTAAAGAAATTTAATTTTCAGTTAATGTTGCTATTATATTTAAGTTTCATAGTCGCACATTGGCAAATAGCCGCACATGTATTGGGTCCATGCACGGACCAGAGAACATGTAACATCACTCGCTCTTTGAAGACAGAATTAGTAGACATTATGAAGAGAACGAGACCTGTTACGCTTAGATAATTAAAGAGCATCTCGTTCCCCAGAGAGGCAGCAGAAAAAGTAAGGGAATATTGGGGTAGGGTGTCTACATATTCCATTACAAGATGAGATGATATATGATTCTAGAAAGACGTCGCAACAGAGGAAGTTGCGACCAAACCAGAGAGGAGGGCGACCATGAGTGCAGCATTGTAAGTGGTGGGTTCACCCTGCATTGAGTTGTTCCGATAATCATTATATGTCTCGTTAAAGAAGGGGCCACCCACCAGGGCTCCCACAGCTACATTTGGATTGCGATCAGGTGAGTCATACCACTTGAATCCGTCCCTGCACCCAGTAGTAGCATTTGTTGGAATGGACGATCCTCTATGATGTACGTATTGAGGGTAGTGACTACCATATCCAACAAGATAGCTCATCTTCAGTGGGTTCTTGCCCAACACATAATCTGCCTGCAATTGTATGAATCTGTCATTTTCATCCGCCTGGAAAGCTATGTTTGGATGGAATAGATTGGAGTGTGATAACTAAGCTTTATGCCGTTATTTGGAAGAAGTTTTTTTTTTTAAAAAAAAAGGAAGTGAAATTGATTGACATGGCATAATAATCTTAAATGAAACCATTTCTTCTCTTTACTCCCAAACAAGGAAAACACCTCGTGCCATTCCATTTCATTATATTCCATTACATTAAGACCATTACGTTCCATTTAATCCTAAACTCTCAAACATAAGTACCCTAAATGATATGAACTATGCAATACCCTTTAAATTAAACCAATAAATATAATAAAATATAGAGGGAATTATAATAGGATTAAACATAAATTAAATTAAACAATAGAATTGCAGAAAATATTTTAGGCAAAAAAATTAAATGAAATATGTCTATTTAGGATAGTAATTATTTTACAGAGAAAATTATATAAAATATTTTATTAAAAAGTATTAATAAAAGGAATTTGTGTGTATAAGATTGATTGAATTAAAAAAAATGAATATGAAGATCTTGCTAGTCTAAAAACTAGTGTTTGAGACCGCCAGGTACATTCTCCTACAACAATTTGCAAACATGACCTTGTCCAAATAGGGTTGGATGATCAGTTATATTTTCCCTCATTTGCCTTAAACCACCACCACTAACAACAATAACAACTACAATAAACCTTATTTCATTAGGTAGAAAGGTTACATGGATTATATAATTTCATTGCACTCTATTAATAGCCAACTCTATATATCATTCACTAAGAGATCCTGTTAGATAATTTCATTGGGTAACTTTTCAAGAGCGAGAGTAATCTTTACTTTACCTTCCAAGCCCTTGTGTTTCTTCAATTTTGTTCATCAACATACCTTTGATAGTTAGGAAGACGATGGGAAAAAAGGAGAGGTTCCGTGTTAATATTTTTTTGTATATTACATCTCTACTCTCGATTACATATATACATGTATATGATCCCCTATTTGATGGGATTTATAGCATACAATCTGGGATTGCATTAAAGAACAAAATCACGATATAATCTCCTATAATCCCTCATTCTTAATGCCTATAATCTCTCTCACTTTAATTCTAATATCTATAACACTCCCCCTCATGTCCAACTTGCCAATCAGATATTTGAATTTATATTGGGTTAATCCCTTTGTGAGCACATCTACTATATGTTCTTTTAAGGGAATATATCTAAGATCAATTGTCTCTGCATCAATTTTTCCCCTTATGAAATGCCTATCTATTTCCACATGTTTCGTTATGTCATGTAGAATTGGATTATGTGACATGTCGATAGCTACCATATTGTCTGAGTGTAGTCTAATAGGTAAGTTCATCGACATCCTCAATTCTTTTAATACTCACTTTACCCATAGATCTTCACAAATTCTAAGAGTTATAGCTCTAAACTCAACTTATGCACTACTTCTAGCGACTATACTTTATTTTTTACCATGCCAGGTGACTAGATTTCCCTAGACACAGCACATGTAACATAACCTGAAGTGGATCTTCTATCATCTTGATCACCTGCCCAATCAACATCTGTTAACATCTCCATATTTCTTTTGTTGGAACTTTTAAACAAAAGGCTTAGCCCAGGTGAGCCCTTCAAATATCTGAGAATCCTGTAGACTTCATTCAAGTATTTTTGTTTAGGGTCATGAGAGTGTTGGCTCACTATACTGACAGCATAAACAATGTCTGGTCGAGTTTGGGATAAGTATATTAACTTACCCACCATGCGTTGGTATCTCCCCATATTTACAACTTTCCCCAAGTCTTCTACATCGCTAATTTTATCAACCCGTATAAGAGTATTACTTGGTCTGCAGCCAAGCAAACTTGTTTCTTCTAAGAGGTCTAGTATATACTTTCTCTATGAGATATTGATTCCCTCTACAGATTTAGTAACTTCCATACCCAGGAAGTATTTCATTTTTCCTAGGTCCTTAACCTGAAATTCTTTATTCAGTGCCCTCTTGATCCTGTCAATTTCTGCTAAATTATCACCTATGAGAACAATGTCGTCAACATATACTGCCAATACCATAATTTTTTCATTTAGGTTTTGAAGAATAAAGTGTGATCACTTTATCCCTGTTTATAGTTTTGAGCTTTCAGTACTTTGGTAAACCTCTCAAATCAGGCTCGAGGAGATTATTTTAGGCCATATAATGACTTCTTCAGTCTGCACACTTAGTTTTCCTTCCTTCCAGGGAATCCAGGAGACATTTTTATGTATACTTCTTCCTTTAATTCCCTATTTAAGAACGCATTTTTGACATCCATATGGTGTAGAGGCCAGTCTAGATTAACAGCTATAGAAAAAAGAATTATGATGGTGTTGAATTTGGCCACTGGTGCAAAATGTCTCAGTGTAATTCATGCTATAAACTTGAGTAAAGCCTTTAGCCACTAATCTTGCTTTACATTTGTCAAGGATTCCATCAACACAATATTCCAGGGTGAATACCCATTTGCAGCCTACTGCTTTCTTGCCCCTAGGTAGCTCAACTACTTCCCTCTAGGTAGCTCAACTACTTTCCATGTATTATTGCTTTCTAGAGCCTCCATCTCTGTTATCACTGCTTTTCTCCATTTATAAATATCAAGGGCTTCATTTATACTTTTTGGTATCTTGATCTGATCAAGGTGCGATATGAAAGCACAGTGATTTGAAGATAAAGTTTGATAAGAGACAAACCTTTCTATAGGGTGTCCAGTGCAGGATCTGCGTTGCTTCCTCATTGCAATTGGAAAATCAAGGTCTTCATTTTGCATTTCACTTTCATGGTCTGGATTTGTCCCTAGTTTAGATTCTTGAGTTTTGTCAGTCGCTTGAGGTGTATTACCTGTTATGTCAATATTTTTTCGAATATAGGCTTTACCCCACCTATTGGTGTTTCCCCTGAACTAGTGTTCTCCTTACTTGCCTTGGGCTCCTCATGTATTGGCTTTTCAAAGATATAGATTCGATCAAGTTCATGCTGAGGGTATATGGGTTCGATATCTGTTTAGGTAGTATGAGGTTTACCCCAATTTTTCTCCCCTTGAACCGAAGATGGGGTATAGAAGGGGACAATTTTATGGAAGGTGACATCACAAGTGACATAGAGATGTTTAGAGATAGGATCAAAATATTTATACTCCTTTTGGTTCCTAGCAATTACTAAATAAATGCATTTCACAGCTTTGGGCTCGAGTTTATGGGCATGGGGTAAGTGAACAAAGGTAGTACAACTGAAGACTCTGAAAGGTAAGGTATTTTTAAGATAGGGTAGGTTGAAATGGTGATGGAGGATTTGGAGAGGGGTTTGAAATGATAAAGGTTTGCAAGGCATTCGGTTGATCAAGAAGGTAACAGTGAGGATAACATCATCCCAATAGTAGGAAGGAATAATGCTACTAAAAAGAATAGCCCAGGTAGTTTCAAGGATATGTCTATTTTTCTGTTCGGCAATCCCATTTTGTTGGGGGCTGTGAGGATAGGAACTCTTATGAGTAATACCATGAGTTATGAGAAAAGTGAATAGTGGATGATTAAAATACTCGGTTCTATTATCTGTATGAAGAGTTTAAATTTTTGTGTTAAATTGAGTATGAATAATGTTATAAAAATCAATGAAGGTTTAACAAACCTCGATTTTATCCTTTAAGAAGAAAACACAACTAATACAAGTATGGTTATCAATAAGAGTCATGAACTATTTTGAGGGAGTCTAATTTGGAATGCGAGATGGACCTCACAAGTCACTGTGGATAATGAAAAAAGGTTTTGAGGGAAGATAAGAGGTGCTGGGAAAAGAAGTCTGATGGTGTTTAGCTAGTTCACATGAATCACAATAAAATTCAAAATTTGTATTTGAGCAAATAGACGGGAACATCTTACACATATAATGAAAGTTGGGGTGCCCTAATCTTTTATGCCATAACTCTATCTCACTAGTTCTAGGGAGAGACATTATTACATAAGGAGGGTGCTGGATGATGACAATCATTCAGGTAATATAGTCCATCAAGTTCCCTACAACACCAATCGTCATCCCTATGAACAAATCCTGAAAGACATAATGAATAGCAAAGAAATTAGTTTGACATCATTCTCATTTATTTAATTGACTCACAGATAGTAAATTGCATTTCAATTTTGGAACATGGAGGACATGATGAAGTGTGAGTATAGCTGAGACATTGATGGTACCAATGCCAGCAACTAGAGAATCAGAGGCATCAACAATTTTAACTGTGAGACGTGACTTGACAGGAGTATAAGTGAAGAATAAAGAGACATCATCAGTCATATGATCAGAAGCACCTGAGTCAACTATCTAACAGGGACCTATATTATTACCTTTAATGGTAGTAAGGGCTTTAAAGAAATTACCTCGTTAGATCATACTAGCACTGGGTTATTATTTTTTATAAGACTGGTTCTCAAGAGTAGTCAAACATTCCAAAATCATGCTTAATGGATCAGGTGCATGGGTTGGGTCAACGTGTGTTGGGTCTGCAGAAAAAGAATATGGGCTAGAGAAAGAGGAAGCAACTGGATCTGTAGGAGTAACACCTTGAATTGGGCCTATTGGTACTAAGCCCATGTTGTTTGGACCAGAGAACTCAACGATGTGCCCTTTCAGTTTGCGTGGCTTGGGCTTCCTATCTGGGGGTTTCCCATGGAGGTCCTAGCAGGTGTCCTTAGTGTGGCTCATCTTCTTGCAATAGTCACACCTCAGACGCTCCCTCCTGGATCCAGAATTAGAGACACGGCTAGCTAGTCAAAAGCTTCAACAGGCAGTAGCCGAGGTTCTCCATAGGCTATGAGCATAACATACCGACGAAATTCTTCGTCCCGTAGTAAGGCGAAGGCTTCTGTAACAGATGGTAGTGGAACTCGGATGAGAAGACGCCCATAGACATCATCATAAATAGGTTCAAGGCTGATTAGGAATTCAAACAGCCATTCTTCCTCTAAGGTTTGACAATATACAGCAGCATCTTCAGGGTTCTTCCAAGTTCGGTGTTGTAGCAGGTCGAACTCTTGCCACAATGCCAATTTCTTGAGGTAGTAGGCGTTGAGAGGACGGGAGCCTTACTTGATGGTCCATAGTCGGGCTCATAGGTCAAACAGCAAGGAGGCGTTTGGGCGTTTTCCGAATGCTTCTTTAATGGCAACCCAGATAGCTCTAGCGGAAGTGAGAAACATGAAGCTCCGTCATACGGCTAGGAGCATTGAGTTGAGAAGCCATGAAGTGACCAAGGCATTATCCGACTTCTATCTCTGACGGGTGTTGATGTCACTGGTGGTTAGTTGATCATTGTAGATGAACTCAAGCTGGTCGCATCCGTCGAGAGTAAGGAGCATCGACTGGCTCCAATCGAGATAGTTATCACCGGTGAGATGTTCTGACAAGATGAGAACAGCCGACCCTTCAAATGAGACGGTGCCATCAGATTCTACAGCAGAAGAGTAGACAGAATCAGAACTTGGCTCTAATACCATGTTCATCGACATACCTTTGACAGTTAGGAAGACAATGGGAAAAAAGGAGAGGTTATGTGTTAATATTTTTCTGTATATTACATCTTTACTCTCGGTTACATATATACACATATATGATCCCATATTTGATGGGATTTATAGCATACAATCCGGGATTGCATTAAAGAACAAAATCACAATAACTATAATCCCTCATTCTTAATGCCTATAATCTCTCTCACTTTAATTCTAACATCTTCAACAAGTTTCATTGCAAAATTTGAAGTTAATGGTGCAAGATTATTACCACCAAAACCTAGGTGCAAGGATAGAGCTAATCATCTCCCCCATGTTTCCTCTCAATTTTCTTAGTTGGTTCCTGGGATCCATCTTCACCTTTCCCTTCCACATTTTCATTTTTCCTATTTTCCTGCACCCTCCTTTACCTTATTAGCACCTGTCTTATCCTTGCTTCCTACCTTTCTTCTCCTTTTCATTTTACTCTTATAATTATAATTGTAATTCCTACCGATCAACTGGCCTTTTTTATTCTAGCCACCACACAAGCAACATGCTCCAATATCTTGTTCCCTTGTCTCGCACGAAGCCCTCATCCCCTTGCATCGTTCCCTTTGGGTCTGTCTAGAGTATGCATTTAAGTTTTAAGATGAAGTAAAAAAAAAAAAATTCCTCTCAACATGTCTAATACCACTAAAATAATTACTATGTATGTGTGTGATATGGTTACACGCGTGTTTGTATAAAAAAAGTATTTCAATTTAATTTGTTTTTTCATATAAAATTCAATCTAAATTGTTGAGGATATTGGCAATTACTGTATAACTCTCATGATTGTATAACTATTGATTGAGAAGATGTTAGTTTCTTGCTCTCTCATTTACTCTTGGTTCACATTCTCTCGTAACAAGCGAAGTCCTGTGTTGAGTTGCCTTCGCTGTAATAGAGACTGGTTTCTTTATGATTCCAATGCAAGCCACACGAGGTAGAAGTGTGAGAATATTGACGAATAAAGAATGAACCAATTGACTAATGCCATAAAGGTAAGGCCTCTTCCACAGTACCCTAAGAAATTTACAGTTCTGTAAATAGGTCTAGTTTCCCAAGAACCAAATGCTACCTTAACTTCGAAAACGTTTCTAAAACACAGGAGGAATAAGAAGCAATTCAAAATTCAAACATAAATTGCTAGCATATCTTCAAACCATAATTTCATAGATGCACACAAGCCCATCTAGGAGCATCCTATATAAGAAGTCTAAAGATCAAATTATGGGCCAGCTTGACTTCGGAGTTCAAGGTAGAAGTATTTAAAGCTCAAACACTGACAATGAGGGTGTGATAGAGCTGGGGATTCACAAAAGATTTACAAATCACTGCCTAGGACCTATAGCAGAAGATTAAGGAAGGGATATGATGTGAAAAAGGGAAATACCAGCGGTCAAAGAGGATTACACTGAGGGTCCTGGCCGTAAGGATAAAGAAGGGGTGAATAAGTAGGTTTTAGGTGCAGCTAGAGTGTAGGCAGCGAGAGTTGTAATTTTTTTTTTTAATCCTCCATTTCGGACAGAGAGGGGGGAGTTCAGTCTTTATGGTGTTCCTTGTACTCTGTAACTGTTATTTGATGGTAATGTCTGCCTATGGTGTATGAGGGAGATGTGATTAGTTTGAATCATTATTTCCCTTGTAATCCAACTTTATTAGTCAGTAAAAGTGTTATCAATTATGAGTTGTTGTTTTCATTTCTAGTTTTTGCTTGTTATAAGCTTATTAGAGTTGAGGGCTCTATCAGGATGCAAGAATAATATCATCAAATTTAAAGCAACTTGCATACCTGCGAAATGGCGAAATTGCGAAGATCTGCTGGCTTATACAGTTTTCCACTACAAAATAGAGTTTCAGTGTTTGATGTCACCATGTAATCACTATAAAGAACAGCTAGGAAGGCAGAAGCCACAGAATGCTGCAAAGAGTTCCATGGCACTATCCATATCAGTCCATCTGCATTGGAAAGATAAGTTTATACAACTGAATGAGAAGAAGCTAGTATTTCCAATAAACCATATGACAAAAGATGGTTTCTCATTTATCTTGGGATTGTCATCCCAAGATTCTATTTATCCTAGAGTCAACTAAATAAATACAAATATTATAAAAAGAATCTGTAATAATTACAATTAATGCATAATCTGGAACACTATATACCAAAAGTTAAACTATATATTTTGGAATCTTCTTGATCTCCTTAAACATAATCAAAGTCGATTTGAATTAGCTCAGGACAAAGGTCACTCCAATTTCTCTACAATCTCGAAAAGCAACAACCATCTGAGAGAAAGCTAATGCATCATACATAGAAAAAGTGGAGCTGTCCTTTCTAAAAAATGCTGCAATGAAGAAATGAAACTTCCTGTTACCGTAAAAGAAAAGAAATGAACCTTACTGTTAGTTCTACTGGTGGTTGATGTTGGTGAATCAGGTAGAAGCCCGCACATAAAGATTTCAGCAGTTTCTCTGTACATCTGGAGGTCAAGATTCTCTGAATTTGGAATGTCTCTTGTGCTAAAGAAATTGATCCTGGACAATAGAACCTAGTTCAAAATCACAAAATTATAAATCAGCTCATTGATGCCACATAACGAGTGTATCTTGTTTAGGAACATCTTACCCATGGTAGTTTGAAAATATGTCTACCGAATTGTACGCCATGAAAGAAATAAACCAAATTAAACATACAATAAAATACAAAAATAACATATGATTAGAAGAACATAGAGGACAATAAAGCTCTGCATCATACTAAGTACCTGAATTGCAGCATGCTTATCATCCCAACTAAACCAGGATTGAATTCCTAAATTACCAAACGCATTCTCATTCAGCTCAGTCACATAGTTAAGGTATGATGGTTCTCTAGTTACATGATAAAGCCAGCTGCTCGCCCACAAAAGTTCATCGCCATATCCTGAAGAGTTGTAGTATTTCTGCACTTCCGGGATGCTGACACTGTAGGAACCTCTGTAAGTATCAGCAAAAGTAAACAGTTGTTGAGCATGACTGAGGAGAATGTCAGAATACGTGAGATTGATCCCCTTATAAACTAGAGATGCCGCAGCCAAGGCAGCCGCAGTTTCTGCCACAATATCTGTTCCTGGAAAAGATGAGTTAACTTGAGTCAATGGCCTTTCCTCAGTCATGGTTTCAGGTCTTTCCCAGCAATTGTGGTCCACTTCAGGATCTCCGACCTTCAATCACACAGAACCACACAACCAAACAAATTAAATGTTAGTTCTGCCCTACTAACACAATGATTACGTTTTTTTGGGACGAAAGCAAAGCGCAATAACAAAACAATTTCGATTCTAAATTTAGGACCTGGTTTGATAATAAATTTTAATTTTAAATATAATATTTTAATCTATTTTATTTTATTATATTTATTAATTTTTTAAAATTAATTTAGTTAATTTATAACTTATAAAATAATATATAAGTTAATGATATATCAAAGTATTTTAAAAATATCATGTTATATATATTATAATTAAATTAATTTATTTAATTTTTTAATATATACATATTAGATGAATAGTTCTATGTGGGTCACTTAGATGACTCTATCTAGTCTAAGTACCTAGAATATTTTTATTTTGGATCAGAATTTTTGAACTCTGAGCATCATTTCTTCATGGAAAAGTGGAGCCCCATTGGTATAAGAACGTCGGAACCTGATTAAGGAGGGCAGAGAAACTGCAAGGCGAAATTTCAAACAAACGGTTCACCTGAATGTAGAGCACATCTGCGAAAGGATGAGCATTGATAAGATAATCTGTGATCCATTTAAGTGTGCCCTGCGCATATTCTAGCTGCTTGACCGCATTCATGTGATCTCCGTATTCAAGAATGGCCCACGACAACACCGTAGCGGTAAAAGCCATGGGAAATCCAAATTTCATTAGATCTCCAGCATCGTACATCCCCTTGGATAAATTCAAATTCGCTTCCCTCCCATCTTGTAGCCCTGAATCTCCCCTCCACGAAACCCTATTATTTTGTAGCTTGCCTGCTGCAAAAGCAATAAATTTCATCAGTTAAGAGAGAAAATTAGTCGCCATACAGAATTAAAAGAAAATTACATTTTTGTATGTCAAAAAATTGCAGAGCCAATTCGAGAGCAGTGGCGTAGTTTGGCACGACGTTGGTGGGACGGGTTGGGAGATGAGCAGAACCAGAGCGATGAAGCTTGTTGAGTAAAGAGAGTAAACCGGCAGCCAAAACGAGAACACCGATTATGAGCATCACTAACCACCAGCACCAGGAAGAGTTGAACCTTTTTGAATCAGCGACCTTGGCCTCCATTGAACTTGATGCAATTGAGGATGGAAACCCATTTTGGGTATTTAAGAGCGGAGAATAGGGCCAAAGAAGAGGAAATATTACAAATTCGTTGTTAGACGATGGTGATATAACATGAATGGCCTCGGTAACATTAATATAACTACAAAAATCCAAGTCGCCGCTGCGCCTGACTTGCCGGGCGTCGTCATTGCCGACGAATGATTCCACTGGTAGGATCCAGACAAAGGAGTGGGAGGAGAAATGAAAGTGACAATGAAGAACCTCAAACTATAGAAATCCAAATAAAAGACCATGATCCCAAAATATAATTAAAAATGTTGGAGGTCGCAAGGAGACCCACCCCGTGACAACTGGCTGCTTGTCAAAGACCTATCATCGGCGACTATCCGTTTGCCAGAGAACCCATCCTTTACGTGGATATATGATATTTTCCCCCTACCATAGGCATAAAATGGGGAGTGTTATGCCTATGGTTGCTCTCTTCAGGCTGCTCGTCTGCTTCTTTTGTGGTGTGTTTGTGTCTTGCAGGTGGTGTGCCATTCTGCTTAGGGAAGGATTTCTGATAAGAGCTTTGGGTGGAAAGGTAGTTACACATATGTCATTGGTTCCTTTTCCTCTCAGCTTCTTTTTCCTTACCTTGGGGAGCTATTCATTCTTTGCAGAGGTCTCAAGGAAGGCAGGTTCAGGGCCTCCATGGCCGTATGAGGTGATTTGCAGGGAGATGGATAATGTACCTTGCATGTTGTCGCCTCGCTATTCATGTTTATTGGGGGTTCGATATTCGGCGTCTGGACTCTTGCTTGTCATCAGTTTTTGTCCTAATCCTTCTTCTTGTGTTCTCCTGGGCCGGCATGCTCTTATTTGAATACTTAATGTAAAGGGTTTTTCTTTTTCTTTTTTTCGTGTATCATTTTAGTTTTACCCCCTTCACTAAAATAGTCTTTATTATGTCAACAAACTTCTATATAGTTGGTAGATATTTTAATTCTTTAAATATACTATCATAAGTTTTAATTATATCTTATATATAGATAAAATTTTGTTATGGAAATAAAATCTATCACCATCTTTAGTCTCTAGTAAATAGCTATCATTCAAGATACTATCTATATTTTATTAAAAAATATTGTCTTGCTATAAAAAAATATTTTTTCTTCTCAAAATAATTAAATGAAGACTATGGAAAACATAATGTGCCTATTGAATTGAATTTACATAGCTTGGCTGCTAAATAAAATGTACATCTCATTTGAAAAATAACTTATTTTAAATTTAGGTTAAATTGTTAGTAATCTATTATCTATTATCTCCAAATTAAAAGTAGAGACCAAAGTAGCCTCTCAGCACCCACGTCACAACTCTACAAGCCAAATGAATCAATACTCCTTCTTCTCTATACTTAAACAATTTTTAACCAAATTACGTAGATGAAAATATTATTTAAATTTAATTAAAAATAATAAATATATAAGAGATATATTTTTTATTAAAATATATCTTTATTTATGAAAATGATGAGTATGAGAGAGAATAAATATAAAAAGATATGAGAAATAATGAGTAGGAAAAAAAGAAGGGAAAGAGATGTAATCAGTTGAAAATGAAAATAAAAAAGTGCATGAAATTTTTATACAAACGCACATTATTATTTATATAGGACTAACAGAGAAATTGAGAGGCTGCCGAGCAATTTCATTTGGTGAAACAAATTTCATTAAATTGGCTTCTTCAAAATAAGTATATGTTTCGCTGGGATGATAATCTGCTCAATATAAAACAAGGAAACTCTAATCAAATTGTGGCAATTTATTTGTCAATAAAAAGATCTCATTGAAAAAGGAACAAGATGGTAGATAAGTAGTAAAGAAGTATTCAGTTTTTTTAATGATAATTGGCTCTTTGAGAACAGAAAACATCATAGACATGTGTATTAGATAGTTGTTGCCTGAAAAAAAAAAAAAGCAGAGAGCCCGAATGGGGTTAAACAAGGATCTTAGGATTTGAATCGTCTAGCAAGTATCGTTAAAGTTGAAGTTATACAAATACTAATTATTCTATTTCCCCTTATTAAAGACGCTGGACATGACATTATGATGACATGGAGTACGTTCTAATTGTTAAGGGAAAGTCACATTGAAAAGAGTGCTTACAGTATAGTTGATTATACCCCTGCTAACATGTACAGGCTTGTTTGTAAAGCTATATGGAAGTGGAGGAGTGCTGAAAGAGTTAGAGCTTTTTGTGGATTGCTTCCAGCAATAGGCTACCACTAATGATTGGAGAAGCAGCTACAAGCGCCTACCTTGTGTCCTTGCTGTAACTCGGGTGGAAGATGAGTTGCATGTTCTATGAGATTGTTCATATACAAGGCAGATATGATTAAGATTAATTAATCCCAGGTATTTTTCTCAAATCTTCTCTGCTCCTTTACATGATTGGTTTGCTCAAAATTTGAATAGAGAATTGGCTTCAAATATAAACTTTGGTTGGAGTCTTTAATGGTGTGACTGTGTGGTTATGTTTATAGAGAAACAAATTTATTTTTTATGCTGATTTTCATAAACCAGATGACCCTATTGATGTAATTCTTAACTCTAGGCAATTATTTGTGCAGTTAAATGATTGCTTATTCACCCACTCAGTCGAAACCTCGACATCACCTTTAACGTGGCAACCACCTCCTGGGTTAAAGTGAATGTAGATGTGGCTGTTTTAGCATCTGAAATAAAGTTGGGTGTGGTGGTATTATTAGAGTTCATAAGGATCATTGGATTGTGGGATACACACAACTGCTTGGTCATTGTACTATGTTTGAAGCTGAAGAATATGCGCTCTTCAAAGGGATGAAATTTGCTTGGGAATTTGGTTTCCGAGAGGTTATATTAGAGTCACATTCAAAATCATTGATAGACTTGTTGAAGAATGGAAAAGGGTTTGATACTTGCAGTAGATTTACTATGGAGATACATGACTACATGAATTACATTTGGGAGTTATCTCTACAACATATTTTTAGATCTCAGAACAGTCTTGTGGATACTTTGGCTAAAGACTAATTCTACTTATCTTCTAATCATTTGAGTACACTATGCCACAAAAATTGGGACTTGATCTCCTCTTTTAATTTACTCTTATAAGGCGTTTAAAAGAAAATTGTGATAGAAGTGTTATAAAACTAGTAAAGGGGAGACATTAAGATAACTAATTGACCTGATACGAATTAATATCACTACATGCAAAATTGTATGTCCCCAAGTAGATATTGGGAGATTTAATTTCATAAGAAATGATCTTGTAATCAACTGTAAATGTTTAATTAATGATTTTGCAAGTCTATTTTGTGTATGAACATGTGCTACAGTATGCTCAACATCGATTCCCAGAAACATACAATACTCATTGAAAGTTTGCGAAGTAAATTCATCGGCATTATCTAGACGTATTCTCTTAATGGGATAATATGAAAAATGATCTTAATCTAATTAGTTGAACAAGTAATCTTGCAAACGCTAGGTTACGAGAAGATAATAAGCAAACATGTGACCATATTTTCTATGCATCAATTAGAACCATAAAATATCTAAATTATCCACATGGTGGGTGTACCGGCCCACAATTATCTCCTTGTATACATTCTAAAAATGTGAGATATTCACTTTCTATTTTTACCGATGATGGTCTAATAATTAGTTTCCATTCAGAACATGCAGCACATGAGAAAATATGGGATTATGGAATTGATTGTCTTCTCAATGAATGCCCACATAAATTCTCAATTATTTTTCACATTATTATTGTCCTAGGATGGCTTAATCAGTCATGCCAAATATTAAATTTATTCTCACTTACAAACTTCTAGTTTGCAATAGCATGTGTTTCAATTATACTAATAAATGTGTAGTATATTCTAGAGGAAAGAGTAGGAAATTTTTTCAGTGTGTATTTTTTACTAGAAATTATATCTGTGATAACTAGATATTCCTGATTTTCTTTATTTGTTGTTTTAATTTAGTATTCATTTTTGCGGATATCCTTGAAACTCAACAAATTCCTATTAGCTCTTTCAAACCCCTCAATCATCTTTATACTTTTATATATGATCTGGACATTTGGTTTCTCGCATCACCAAAGAAGAAAAATATTTTATATTTCTGAATATTGTATGAGTTGTTGCACTATCAATGAGACACAAATTTTCTTTATTAATGTCAATGAGTGTCATTCTTCATTAATAGGAACATAGCAAATGAAAAAGAAACATAAAAAAAATTAATGAAAAGAAATATTCATAATTTTATTTATTAGGATAAATAACTTCATATTAAGTAGAAACAATTTTGTTTTTATTGAAAGAAGTATAAACTTTATTACAGCAAAAGAAAAGCACACATAATCATAAAAGTTTAGCTTGTTTTTTGGATACTCCCATCACCAATTAGGTGATAAATTCTTCTATTATGATCAGCAAAGAAATAATCAATATCTAAATGAGTTACATCCATATTGCCATAATCAGAATCATTTTCTTTCCCAGTAGTTTTTTTTTCTACCTTTGGCTCTTTGCCTTTATTTTTATTTTTTTTTTTGAGCGATTCTTAGTATAGTTCAACAAAATATCTTGGTGTACTACAAGTACGAGCCTAATGACCTTTGCCACCACAACGATGACATAAATTTTTAATATAATTACATTTCCATTAGTTTCCTTTTTTGTGATTATCATCATTATTTGCCCATCTCAAGTGGTAACAATGACAACGACCACAGCTGCGTCCACATCCACATTCACGCCCCTGACCACGAGATAATTCATTTTTCACTACATTCACTTTTAGGAATGTAGTAGAGCCAGTTGGACGGGATTCATGATTCCTCATTAGAAACTCATTATGTTGTTCAGCCACCAAAAGGCATGAAATCAATTCATAATACTTTTAAAAATCTTTTTCACAATATTGTTGCTGTAATAGCACATTGGATGCATGAAATGTGAAGAATATTTTTTCTAACATGCCATCATCAATAATTTTCTCTCCACATAGTTTCAATTGATAACTAATTTTAAATAGTGTAGAATTATACTCACTAACTGATTGATTTAAAATCTTGCAAACGTAAATGAATCCATTCATGATGAGTTTTTGGAAGAATCACAATTTTATAATGGTCATACCTTTCTTTTAGGTTGTTCCAAAGAACAAGTTGGTCTTTGATAGTTAAATACTAAATTTTTAGTCCTTCATCTAGGTAGTGGTGGAGAAAGATCATGCCTTGGCTTTGTCTTTGTTAGATTCTTGATTGATTTTCTTAATAGTGTCTCATAAACCCATGACATCTAAATAAATTTTTGTATCTAGTATCTAGGATAGATAATTCTTTCCATGAATGTTAAAAGCCATAAACTCAAATTTTGTAAAATTTGACATGATGATACTATTATAAAAGTATAACAAAAGTTAAATGGAAATCAAGATTAAGAATGTTGAATAATTAGAAAGTAATCCAATAGAAAACTATAATTCAACATGAAAGTAATATAGAAACTTACTTTTCAATGATAGACCTTACAATAACGTCAATTTCTAGAGCGATCGTGCTGATAACGTGTTATAAAACTAGTTAATCAATCCACAGATTAAGAGGAGAGAAAAGTTAAAGACAAGAAAATGATAGAAGTATATTGTATATCTTCCACTTGCTCTACAACACAAATGACATGCACTATTTATAGGCAATAATGACCTAATGGAAGTTGAAGATAAAAAGGAAGAGGAAGATGGAGATGGAAGATTGACATCCATATCCTAATATTCATAATAAAAAAAATATTATTTATATTTAGAAATGAGGCAGTATATTTTATCTATTATTATAAATAGCTTAAGTATATATTTAATCTTTTATATTTACATTAATTTTTACTTTATCTCTTTAAATTTAAAAAGTATACTCTTAGTTTCATAAATTTAATGACGTTAACTTCACTGAAAAACACTGATTTAACATATGCTAAGTCATCAAATAAAAAATATTGACTTAAAATTTAAATGCTCTTACATTAACTTTTAATTTAATTTATATTCCAGAAGGATAATTTTAATTTTAAAATGTAAAAATAATTATATTAAAAAATTAAAATTAAAATTTAGAGATACTTTATAATTAATTTATTACTAAATTATCATTTAAAATTTGTCGAGTCAGCATTTTTTATTAGTGAAGTTAACAACATTAAATTTAAAGGACTAAAAGTATAATTTTTAAATTTTAAGGATTAAAATAAAATTTAATATAAATATAAAAGATCAAATGTATATTTTATTTTTTTAAATTCTTTTCATTTACCGTAAACCCATATGAAAAGAAAATAGTATATAGTCAAGTCTAAACTTGATAAAATGGATGGAAAAAAAAACTTGATATAAATATTATCCTTATTAAATTATAATATAATATATTAAATGTAATTTATAATGATATTTTATTACATATTCTATAAATTTTGAATAAAAAAATAACTTAAATAAAATTAGGTAAAGTTTTCCATATAAATATTTTTTTCTCTCTAGAAAAAAAATAAGATAACATTAAATTTTTTTTTGTTGATAAATTTAAATAAGATAATATTAAAACTTCTCATCTCTACATCAAGCCAAATAGACCCAAAGGAATAAAGAGGAGACCTTATTTGGCCAGCTCAGTGTAGGTTGGTGATCTTGGTGAAATCAAGTAGGCAACTTAATATGCTTTATTATGTACTAGATCATTATTTAATCTATTATTCCCTCATTTCTTGAATATATAGTATAGTGTTATAGGCGATGATAATCTATACAATTCATTGCATGCAGCGAATAACATAAAAAATAAATCATGTCAACTCATCATATTGAACTTGAGGTGACACACAACACCCGTAAAACTCACGATAACCTTTTTATTTTTTTAAATCAGGATAACGTTAGAATATAAAGATATCTTAAAAATATACGCAATAATTAAAATTTGAGGAGAAAACCAATGCCTTTAATTATCCAGAGGGAATGACACATGGTCATACACTTAATTACACGATTGAATACGTAGACAAGGGACTCAGTCATTTGGTCTCAAAATTTGCATTATTCTCATACTTTACTTATAATCATTAATTAGATAAATGCTGGAGGGAGTTTTTAAATTTGAATAATCAATCAAATAAATAATTAGATTATTTATTATAATCCATTCAAATCGTTTCATTATATATATATATATATTCAATAATTAGATTTTATCATAATAGTCCATTTTTTAAATAATTATATTTTTTTTCTCATTATAGACGGTTTTCTTTAAATGTATAAAAACCAAATATATAATATAAAACAATATTATATAACACACACATACATAGATAAATTATATAATTAATGTTAATTACAAATAAAAATACAATTTAAAAAATGGATAAAGATATATATACATATTTATAAAAATAATTAATTTAAAATTTATTTAATTTGAAATTAATTTTATATTAAAAAGATTTTTTCTAAAAAATTATAAAATAAATATTAATGTAAATAAATAAAAATACTATAGATATAATTGATCATGTAGTAAAATATTATATATAATAAAATTTGCATTAAATAATAGAATTTACTGTACCTAAGCTCCTTAGTGCCCTCACATGGAACGACGGGTAGAAGTCACCTTTTAGGTTGATGGGTAAAGTGATAGTTAATATTATTTTTTTATATGTAATTAATATTTTAATTTTATTTATGATATAATTTTATTTATTGATAGTGGCCGACGGAGAGGTGGTGTTTGGTGGGATGTCATGGTGGCCGATGGGGAGAGAGTGTCTGGTGGGGTGCCATGTGGTGCGAGTGTGGCATTTTAAAATTAAAAAATATATATTAATTTTGACGGAAATCTTTCCCACACTAATTTTACTGTTGTGGCATTGCAAAACGATTAGCCACAGAATTTTGGTTCCGTCGATAATTACTAATGGAAGTTCTGTCACAAATTTTGTCAGTAATTTGCTACGGAATTGCAACGGGAAAATTCTGTCAATAATTTCATGTACTTTTTTAAGTGAAAACAGTAAAAATAAATTAATAGAATGTTTTTTATATTACAATGGCATGCTAAAACTTGAAAATTACATTATACAAAAGACGTGTGTCGAGAGGGCCACAGGATCAGACCGATTCAATTTTACCGCACACGAAGTAAATCGATATTCTATCAATTTCACCTACCTATGGAATATTGACCGGCGTCGAAATTAATATTAAAAATTTCTAAAAGATAGATTGAGTATATCAATATTAAAAAAGATAGATTGGGCAGGAAGCCCAATCTATCATTTGAAAATTATTGGACAAAGATTAAATTAGCCTTCATTATAAGAGGATACTATAGTAATAACAAGGCAGCATAAGTAGACGGTGCTATCGGCGTGAATGACAGAAAAAGCTTGTGAAGGACGCATTTGGCTGAGCTGAAACTAAAAATGAGAAAGTGTAAGTAAATAGTTGACACAAATTTTCTTATTTTACTCTACTGGTAATCATGTGTGTTTTATTTATTTTAATGATTATCTTAGAAGAAAGAATTTGACAAAACTGTAGTGTCAAGTAGTTTAAGAAAGAAGCCAGAGAAATTGCGAAAAAGAACTTCAGCACACAGATGAACAATCATTTGGGAAATATAAGTCATTGTGAAAGAACAATCATTTGCTTTTCTCATGACTCAATGTTATAATAAGGTTAACATACAAGTCATAAAACTAATTGAGTCATTTACTACTCTTGTAATGGTATTTATAACTTCAGAAATAATTTTCACAACTTTAGCAAATAAGTTTAATACTCTGTAGAAAAAGTTAAGTGTAATTAGTTGGTTTAATTATTATTCCTCTAATGGGATATACAACTTTAGAAATGATACTAAGAATATCAACTTAGACATTTAATACTCTGAGAAAAGTTAAGTGCAATAAGTTAGGTCATTTAATAGTCCAGTAATAATTTTGACAACTTGGGTTAAGAAATTTAAAACTCTATAACAAGTAATTGATATCTTTTAGGTTTGCAACACTTGTAATAGAATTTACAAGTTTAGTAATTATTTTGACAACTTGAATTAAGACATTTACTAAATCGTAGAAAAACTGATAACCTTCATTGCATCAATAAATTATGTATTGTGGCTATTTTGTGAAGTGTTGATGATAATTGTTAGGGACGTAAGATTGTAATCAATGCTTTGTTTGTTGCAGGTTAGTGGGCAAGATGACATGTAATATTGTCTCAACATCTTCAAAGGAAATTTGTTATTTTTTCCATGTAGGTGGAAACTTTGTATATAATGTTGAAGGTGGAGTTAAATATAATGGAGGGGATGTGAAGGTAAAATGGATAAAGGAGGGGATGACAGTTGAAGAATTGAGGGTAATGATAGGTGGATAGTTTGGTATAGATGGTAGTGCTTGTGTCATGAAATATACAGTGAAGTTTGATGAGAGAATATTATTAAATCTCAATGATGATAGTGAAGTTTATAATCTGTTTAAGTTTAATGACAGCAGTGCATATGTTTATTTAGCAGTTAAAGTAAATGATAATATATCAGAATAAAGGGATGATCCAAATATGTAAGTGAAATTTCTTGTGTTTATTTATGGAAGTTGTTAATTATTTCGTTGTGTTAATATTTTTGCAAAACATATTTTCTTGTTGACAGTATTAAGTATTTGTTCAGAGTGTCAGAAGAAATGTGCCCCTCTTTGTAGAGCGAGGGTAACAAATTGGAGACTCTAGTTGAGCAAACTACTGGTGGATCTATAACTAATAGGGGTGGTAGAAGACTTAATTTAAGTATACCATATGGAGTACAAAGGTCACAAATATCGATGGCTGCGATGAACTCTGTGAAATGGAAGGAAGAGTTAGTTAGAGGGATGCAGATTTTTGCAAATGTGGACATATTTAAGGTGTTACACAAGTTCAGTATTGCGCATCGATTCGAGTACAAATATATAAAAAATTATAAGGATAATATGTTTGTGAAATGTAAGGTTAAAGGTTGTTCGTGGCATATTACTGCGAGAGTACTTGGCAAGAGCACACCTTTCCTACGTGTGACGAAATTCAAAAACGACCATGTTCATAGTGCCCAAGGCAATATTAAAGTGACTCATGGTGGAAGTAATACCTTGACGTCATCAATTATAATTGATGAGGTGATGGATCATGTAAACAAGCGTCCAAATAAAATAAGAAAGAGTTTAGAGAGAGATTATGGCGTGAAGTTAACATATAAGCAAGCATATAGGGCGAAAGAAAAAGCATTGGAGAATATACATGGCAGACCTGATCAGTCTTATATGTTAATACCATGGATATGTCAACAGTTGAATGAAAGTGATGACAAAACTATGGCTGAATGGGTGGCTAGTGGGAACATATTTGAGCGTGTATTCATAGCCTATGGATATTGTATAGAAGGGTTCTTTGCTGGTTGTAGTATGTCGTGTACATTGACAAAACTCATTTAAGTGGACCCTACAAGGGGACGATATTGGCAGCTACTACGTACGATGCAGACAATGAATTGTTTCCATTTGCATTAGCAATTGTAAAGGGAGAGACATTAGAGGACTATATATGGTTTCTTTATATGATTAAATGAATAGTTAGTTCTATGCAACTGACAATTGTGTCTGACCATCACAAGGCAATAACAAGTGTTGTCCAAGCAATATTCGGAGGTGACATCCATACATACTGTTATAGGCATGTGAAGGAGAACTTCATCACACATATGATTAAACTAAACAGAGATAAGAGAAAGATGAGTGGACAAGCAAGGGACGATGGACTGAAGTTGCTTAATGATATTGCATTTGTAAAGGTTGACACTAATTTTCATAAAGCAATGGAAAACATGAAAGCTTTCAATGAGCAGTTATATGAGTGGCTTGCCAATCATGGTGATGTAGAAAAGTGGGCACTCAGCAATTTTCCATTTAAACGGTGGGATAATATAACGATAAATGTTGCTAAGTCCTTTAATGCATGGATTGTGAGAGATAACATTGCCCAACTGATCCATGAGCATCGTGAGAAAGTGGCTAAGAAGATGTATACAACAACAATGGCTATGAGTAAATAGAAAAAATGGTGTAGGCCCAAACATAAATGCAAAATTTATGGAGAATGTTGCTACTGCTAGGCATATGACTCTTGTACCTTATGAAGGAGGGCATGGCTGTGTACATACATTTGAAGGAGCCCTACATGTGAATCTTGGTTCACATCAATGCAGCTGTACGGAGTGGCAAATGTCAGGTATCCCATGTGCACACTAGAAGAACATGCAAAAATCTAAATCCAATGTGAAGTTGGTTGTTAGTCTATGACAGATGATTTTTTGGTATTTAACTTTTTTGTCCATGATGCTTAGAGTATAAAAAGAAAGTGTATATTGCATGGAAGATGATGTATAGTGTTAGTCGTTGATAACAGTAGGTTAAAAGTAATAGTAATTACTGTTGTTAATTTGTTCATATGTAATATAACTGTTGTCAAGGGCAGAATGAGTAAGTTGCAAATCCCATTGAGGAAGATGCAAATACAATTGACGAAATTGCAAATCAAATTGAGAAAGTTACAAATCCCATTAGGGGGGGTTGTAAATCCCCGTGTGCAAATTACAAATCACACTGTGTAAGTTGCAACTTGCATTGGGGAAGTTACAAATTCTATTGAAAAAGTTACAAATCCCATTGAGAAATTTACAAATCCCATTTTTCAAGTTGCAAATCAATGTGCAAGTTGCAAATTATATTTGGAAAGTTGCAAATCATTATGCAAGTTGCAAATCACTGTGCAAGTTGCAACTTGTATTGGGGAAGTTATAAATCCCATTGAGGAAGTTGCAAATCTTATTGTGCAAGTTGCAAAAGTATTGTGCAAGTTGCAACTTGCATTAGGGAAGTTAAAAATCCCATTGAGGAAGTTATAAATTCCATTTTACAAGTTGCAAATCACTGTGAAAGTTGTAACTTGCATTGGGGAAGTTGCAAATCCTATTGAAGAAGTTACAAATTCCATTGTGCAAGTTGCAAATCACTATGCAAGTTGCAACTTGCATTGGGAAAGTTGCAAATCCCATTGTGCAAGTTGCAAATCACACTGTGCAAGTTGCAACTTGCATTGAGGAAGTTGCAAATCCCATTAATGAAGGTGTAAATCCTATTGGGGAAGTTACAAATCACTGTGCAAGTTACACCTTGCATTGGGGAAATTACAAATCCCATTGTACAAGTTGCAAATCACTGTGCACATTGCAACTTGCATTGGAAAAGTTATAAATCCCATTGAAGAAGTTGCAAATTCCATTCGGGGAGTTGTAAATCCCCTTGTACAAGTTACAAATCACACTGTGCAAGTTGTAACTTGCATTGGGGAAGTTACAAATCCCATTGAGGAAGTTATAAATCCTATTAGGAAAGTTGCAAATCACATTGAGTAAGTTGCCAATCCCCTTATGCATGTTGTAACCACCATTGTACAAGTTACAAATCTTAGTGGGGAAGTTGCAACCACCATTGGTGTACTTGCAAACACCATTAGGGAACTTGCAAATCCCCTTCTGTAGTTACTTGCAAACATCATTGACAAATGTTAATAGAATGCGATATCTGAGAGAAAGTATGTACATAGTGATTACAAAATTTTGTCATAATCATTACAAGGTTAACAGTCTAACCGTCGTACAGGGAAATGTGTTTGCCTAATGTCACCAGTTCGTGACTGGGTTAACTTCGCACAAATGAAGCATTACCAAAATTAACATTACAACCATTTAAACATCATTTGGTGGCCGTTGCACTCTTACTTTTTGGAAGTAGGCTTAACGTAAATTCCTGACTTGAGTTTAGCTCGTGATTAACTAGCCACCACAATAAGTTTCACCTTAACTCTGCAACGTGTTCATCATCGTAGTCAAGTGCAACATTGGGCTCCCATTTAATCAACCAAATCAGTACATGCACCTACAGTCTCACCTGCATAGAGAATGATATCAACAATATGACCAACTTATACCAATTGATAGCGGACACATCTTAACAGTAACTAATTTAATGACTTACAAATTATTTTGTGCAAGAACTTGGGCCTAAATAATTTCACCCTTCATCTTTTTCCCCTTCCCAAGGAAGTTAGGTTTAACTAAGTCAATTATATCATAAAACCTATCTCTCTGCTCATAAGACAAATGCATAGGTTAGCCATTATAGTCATTACCAATATATAGATGTAAGTGGTGAATCAAGTACTCACGCATGCTTTGACAACAAACATCATCTCATTCCCTGTTGCACTCGTCTTCTTTCTCTTATGATTGTAAACGTTTTTGGCCAATGAATCCAAGACGTAGAAGTTCATTGTCCTCGGCTTTAATGCAAGACATAACCAATGAGCTCCGACAAGTGTAGGCCCAAGAATCAAATTAGAATCGCCAAACTTATAACCAACATATTCAGGCATAAGTTACTTCTTCTTTGAATTCATATTCCAAGTGATCGGGTTAGATGCCATAATTGTCTACAAAATATATTGAAGGTTATTAACTCATCATGTTCACAACAAAAACTGATGTCATAACAACCTCACCATAAAGTCATCGTCGAAAAGGTGTCGCCTCACTTGTCATTCCTTCTTCCTATCATCCATTAATGTCTTACACACCACTGACATAACCTGTACAAAGCAGCAACAATCACATCTTATATAAAGCAACAATGCAAATCCCTCACTCGATTACAAATTAAGATAAGTTATTATACACTTACCCTGTTACTTATTCTTTGAATGCCACTAAGTGTGTAAAGCTGATCGTGACTGATATCTTCGTCCAGTATGTTGACCAAAACCCTGTACTTTTGTCGTTAGCAACACGTGGATAGCAAATCACAAAAGCCAACAGATACGACTTAACATGCCCAAACTTACTGTTGGCCTTCCTCATACGAACACATGCTGCTTATCATTATGAAAAACATATCTTTTGCATTTGTCGACCTATTTTTCTTCTCAACAGCCTTCGTCAGCACCCACGGAGACAACACTGAAGCTGTAGGTCTCTTTTGGCATTTTGATCTCCTAAGATGTACTTCCTTCAACACTTCTGCCCCATCCATTTCGTGGCCTTTAGAATCTATAGAGATAGAGATGGGGTCATCATCACTCACTTATCCTTTCTCACCAGCCTCTTCTTCTGCATGTTCCTTACTACCTTTGTGTCCTTCTCCTTCTCTGTCTTCCTTATCCCCTTATTCTCCCTCAGCAGCTTCTCATCCTTCATCTTCCTTATACCCTTCTTCTCCTCTCACGACATGCTTCTAGCATTTCACCCTCATATCCAACAAAATCCTCTTCTCCTTGACTTCCTTGTTCAATGTTCATTTTATCTTCTCTATGACTCTTCCCATGTCTCTGGAGCTATACCTTCAGTAGCTCTTACTCAACTACATTGATAAGTCGATTACTGCTCTCTTCAATTGTACCCACCAATCGTGAATGCAACTCCTTCAACTCCTGCAAAACACAATCAGAACGTGGTCAAATACATAACTCAGTACTGCAACATTAAACTATCAAATCTTAACCATTAAACTCAGTACTGCAACATTAAATGAATAACTCAGTATTGCAACACATATTGGGTCTAAATGGATTATTGTGGCGTCTTTCACCTCCCTCTCTTAACTATGAGCTTCAATGTACAAAATTCCCTTATAGCTCTCTATCTCAATCTGTACCATTTCCTTCAACCTCTCATCAATCCAAAAATGTATAGGTTTGGTGGACTCATATAGTCCAACTTTTAATAATACAAAATACTGACTGAAATATAACTGCAACACCAACAACATAAGCTATAACATTTTCAATAAAAGGAAATATGTACAAGCATAGATAAGAAATATATACCAACAATAAGTAGATGCAGCCTTCCATGTTGCACCTCCTTCCCTTGCTCTTTTTCAGAGAATTCACATAAACCGCCATCTCTTTCCATAAAATATTTATGATGTATGTGGCCAAATTAAACCGCTGAAATCTACTCATGGTGCATGTTATCACCTTTAACAACTTCTCACTCACTATTGTGCTCGCAGTAGGAGCCAGAAATATCCCAACCATATATATCATAAACAGCAACTCGAATTTATCTCTTTGCTGACCAGATTTTATATATCTGAGTATTTTGGTATATGACACTTTACTATACTGACTCTTTAACATCTTGAATATCTTATCGTCATTATCAATATCTATTCTTATGTCCTCCCCATTACAAGGTACATCAAGCAACTGCTTAATATATTTTGGCCTTATTCCTTTTGTCCTCCCCAGATTCTAAATTGATGAGTTGGGGGATCATTTGACTAAATCAATGAGGCTAATAAGTTCCGGGGGAGTCTTGTCGTTCCTACGTGAAGCAAGTTGTGAAACCCTAAAGTTTTCACCCTGCCTACTAACCCTTCATCTTTCTTGACAAACTCTATCAGTGCCTTCAACTAACGGGGTAAACACTGAGTATTGAATGGAACTTCATTCTCTGTCCCTTTCTTCTCCCTCTTCTCATCAGCATGTGAACTCTGTAACTGTTCTCTATATGACTTCTGCTTATCAGTAGACAACTCCTTCCACGCTAATACTGCCTGCTTAGCCTGCTTATGCATGTTCTTTAACTTCCTACCCGAACAGATAAATTCATTACGAAAGATAATGTACGAATTCCTAACCTCTTTGCTTGTCCCTCCTTGAAATGCCATTTTTGTTGCTAAAAAACAACTAATACATAGTAAGTTATATAAATAGGTGTAGCTCAATATTATGTAATGCTAATTTGTCATTGCTTCTAAAACATCCTCATTTTCATACATCTTAGGGACTAAATGGTAGCATTATGAACCACTTCTAAGGTCATTGAAGTCAAATTACTCAATTTGAAATTTTTACTCTTAGCGAGTGCTATTCACTGTGTAAATTCTAGAGGAGTGACCTGACTTCAAAAAATCATAACTAATTCTAGAAAAATTGAAACGAAGTGGTTCAAATTGCTACATGAAGCTAACTTAATGCTCTTTTAGGGAAAAATAACTCGTTAACCAAGCATTGACCTGGTCAATGTCAGTAAATGTCTAAAGTTTACTGTTCATCAAGTATTTTTCCCTGATTCTAGCATTTTGGTCCCAACATCTGCACTATCCAATCTCCAGCTTCTCTCCATGATTCTTCAATCTTCTTCTAACATACCTGTAGGATTGAGATTATATGGAAGGGGATGATATTTCTTGGGAAAATCTCAGTAGCAAACAGAAACCATACAATGTATGCAACTATATGCTTGATGTTACTATGTGTGTACTTAATGATCATGATTGCATCATGATAACATACATGCTTCCATGTTACTTAAATATAACATATGGCCATAGCATAACAAGAAACAGAGTATTACTTAATCATACATGCTTCACATCATCAATGTAAGAAAATATCACATAAAATATCCAAGCAGTATAGGCATATAAGTAGGTAAGTCTACTACCTTGCGTGAAGCCTTTCCTTCCAGCTCTTAACCTTGTCTCTAAGGTCCCATCTATTCATAAGTCAGAGCCTATATATAGCATAATAATATCTTTATTATTATCCAGTATAGCTCTACTTAACTCATGCTTAACTAGGGGTGATATTCTTAATCAGATATTCCCCTGACTTTCTTTCTACCTTTAGCTACCTTTATCAATAGAGATATTTCTCTATTCTAATTTTTAATAGCAATCCTCTACTTTATTAGAGCAGTGACTCGATAACTTACTTACCTCATTCTTAAACTCTACCCAATCCCTAAGCTCCTTGAACTACTCCTGGCTCCGCAAGAACTCCTTACTTTCTTTCTCTTCCTTCCTTTCTTTCCTTCCCTCTTCTTTCTCTTCTTTGCCTTTGCTTGGCCGTGGGAATGAAGTGAGGGGGAATGGTCTATTTATAGGTGAGTAGAGGTGGAATGAATGGCTCAGATCGAATCGTGATGAATGGCCCAAATCACTTAGCTTTCTCAAGAAGCTTCGCTTGCATCATCACGATGACATCACCTTCCTTTATGACTCACCAATATGACATCATCTAAGGACACCTCAGGGGGTATGTGGCACAATTGGTGGGGCCCTTGGGACACCTCACCAGCTAACTCAGCCTCTCCAGAGAATTCCAGAGTCTTTTCCTGTAATAAGCAGCCGAGATTATGCCACGTGTCCTTTTTACTTTTTCTCCTTTTTCTAATCTCATGACATGTGTCCTTAACTTTTTTTTCTTTTCTTGTAATCATGCCATGTGGCACTTTGTGGGTCCCTTTTATGCTACCTCATGATTCCAGATCACTTTTCCCAGTTCTATCTTTGATCGGGTCACTTTACTTTATTAAAAAGCATTAAAATATTATTTTAATGCCTCTCAAACTCCCATAACTACTAGGCCTACGTTTTTGGGCTTTTAAATATCATCTTGGGTTTCTAACTAAGCCCAAGCACTCTGGTGGCTTAGTTCCCAAGAAACACCTGTTACTTTTCCATTATGCCCATAGGGACTTTCACTATTTTCCCTGAAATTTCACTTTCTTACAGTTTAGTCCCTAAATATTATTTGTATACTTCTAGGACTCCTGCATAATAGGGCCTAGTAGCCTGCCTTTTTCAGGCTACAAACTGAGCTTCTATACCTAAAATTTAGGATATGACAGCTTCCAATATAAGTGCTTCATGCTTCATAAAAGAATGCCAATATGTCTTAAAACTGAGCATCTTATTGCAGATATCAAAATATGTTTCTGCTACAAACCACCGTGCCTTAAATCATAGGCATCTGTCCTGCTACCTTTAACTCATTGCCTCTAAGATTTTAGGCATTTAAACAGTATGGAAGTAGAGCAGACACACATATACTAATTAACTACAATAAGCATAACATGAGTAGATTGAGTTTTTCAATCGTCAAGTTACTAATGATATTACAAAGTCAGGACAAGTTAGAAATCTCAATCATCTTGAATCATAAATTGGGTTCAACCCTTGAATCGACAGGCATCAAAATTATAAACCCTAAATATTAGGAAAACATGTTTGAAGAATATCATGCACAAGTTTCTTCCAAACCGATCAGATTTCATTCATATAACCAAATGAACATAATGTTAATGAAAGTATTCTAATTTATAAACAGCGGTTGGTTGAATGGTAAGAGGCATAGCACATTTAAGTAAAATCTTCAATTCGAGTTTTGTGGATGGGGAAAAAATACAATATAAGAACTTCCCCCTTATTGGGACTCAACCCAACTCAAATTCTGGATCAATGGGTAGTTATATTAAATCGGCCAACAAAAAATACATCAAATTTTAAAAGGACAAACCGAACAAAAAAAGATTTTAGATAAAGCTCAAGATAACCATTTTAGATAAAGAACTTAACAACAACAAAAAAAACCTCACCTTTATGTTGGAAGATAAACCGAACAGAAGACTATAGAATCCCAAGTGTGGATTAAGAGTGTTCAAGTAATCTTCGTCACAGAACTATCTGCAATTGCCAAATCCGGTTGAATGCAACAAGCAATACCTACGTAAGGGTGATGACTATAGATAATATATGATAGATGTGAAAAAACGAAAGGTTCCCAGCAAGGCATCTTACCTAATCGCAAAACCCTAATCTTCTTCCCACTCCTAAATGCAAAATGACCTTCGACGATGACAATCTTCGACAATAAAAGCATCTGGCAGTCTTTTATGGTCAGGGAATGAGGCTTCAATGGTGCTAGATTCAGCCTTCGTGGTGTTGGAATGAGGTCACCAAATTTCAAGTGTGCTCCAACGACTTAGACTCTCTCTTGAGCTGATATGCGTGTTTAAGAATGATGTCCCCTGCCTTTATCTTTATTTATTGAGGGTTATTTTAGTCTTTGCTCTAGAATTTTTAAATAACAGATTGTGCCTCCTGTCCAAATTATCTTTTCCAATATTGATGTGCCCAAAGTATCATTTTAAAATTTAAATGGATTTTTTTTGTCTTTCTTCCATATATTTATATATTTATGGAAGCTGGCAATCGACAGCTGATTTTTAAGTTTCGAGAACATGAGTGAGGTTGTTAGTCCCCACAAAAGAGTTAGGCATTATCTGATTGAGGAGTTTTTGAAGAAGAGAATGGGATAGGGAAGGTATAAGTATGTTGATTAAAAAAATAGAAGGGAGGAAAAGTTTAAAATTTTATCATTTTATACTTTTTTTATTTAAATTAAGGATTTTTGGAGAGACAATTTTTTTTGATTTTAATATTAAAAAATACCATTAGTTTTTTTATTATTTCAATATTATCCTTTTGATTTAAAATTATTTTTTATGTTACATACCAATACCAATATTACTTTTTTTTTACATTTTTTTATTATTATCAAATAAAATAGTTGTGTTAGATATATATTTTAGATTATTTATAAGAATATTCTTATCATTTTGCGTAAGTTTATATATAATTAATATAAAAACATATTTTAAAATAAGTACATTAATAAAAAATAATTATAAAATTAATGAGAGAATGTTAATATTTCTTTTATATTTTTTAATTTCTTAATTTTATATGATATTAAAAATATATTAAAATTAATAAAATAATATGTTTTAAAGGGCACATAAAAATATATTTATTAATTTTTAATTATTTTTTTTAAACTAAATAGAAGATTTCTCCTCCTCTATCTATTCTCCAATCAAATAAAATTTATAATTTAATTTACCTTTCCTCCTTCAGTTCAACTAAACAAAACCTTTACGTGGAGTTTCTACCCCCTCTTTTCCCATTTCATAAATATCGATCGCCAGTTCCATTGCTTCACAAATAATCCAAATTAAGGAAATATATATCAAATATTTATTGAACTTATTCGATCAGTTTGGTTTAATTTCTAGAAAAAATAATTCCCAATTCCTACTTCAACTCTGTTCCCATCTGAACCAGAGAATCTGAAACCCCTTCTCGATTCACAGTCACACTCCGACATTGCAAGCCTCTCTGTTCGGAGTTAATCGCGGAGCATGGTTCTTCTTGATCTGTGCTCTGATGGGTACATGAACCGAAGAACTCTCATCCATCACATAAGCAAAAAAACCCATAGAAAAGCACCTTCTTGCTTCTGCATTATTATTATCATTAGAATCATCGAAAATGCTACTAACTTCACCGTTTTTGTTATTATCAACATTCCTGATCTTTCCTAGTTTCACAGTGAGGCTTCGCCAAAATCGTTATTCGAGTCGAACTGAGTCGACCTGGATCAAGTTTCGTCTGTTTCTGGCGCAATTTCTCTAGAGTTGTTGTCGCTTCCAGATGCTAGGACGAGAACAATGGGGGAACAAGCGTTGGTGGAGGAGAAATAATTGAGCAAGTAAGCTCGACAGATAGGGCAGGTTGGGCAACAATCGGAGCTTGTCGTCTGGCTCAAATCTCGACAAACAAACGGCGCAATCGAAAGGGTTCTTGAATCCGACGATACAAGGCTCGGCGAAGATACAAGGCTCGACAACCGACTGAGAAGCGTCCGCGAAAATCCCTGTTCTCGGCGAAGGCTGGCAGAGACGGAGGAGAGAGATCGGTGAGGATTTCTTGCAGAACTCGGCGAACGGTGGTAGCCACGGAGGAGAGAGATAGGTGAGGAGAAATGGAGGGGGCCAAGGGAGAAGAGAAATGTCGAGAGAGATGAGACAGAGTGCTGAAGAAGACGACTGCCGAGGGAGAGGAGAGTCTCACAAAAAACAGGGGACGAGATGGTCAATTTGATACAAAAAAGTCCTTTTTACATCTATAGAAGTTATTGTCACAAGTTTATCTAAAAATTATGGTTTACTTCACAAATTCTCCTGCACATTTTATGGCACCACCCTCACTGAGATAGTCGCCGAGATTCACTGAGCGTCCGAAAGTTGCTTACGACCAATTCAGCGACAAAATTCCGGTGATTTCGTTGGCAGGGATAGATGAGGTTGATGGCCGTCGAGGTGCAATTTGTCAGCAGATAGCGAAGGCCGGTGAAGAATGGGGCATTTTCCAAGTTGTTGGCCACGGAGTTGACACCAAACTCGTCTCTGAAATGACTCGTCTCGCCAGAGAGTTCTTTGCCTTGCCTCCAGATGAGAAGCTTCGCTATGACATGTTTTGGGGCAAAAAAGGCGGCTTCATAGTTTCCAGTCATATGAAGGTAATGATTTCTGTGATGCTTTTATTAATTTTGCTATTCGTTATTATAAGGGATTTGGGTTATGTTATGCGATTGATAATTAATGAGGGAGCACGCATGCATATAGGGAGGGAGAGATGGATCGTTATAACAAAAAAAAACAAGAAGAAAAAGAAAAAGGGAGTGCAAGACTGGAGAGAAGTGTTTATATATTTTTCATATCCAAAGAGAAGCAGAGACTATTCGAGGTGGCCAGAAGGATGGAGAAGGGTGACAGAGGAATATAGCGAGAAGCTTATGGGTCTGGCAAGCAAGCTGCTGGAGGTGTTGTCAGAAGCAATGGGATTGGAGGAGGAGGCTCTGAAAAAGGCATGCGGGGAAATGGAGCAGAAGCTAGTGGTCAACTTCTACCCAAATGCCCGCAGCCTGATCTCAAGCGGGGAAAAGAGAGAAGAGAGAGGGGGGGGGGGGGGCGCTGTTGTGGCGCGCTTCAAGCTACCAGGAATAACGGGAACACCTGGATCACCGTTACGCCTGTCCACGTCAACCTCGGCGATCATGCCCATGTGAGTACCAGCATCATACGCAAGATCATTTTACCGTTTTTTACTCAAATCATCACACACTAATATTTTCATATGCTTTAAAATAAAAAGCTTTATGTGAAGTTTAAAAATAGAAAAGACAAAATTAACTCCAGTAATTTATCTGAACAATTGATAATACAGCACTTAGAGTAATGGGAGGTTCAAGAAAGCGGATCACCAAGCAGTGGTGAACTCGAAGTGCAGCAGATTGTCGATAGCAACATTCCAAAATCCATCACAAGAATCTGAGGGACAATAATCTGTGCTTGAGGAACCAAAAGAAACATGGTACAGAAATTGTATTTACAGAGAACGAGATGTGTTAACGTAAAGTCACTGTTATGTAGAGCAATTTTATTCGTGGTATTTTAGAAAACAATTTTCAGTGTACAATTTTGATAATTTTTTTTATTCTTTATAGCATTTGGCTCAAAAACCCTCTACAGATGACACAAACATCACAAGCTAAACTCTCCCGAGACTACCCTTTGCGGATGCAACGAAGCAATCTTACAAGACTAAAAGATGTTTTTTGATATTAGAAAATTTATATAAATTCAATACCAGTTCTTTAGAACACCACCATAAGACTCACATTTATAAAATATTTATAAAATTATCTATCAAAAAATTACAGAAAGAACTAAATTTACAGTTATTATAAAATATAAATCTATTTTTTAAAATTTATATCAATTCTTATTAGCAAAAAGTTCTCCATATTGAATACATAAAACCACGCCAGAGGTTTCGAAGTCAACAAACAGATTTGATAATCAAGGCCGAGTACACAACGCACGAGATAATCAATCGGGAAGGACTGGTGGGTCAGATTACGCCACATCCCTAGGGAAGACGTGGTTGCAGACTTAGTACCTGATTCAGTATTTGTGAATTAATTTTAGATAAAATCTCAATTTAAAAATATTTAAAATAAATAATAATTTTTATTTAATATTAATTTTAGCTAAAATTTCAATTTAAAAAATTTTAAAATAAATAATCATTTTTACTCTGAATTAATTTTAATCAAAACCTCAGTTTAAAACAATAATTTTAAATAAACTACTGAATTTTATAACAATAAAAAAACTTATAGACTATCCAATTATTATTTTACTCTTATTTTTTCTTATACTCTCTCTCCTCTCTTTTCTTCATACTATCTCCTCTTTCCTCTCTCTTATTTATTCTCTCCCCTCTCATCTCTCATACTTTAATCAAATCATACCCTTTTTAGTAATTTATTAATATAAAAAATAATTCTACTACTAATTATCCAAACATCCCTATTTTCAAAATCTATTCTCCGGAATTTATTCTTCCCAAAATCTATTCTCCAGAATCTATTCTTTTCAAAATCTATTCTCCAAAAACTAATCCAAACACACCCTTAGCAGTACAGGCCCATGAAGAACGTGGTTAAAAACGATAACCCAGCCAAGGTTTCGGCGACCGAATAAAATGGGACCAATATAATTATAATTCGCCGAGCATCAGAGTCTTGGCCCAAAAAGAAGAGGAGCACCATCGTGTGTAACACAGCTCACCCAAAAATCTATCATGAATATTTATATAAATAATTATACATCTTTCAGATGAATTGTAACGCACTGCCACTAAATCATGCAAGCATAACGAGCCTATCAAGAAAATCCACTTTTTTGCTGAAAATACATGCTGGAAAACCAAAACAAAACTCAAGCAGCCACTGCATGCAACAACCTTCTAAATAGTAATATAATCAAATGTAACATTACATTACATTGACGGGTTGTATAGGTGCCATTCTGTGAGTTTTACACCTGCAAATGATATGCATTTATAATTCAGTTCCATTTGAACAACCACATTTAGTCATTTACAACACAATCAACACCCTTCCACCCAAAGTCAAGAAGCATGCAGGCAAATTATGAATTTGAATTTTAGTCATAAACTATCGTGGCATTAAGAAGGCAATAAAAACGTAGTTGTTGCTCGTTTAATAAATCAATATAAATATCCGGGCAACGACGTCCTCAATTTTTGTGTTTTCCTAGGCAACGATAGCAACATAGATGCTTCTCCATGTTGAGGAAACAACTGCAAACAAGGAAATCTAAGCCCTGGATGAGTCAAAATAAGATTTTTCATTATCTTAGGAAACGGTTTGCTGATTCAGGCACAAGGAAAATCACTGCCAGCCAATGTTAGAATACTTGTTTTTAATGAACCAGATGTTTTTTCTGGTCGAATTAGTGTACCAGATTTAAGCAAATCAATAATGTCAACATATACAATGGCTTGGGAAGCATTTAAACAAAAAGTCCTGAAAATAAATAATCTGCAATTCCCAATTCCCTCCCTCTCTATACTAGGAAAACTATATAGAGGAGAGAATGACCTGTTACACTGTAGTCTGGAAGCATAATTGTGATTGTTGCAATTTGAGCACATCCAATCTCCATTACGCCATTGCTTTGCTCTGATAAGTCAAGAAATTTCAAGCGTATAAATTATATAAGTCAAGAAATTTCAAGCGTATAAATTATATCTCCCAAAAGCATTAGTAATTGGTGGAACCAACTCCAGAACTTATATTATTTATGTATAAAAATCCTGCTAGTCAATATTGGCAAAGAAAGAAGCATATAAAAGCTAAACCAAGGTCCCTATGCACTTGAGATGCGTAGGATCTTCATTGTAATTCACTCACAGTACGCTTAACTTCCTTTCCCAGCCCACTGCCACACACACCCACACATTACCCATCACTAGCCTACTCTCTCCCACACACCCCTCAAGCATTCCACGTGACTCAGCCTTAGCCCATTAGTTAGGGGCCCATCACTTCCCAGCCCTCAGTTTCACCTTACCCTCAAGGTGAGAATAAGAAATGGGAAGTGGTGGGTTCTTTATACAATTGTGATTATTAGTTCCATGACCCGTTGCACTACATAAAACCAAGCCGTGTCTTCTTATGCTTGCAGTCACTGTACCATGCAAACCAGAATATAAGCAATGATGTTTTCCATCAATCCGCATGTGGCAAATCTGACGCATGCAGTTGGTACTTTCAGCTCAACAATCATATCAGGTTCCAATAAAACTGGTCTAGGAGCTGTATAGCACTGTTTGAAAACATGAATGAAATCCCACTCAACTTACATGCCCAATTAAAAACTGAGTTTGCAGCTTCTTTGAAAACTTTCTCCACATTCCTTTTCTGGCCAAGGACATAATTACAAACTTTAACAGGACATGACCAATAATTGATAGCTCCACCCAGAATGGGTGGAAATTCAATACACACACAGCTCAGCCATCAAAACACCAAAACTCAGTGCAGGTGCTCCATGTGAGTGAACACCTTCAACCAGAAATTCATTCACAATACTCCCTCTCACACACAAAAGACTTTGATCCTTAAAGAACCATCCCAATTTATGATTTTTATCAACACAAATTCATTCACAATACTCCCTCTCCAAATGACCCTTTCATTTACTATAATAGTTTCTTCAGGCGATACCAACACTGAATCACCAACTTGTATATTGGGAAAAGTGTGATAATGATGAAAAGAAACAATAGAGACAAGATGATTGAAGAGCTAATTCATTGAACTTGTAACAAGGGTTTGATGCAGATCCAGGGAACTTTTTTAGTACTTAAAAATGCTAATCTAACACTTCACAGACACAAGGGGAAAACAGTCTTTTAAAACAGCAAAAGTATATAGAACCTGAAGATCTCCAGTCCTTCACCTGCAAACAGAAGAAACCGCTCAAATATGCTTGTATGCTGTGACTCACTAACTAGCGGCTACCAGAAAAGGCAATTTTTGGAAGCTCAGCAATGCATACACCAACATAATTGCCTTAGAGTTGAGAACCTCACTGACACTTTTAAAAAAAGAATACACAAATGAAGAAGCCCCAAGTTGCCCCAAGCTCCTCAGAGTGGCTGGATGCAGCAGTCGACAGCAAAGACACCCTCTTCCTTCGAGTAAGATATGTTGCATCATTCTTTGGAGGCTTTATATGTATGGTTTCTTCTAGGTCAACCCAATAACGCTGGGTAGGTTTAGAATTTCTAAGTTAGGGGTTATCAAATAAAGCCCACACAAGTTTTAGACCACCGGTGATTTAGGCATCTTCCCCAATCAGTTAACCTAACCTGGTCTAGTCTCCAATTTCTCTCCTCTTTCCTGTCATTGTCTTCAGCCTTAGACCAGATTATCCTTTGCTTATTTTTCCCCAGCGTTTGGCTCCAATCTTCATTCCATCTAAGCAACCCCTCACTCTCTCTTCGCACTTCCTGGTTCAATGAACGCCCAGGCTATGGGATTTATTTTCTTGCATTGACAGCTGCTTCAATTAAATGTACAGTCATACTACCTTCAGCACCATTTTTGGCGTCATCCTCCATGCAGTTCAACTCATGCTTGCCCTTTCTGTTCTGCTTCAGCTTTTTTCCTCCTTTTCCCTAATAATCCTTAGTAACTCCTCCAACATATGTTTCACTCTTTTCAAGTCCCTGCGCCATTTCTCCATTCTCCATTTGGAAAATCTTCTTTCATCATCTTACAGAAAGATTCCCATTTTTCCCCTCCTCTTTTTCCTGAATTATAACCACTCTAATACTTTGATGGAATTAACTTCAGAAATTATATTATCTATGTATTAAAATCCTGCTAGAGTGCAAGTCTCACAAGAGTAGCTACAATATTAGCAAAGACAACAGCAATAAAAGCTAAACCAAGGTCCCTATACATTTGAGAGGCATAGGCTCTCCACAGTATGCTTAGCATCCTCTCCTGGCCCACAGCCACACACACACAAAGAAATTTTATAAAACTGCCACATATGTATGCTTAAGATCCTCCCTCCTTATCTCACTCACTCTCTCTCTCTCTCTCCACACATTCTGTGACTTGGCCTTAAATCATTAGTTACAGGTCTTAAATCGTTAGTTACAGGTCCATCACTAATGAGGAAGTTGTGTTACTTCTATTTTTGGATCAACAAAACTTAATATGCAACACTTTTTCTATTTCTAGAGAAAAAATTACGAAAAAAACCACCATTCACTTCTGAAAGCAGCATGCCATGCACAAGAAATCCTTAGTAATAGGAAAAACTTGTGCTTATAACCAGAGGAGAGGAGGAGAGATTCAGTTAGAAAAATATTACCAAATTCATTCAGTTGTGCAATCCACAAAGAAACTAACGTCTTGGAATAAAATGAAGCTGGCAAGAGCAAGTAATTACCCTTTTCCAAGGAGTGCAGGTGTAGTAATTTGTGGAGGAAATAGCATGGGCATTGGCAAACTTGGAGCAGCACTCGAGTTTATAGTGGCAGAAGGGAAGACTCCATATTTAGAATCTGCACTGGCCCCTACCACTTGCTCCACACTTGTATATGTTTGTTGCTGCTCATTTGTCTAAATATTTTATAAAAAGAGTGGCAAAAGTAGAAACAAGAGTAAACATACTAATCAAAAGAACAAATGTTAAGACTAAAGAACTTGATTAGAAGTATAAAGGATAGCAAATTCTTACATGTCCTACATTCAATCTCTTGTTATCCCAGTCATAAACCAACTCTTCAGAAGCTAATCGTTTTGTCCCAAGTGCTTTATGCCAAAAGAGAGGAACAAGTGATAAAATCTAACATCAATTGCTAAAAAAGATCACATTCTAAACACTAAATGACAAGAAATCTCCTAATTATAAATGTGATGAGCCCCATAAGATGCAGTTATGAATTTTGCACCTACTGTACTAAATCCAGAAAAAGAAATCATACCAGGTGGAAAGGCGTTGCATTTTTTACACTGCAAAAAACAATAATAATAAAAAATGAATGAGAAGAATAGTGAATATTTACACGGTTACACCCTCAAATAATTTGACGTCATTTAAAAGTTAAACGTAAACAGAATACCTGGGAACGTGATGAATAATTATGGAAGCCACAATTACAGATCCAGTCCCCATTACGCCATCCTTTTGGAACAGATAAGTTTGGGTTGGCAGAATTATCATAAGGAAGTCCAGAACCATAGTTTCCACTTGGTAGCCATAGGGAAACTGGCGGAGCACTATTTCCAATCAATCCAACATTCATTTTCTGATCAGGCACTCCTGGAGCCCGTGAAAAATGATGTGAATAAGTTGGAAAAGATGCTCCAGTCATTGCGATTGCTGGCATGGCTGCCACCTCCTTTGGTTGTCCACACTTTTTGCACTTCTCTCTTGATGCATAATTGTTGTTAGTGCAACCTAGTTTCCATTGCATACAACCCCATCCCGTAATACATCATGGGAAAAGGAAACCAATCATATGAAGTTACGGACACCAACACATCCATCCCACACAAAAGGCACAAACAGCTCAATTATTTGATACCAAGTTCTTCATCTTTATTTGCAACATAAGATTAGTAAATGACCTCAACATATTTAAGTCTCATTCTGTTACTAATAGGAAAGACTGCATGTATATGAAAAATATACATCTTAATGCTTAGTGAAATACATTGCAGACCCTAATCTAATGAGATTTTAAAAGAAATAACATACAGAAAAATATCAATGAAATTATAAGAAACCAACTTTCGCCAAATTTTAGTTATATACTTACCATAAAGATATGCAAATAAGGGTTCTACCAACCTAGAATAAGAGCTTCAATAAGTATAAAGCGCTTTTTTTGGGAGGGGGAGCAGAATAAACAACTTGCTAGCTTAAATGGGGCTATTAAGACCATACTAAACATTCAAATTAGTTGTCTTGTCTCAAAGCATGCTAGTAACGAGTATCTATCCATTTTTAATAAGTGATCAGATTCAAATCACAATTTTTCCCTATATTAGCCACAATGAAAGAAAATACTATACTCTACGAGACCTCAGAACTGAAAGAACATCCAACTTCATTTCCGCATTTGTTCCATAAGAAAGAAGAGAAATGCACAAGCCTGAGAAGAATGATGGATAACCTTAAGACATGAATCGGTATGTGGCACGTCATATATTTATAGGAAAAAGTACTGCAGTTACCTATACTTTACCCAAATTTTTAATTTAATAGCTATGTGTTTTCCTCTCTTAATTAACTCCTGTACATAGGGCTAACGGTGCTAACAAAGAAAAATTATAGGGAATAATGGTGCTAACAGACCAAAATTAATGATTTAATTTAGAGAGAAAAACAAACAAGTACCAAATTAAGAATTGATGGAATGTATAAGTACCTATAAAATGGTTTTCCTTATATTTATATTAGACATGCCATAGATGATGTGAACGGTTAAACGAAAGACTCAAAATCACACAAGATCAAATCAAAATTCACGAAAGCTAGAAAATCATATTAGAGAATTTGAATTAACAAGGAAATTTCAAAAAGCGAGTTGTTTCTCTCAATATCGAACTCATCAGACATATTCATTTTTGTGTCGTTCAACTATAAGATTACACTGGAACTTGTTCTTCAAAAGTTTCAATCTCGTATAATCTGATTTTCTAGCTTGAGCTGTGATTCAATTTTGTGGGTTTGAGAAAATTGATGTCTGAGGACTGACATCAGAAGAATTTTTAATTACAATTTGACAGTTTAGATTGCGTTCTAAATCAATGACCATATATTGTGGTCATGTCCATGCTCCAGCAACAACCCATAAACTTCCAGGAAACAATTGGATGTTTCGAAGGTCATTCCCAAGCCACAAGCATACCAAATGAACCTACAGGTATGCTAACTTAAGGTAACAAAAACTGTATATCATTACCTAAATCAACTGGAGAATCGTGACCCACAATCAACCTAAGCAGGTGGGCCATAAGCCAGTGAAAAAGTTAAACTAAAGTCAGAGTGGAAAGAATAAAAGAAGCTTGACGATTAATTAAATCATAGGCAAAGAAAAGAGGCGAGCAAGGGTAAGGAGCTAACCTGTGCAGATCCAATCACCAATACGGGGTAGCCACTTAGAATCGGCAGGGGTTTCGTTGTCGACAAGAAGGCGAGGTTGCTTGCAACGATTGCAGAATGACCGGAAGGCATAGTTCCTGTTATTACATCCACTGCACTCCCAATCCCCTTCTCTGCCTTCTCTCATTCTTTTCTTCTCACTGATAGCGTGTGTGTGTGTCTCTCTCTCTCTATATATATATCCGAGAGTCAAATTAGAAGTACAGAACGCGAGAAAAAAGAAAGGGGAGAAACAAGGGTTTTTGGTTCTGAGACAACATAAAGAGAGGGAACGAGAAGCCGAATTGAGCAGCGGATCATTCACTGCTGTAAATACAATCGATCGTTCATGTTAATAAAAAACAAAAACAAAAAATGGATCCTCATTTTTTGGTGAAGCATAAAAAAGCTACGATAACTCGAAAGACAAAAAACAAAAGAGGCTTTCTTTTTGGGGTTTTCAGATTTCTCACCTAGTGATCCAACCCACTATAAAGATAAAGTAGGCTCTTGAATCGCTATTAATCTTAGGGCCCATTTGTTTTTGTGTGTGTATATATATATATATATATATATATATAAATATATGGTGGAATTGATTTTGATTAAAATGAAAATATCAAATTAATAATTAATAATTAATAATAAATCAAAATCAAAGATAAGTCAAGTCAATTACCGCCTCTCTTCTCTGCTTTTATTGCAGCTAGCAACGGTAATGCCTCCAATAAATAGTGTCAGCTCGTGCATGTGGCACGCTTTCTTTTTCTTTTTTACTTTAAAACTTCTCCATGTAAAAGAAGGACTAGAGAAAAATCAAAGAGAATTTTTAAAGAGATTATTGAGCGAGATCTATTAGTTAATAACCTATCAAAAGATTTAATTTTTAATAGAGTACAATGACATCGTATGATCCATATAGCCGATCACATTTAATGGGATAAGGCTTGTTGTTGTTATTGTTTAAAACTTCTCCACCCATACAATTACCTCCCCCTAATTTTAAATGGGAGAAAAAAAATTATTTGAATTTTAAAAGAATAAATTGAGTTTTTTAATATTAAAAATAATAGATTGGGCAGGAGGATCAATCTGTCATTTACAAATTTATTTGTAAAGACTAAATTAGTTTTCATTTTACCAATGGTATTTATAAGTTTGACAATACGATTTATAATTTTACTAATAGTATTTACAACTTTGACAATAGTATTTACAACTCCTATAATAATATTTATAACTTTGACAATAGTATTTACAATTTTGACAATGATATTTATAACTTTGACAATGGTATTTATAATTTTGATAATAGTGTTTGTAACTTTGTCAATAGCATTTGTAACTCCCATAATGGTATTTGCAATTTCAATAATAATATTTGTAACTCCGGCAATGGTATTTACAACTCCCATAAAGGAGAAGAAACAACTTTACCAATGATATTAATAACTTTACTAATAATATTTGTAACTTTTACAATAGAATTTATAACTTTGTCAATAGTATTTACAACTTCTGCAATAGTATTTGCAACTCCCACAACGTAGAAGAAGTGACTTTGCCAAAGAGATTAACAACTTTGTCAATAGTATTTGTAATTCTCATAATAGTATTTGCAACTTTACTAATGATATTTACAAATTTGTCAGTGTTATTTATAACTCCTACTAGTATTTGACACTTCTACAATGATATTTTCAACTTTACTAATGATATTTGTAAATTTATCAGTGTTATTTATAACTCCTACTAGTATATGATTCTTCCACAATGAGATTTTTAACTTTACTAATAGTATTTACAAATACTAGTAAGAGTTATAAATACTATTGATAAACTTATAAATACCATTGGTAAAGCTGCAAATACTATTATGGGAGTTGTAAATAACATTGGTAAAGTTGTTAATCCTATTGGTAAAATTACTTCTTCTCCATTGTGGTAGTTACAAATACTATTGATAAAGCTGTTAATCCCTTTGGCAAATTTGCTTATTCTCTATTGTGAAAGTTGTAAATACCATTGTAGAAGTTGCAAATACTATCATGGGAGTTGCAAATATCATTATCAAAGTTCCTAATCCCATTATAAAAGTGGCAAATACCAGTGGGAGTTACAAATACTATTGACAAACTTACAAATACTATTAGCAAAGTTACAAATATAATTGTGGGAGTTGTAAGTACTATTGGTAAAATTGCTTTTTCTCTGTTGTGGGAGTTACAAATATCATTGCGAAAATTGTAAATACTATTGACAAAATCGCAAATTCTATTGTAGGAGTTACAAATATTATTGACAAAGTTATTAATCCCATTAGCAAAGTTGTTTCTTCTCCTTTGTGTGAGTTGCAAATACTATTGCGGGAGTTGCAAATATCATTGTTGAAATTGCAAATACTACTACGGGAGTTACAAATACCATTAGTAAAATTGTAAATACTATTGTCAAAGTTACAAATACCATTGTCAAAGTTACAAATACCATTGTCAAAATTACAAATATTATTATCAAAGTTATAAATATTATTATAGGAGTTACAAATACTATTGACAGAGTTATAAATATTATTGACAAAGTTGTGATTCGTATTGTCAAACTTGCAAATACTATTAGCAAAGTGAAGACTAATTTAATTTTTACACATAAATTTACATATGACAGATTGAACCTCCTGTCCAATCTATCACTTTTAATTTTAAAAAACCTAATTTATCCTTTTTAAATTTAAATAGATTTTTTTTATCCTTCTCCCTCGCATTTTTAATTTTCTTGGTCATTTAATGGTTTGTCGTTATTCAAACTCCATAAATCTGATTTATTTTTCCTTCGTTTTCTTCTTTTCGCCTAACACAACAACGGAGAGGCAAGAAGCTTCGTTCAATCCCTCCTCTTCTCAAACTATTGCTTCTCCTCTTGTCACCGTCGGTGTATGTGCGAGCATCAATCGGCTGCTACAGGAGCCGTTGTCGTCATATTCTCTTCTCCTCCCCTAGTTTAGATAAACGTGGTGTGGGTTTTATAGGAGTCCGTCGTAACCCCTCCCTTTCTCTTCGTTCTTCCTCATTACACCGGTGTTTACTGGGTCTATCACTTCTGTGCCATAACCGGAGGTATCTTCTTCTTTCTATGTTCTGTACATTTTCGTTATAGGCTATGCTTTAGCGATGTCATACCCTCTGTTATTCCTTTCAGTCGCAGCTGTGCGCAGTTGCTTCCCTTCAATTTCTTCTCCTTTTAGCTACAACTTCCAAATTTTAACCCAATGTGTTCGAAATGAGCATTATCTTTATTTTAATTCTAATCGTTTAGAAAAATATTTTAATTTTTAAGTATTTAAATTTATATTTGATAGTAATAGACAGTTTACTTTACATAAAATTAATATCGCTTAGAAAAAAAATAAATTTCTTTTATTCATAAATTGTAGGTGACCTTAATTTTTTTTTTAAATTTTTATAAGAAAAAAAAAGCTTCCAAATTTTAGAATAGTCTTCATGTTCTATGCCTTGGCTATATTTATACTATCATAATTTTTATTCTTAAAATTCAAGTAACATTAGAATTAACTCATAATAGATGGAGTTTTTCAATGCAGTTATTTAAATAAAGAGAAATTATATCTAAAAATATTATTTATAAGAATAAAAGAGATTATAAAATAATGATAATACAAATAGAAAAAAAGGGAATAAAATGTTGATGGGACTGCTTCTCGAGTACAAGAAGAGATGAAGATGAAAGTTGTAGACATTGTTATCTTGGCATGGACAGTTGCTTCAAAATATTTTTGGATCATAATACATTTAATGAAAGTTTCACATTGAAGTTCTACTTCAGTTTGAAAGATCTTAAATTTGTCTAAAACTTCATCCCTTAAATGCATTAAATATACATAACAATATCTAGTGCAATCATGAATGAAAGTCACAAAATACTTTTTACCACCTAAAGTAGGCCAACCATGAAAATCACAAACATCATAATTAATCAATTCTAATATCTTAAGAATTTATTTCAACATTAGGGAAATGATGCCTTCTTATTTTAGACAACATGCATGCAGTACAAGACTCATGATTACTGGCAGTCTTTGGAATCAATTCAAGTTTCATCATATCATTTAATTTGTCAAAATTAACATGACCCAATAATGCTATAAATCACAAGAATCATCAATATAATCAGAACTGTAAATAAGAACTTTAGCAACATTACATTTGAACATATTCTCACAGAAATAACCTTGGCTTATAAAACATTCCACCCTAAGTGAGAATAAGCTTGTCTGCCTTAAATATAGATTTAAGCCCATACTTATTAACTGAAGGTACAGAAATCAATTTTTTTTCTTACTTAAAGGTACATAATAGACATCTCTTGTAACATTTTAATTTTTATCCTTATATTTAAGTAAAATAAAAAATATTATTTATCAATAACTTAAAAATATTATCTAATTAAATTATTGTAGTTTAGTATTTTTATTATTTTTAATAAAATATGATATATAGATTATCCTATTTTTATCTTATTTAAAATTTTATGATTTGATTGTTATTATTAATTAAAAATTTATTAGGATTTAGATTCAAATTTATATATGTAATTTAATTTTAAAAATATGATTTAAATTTTAAATTATAATACCTGATAGAATTTTGATAAAGATAATAATAAGATACCTATATCTTTGATTACATATACATATAATAATATATGTATTTACACTATAATAATAATATAGTTTAAATTTTAAATTACTATATATGATAAGATTTTAATAAAGATAAGATATGAATTTGAATTTTGAATTATTATTATGGCTTCATAAATAGAGCTAAGACCTTGAGTTATTCCTCAAACTTGATTATTGAGTCGACTCTTCTTTTTTAGTCATCTCTCTCAGTCCCTTTCCTATTCTCAAAGAAGGTAACAACTTTCTACTCGTATGTGTGCTAATATGATATTTGTGAGTGATTATATATATATAAATCTATTGATATTGATATAATTATATCTAGAATACTTGTTTAATTATTTTGTTGAAAATAGTCTTGTGGGATTTAAAATTTAATTTAGAAAGTTTGAGTTGAGAGTATAAACTTTTTATATATTGATATTGAAATTTGAAGAAAGTTATTATTTTGAGAAAAACCATTTTATAATATTTATCAAGCTATTGAGATTCTGATTAATATGATTATTTTGAAAAATATGCATTGGGGATGGGTGATGATAGAATTGTATTTATACCACATGGTATAGCTTCCATTAGAACTCAATGGATAGTCCCACCAGTTTATCGAGGAACGTGCTCTACCTATTTATCGAAAGGCTATGATACCCCTACCTATTTACTGAGGGGAAATGGATCAATGGTCTCATCAGATACTCTGTACATTTTGGCCTACCCATATCACTTGATCGGTTAGTTATTCGAGGGGTAGTTACCACTAGCCCATGGGTTCAGTTGGTAGAAATAAGGCTGTTCAGTTAGTTTGATGGGAGGAACTTAAGCGGGTTATCCATTTGCTTTTATTATGATAATATATTATTTTTTATATATTGCATTTTGTGATTGGTCTCATTTGACGCTTTATGAGCACATGTTAGCACTCATGATGAGTAGAATTGATAGTTAGTGAAGAGTTTGTCTCACCCTATCTTTATTAATATTTTTTAGGGTATATTCTCATCTTAGGACCTTAGGAAAAACTTCAGAGGTTTAATTAAAGCTATATTAATTGTATAGCCTTCTCCTTTAAATGTATGTGTAGAATATTTGTATATTACCACAATATATTTTAGTTTACATACTCATATTTCCTATTACTTTATTTATATTTAAAAAAATCTTTTTATAACCATAGTAGAGTTCATTTAAATTTTAGTTAAATTTTTTTTATCATAGTTATCTCTTTTAAAATAAATTAAATTTATTTATAATATTATTTTTAAATTTTATTGAGTATAAAATAGGTTTAATTAATTTCAATGTGATAGTTTTTTCAAAAGTGAATTCAATTTCCATGTGGATTTGCCCTTGACTTGAACACTTGAGGCATTTCCCATGTAGAGCATATTGCCATCTCCTCCTTCAATGTTTTGAAGAAGTCTTTGTTCTTGCACACATGGCGAGTTGCACCAGAATCTACCGATCATGACTTATCATTATCAACAAGGTGGATCTCAAAAAATTATAGCCACAAGATCATCTCCTTTTGAGGATGAACTGTTATATTTCTCTTTCATCCTTTTGAAGAAACGACATTCTTTCTGGTAATGTCCGGGTTTTTTACAAAAGAAGAAATTTCCTTTCTTTGAGGTCTTGTAGGAATGCCTTTTCCACCACATATACTTTCTCATGACATTGATATCTTTTGCATCATCTTGCTTTCTATATTCTTCTTCTAAACAAAGATAATTTACCAATTGCTCAAGAGAAATATCTTCTTTTAAATGTTTAAGACTCCTTTTGAAGTATTTCTATGAAGGAGGAAGTTTGTATATGATTGAAGAGACAACAATAGATTCATCCATTATCATGTTATGTTGTTTGAAGTTATTCAAGACATGCACAATTTCATGTAATTGTTCCATGACAGCTTTTTCTATCAATCATTCTATAGTTATTGAAACGATTAACAAGTAACTTTTTAATCTCCTGCATGTATCTTGCCTCTAATTTGTCCTCGAGTTCCTTAGTAGAGGTTGAGTCTTGATAAATATCAAAGAGAGAATCAACAAGTCCATTGAGGATATGCTTTTTGCAAATGTAGTCATCATTCTCCCATTTTTGTCTCCTCTAATTTGAACCATCGTATCTACCTCTTGGGGCTTGGGAGTGGTAAGGACATAAGCCACGTTTAGAGTTGTGAGGAGAAAACTTTACCTTCCTTTGCAATCTTAGAAATTTGTCTTTTTCAAATCTTTTTAACTTCGCAAAATTGGTAGTCAACTCTTTCAAAGAAGCCATTAAAATTCATGAGTTTAAGTCAAAAGATTATTGGTGGGACTGCTTGTCTAAACAATACAAGAAGAGATGAAGAAGAAAATTGTGCATAGTGTCTTCAAGGCATGAGCAACACTTTCCTTTAGTCTTAACTCACCCCATATATTTCTATCTTATAGAATATAAGTTTGGTTGACCAGTAAATTTTCTACATAATATAATAAAGACCCCTGAATATGGATTGCACTTTCAATATTCAAGCCAAAACAATAACACCTTTTCAAAGTGATAATTTAACTCTGCATTCAAAGACAAATATAATGAGTTTGATCTTGTTGTGTTTCTCAAATGAGAGATGATGATGAGTATTTAATTTAGGAAAAAAATGATATTTAAGTCCTATAGAAGAAATCAAATTGCAAGTAAGTTAGAAAATGACATAATGAATGTGAAATCTCATGAGACTTGAGATTAATTTTTGCTAATTATGAAAAAGTATAACTACCCCTTATTCAAATTCTCTTGTTCAGATTATTCTCAATGCTATGAAGGGAGATAGAAAGAGTCACCACTCCTTGTCATCAACGTTTTCTCCTTACTGTAGTTGTCTTATTTTCTTTTCTCACCTCTCACGTCCCTCTTCTTTGCCTTAATTTCAAACAAGCTCCACAATTAATTTCAAGTAAGTCATCAGTAGTGCAAGTTGGTGGTCCTGAAACAGTGGTTGTCAGTTTGAGTGGTCGGGTTCTAAAGCTATCATGCTATATGATGACTTGCTGCTTTCCATATATTTCGCTTGATGGGTGGGTTTCCTTAAGCATGATGCACATATTTGGATTTAAGTATTTTATGCTTGAAATGATTGTGATTTTATTTAATCAAAACTGATGATTGTAGAATAATATTTCTTTTTTTGCTTTTTGTTGTAGCTTTTGTAATGACTAATTTTGAGTTTCAATAGTATTTAGCTTCCATTCAAAAAATATGATAATTGTTAGTAGTTCAACTATTAGTATGATAAATATATTATACAAGATAAAAAATTTATTATATAGAATTTTGGGAAAGGTGAATCTGGACATTTATTAGAAGTAAAGAATTTGTGACTAACTTGTATCATGGTGGCATGGTCATTGTATCCTAATTCTTGATATCTCATTTTTTTAACTTCATTGCAAGTATTTTATACGAAAATGCAAGCAAAGTTACTTGCAGTTTATAATATTAAAGTCCATTTTAATTGTTATCACATTGGGGCTTTATACAATGAGAAAATATAAAGAATTTTTTTTAGTCAAATGCAATCATGTATCTCACACTCATATATACAATATCATACACAATATAATCATACTTATATAAATGTATTACAACTCTCCCTTTTATTTTGTAAATTGTAAAGTATATATATATAAAGTTATATTCTTACTTAAATAGTATTGGAAAGAAATATGCATAAGTTGTTATTTTTTTCTAAAGAGTTGTCATTTGTTATTGGTGGAGTTATTATTTTTTTATATATAGGCTATTGATTTTTGGCTCATTCTAGGTGTCGGATAGAAATATGTCCAAATTGTTATTTCTTTACTATGTACTTGTTATTTCTTAGTAGTAGAGTTATTATTTTTTTCACGTAGATTCACGTTTATTTAGTTCATTTCAAGTGTTAAGATGACATGACCAGTACTTTTTGGATCTCTCAAATATATAAAAATGTGCCAAAGTTATTCATTTACTATAGAGTTGCAATAATAGCAACTCTATAGTAATCTAATAATCTAAAAGAAGTGGTAATCTAATAATAGCAATTTGTCCAACAAGTTATAATGATGCAATAAAACAAGTTCAAGAAATATAAAATTGTTATGTTAGTGGAAATAACAACTTTATAACGTAAAAAAATAACTCTACTATCATAAAAATAACAAACATACAAGTGAAAAAAAATAACAATTTGACAATTGGTATAATAAAAAAAATAAAAATCTTACAACTAAAAAAATAATAACTCTATCATTAAAAAATAACAATTACTTGATGAAGGAATAATAATTTTATTACTAGAAAATAACAACCTAATAAACAGTTAAACACAATTAAAATAATAAAAGCTTTCTGATAAAAAATACGTATAATCATATAAGACTCATATCCAAACATTAAAACCTAAACATATGTCCGTAAAAATCTTCAGAACAACAAAAAGCATCCAAGTTATAATCATGATTATAAATCCATAACAACCTTCAACAACTATCATAACATCAACACATTTAAGCCTAACATCATAACACACGAATAAATTAATGTTATAAGAATCGTTTGATTATATTTTTTTTTTGTAGATAATTTTTTTTTATAAAACTTTGATATGTAATTTCCCAACTGAAAAACTGGAAATTAAAAATGATGATGAGGACAAGTATTGTATATGTCATAAATACAAAACAAGTAGTTTTGCTGTGCCAGGGCTTCTTTGCGTGTTAGCACGCGAGACCAAGTGAAGGCAGGGAAGTGAGGATGACGGCCCATACCAATTACAACCTAACTATATTAAAATATATTACAATATATCCTTAATATAATATTTAGTTAATTTTTTAAATAAATTAAAGAAACCATAAAAATAAATTTATATTATATACTTCTTAATCTACTCAAATTAATCAATTAACTCTTATATTAATTATAATTAACTGATTTATTTAACTTGTTTAATATATTTAAAAAAATTAACTACTAAGGACTAAAAGAGTATATAATACTCTCCGGCATAATTATAATAGCCAAATGACCTTTTTAGATAGATTTAAGAAACTGAATAAATTAATTAATTATGGTCAAATCTAATAACTGAAGATGAATTCATATTATATACTTTTCAATCTGTTAAAATTAATTAATTAATTCTTATATTAATTATAATTACTTGATTTATTTAGTTTCTTATAAATAACAAACCCACACACTGAAAAAATAACTATACTACTAGGAAATAACAACCCCTTGATAAATGAATAACTCCATTACTGAAAAATAATAACTTAACAATTGGAATAACAACGCAAAAAATAATAACCCTATAATTAAAAAAATAATAATTGTACCACTAAAAAATAACCGCTCTATATTGGAGTAGTAACAACTCGAACAGTAAAAAAAAATTAAACTCAATAAAAATAATAACAATTCTACTACTTCTAAATAATGACAAAGTAAACTAAGGACGTAAGCATAACACTTAGATTAAACTAGAAAAAACATACTATGTGCATGAACGGTTTGTCATCCATAATTTATAACAATATTTCTAATACTCATTCGTTCTTATTACACTTGAGTAAATATACCATAAATTCTCATAAAACATAAGTTTTAAAACTTGAAATAAATACACTAAACCAACAACTAAGATGATAAAAAAAATTCATGCTAACCTGTAAACCCAATTGCGATGAGAACATGTAGACCATCCTATACTATCTTTCTCATCACGCTTCTCTTCTTTCCACACTAGCACGCTAAGTAACTTGTACTCTTTATTGTCTTTTTTAATTCACATGGGCATTTATGTATAACTTATATATAAAATTATACTAAATTAAAAATATTAGTCATAAAATTATATCAAATTAAAAAAATTATAAATAAAATTATACTTAAAACAATTAGGATACTAAACATATATAAAAAAAATAAGATTAAGATATTAAATCCTATATAATCCTATACTAATTATCAAGATTGAATGTTCATTGAAAACGAGTGTTACTGTCGATGGCCTAGTTAATTACAGGGAACAATTTGAGTTACTGTCTGCACCCTTCGAAGACGGGCACGCTGAAATTTAATGGGGGAATTTATGAATGGTTTTTGAAGGAAGAAATTCGTTGTGATCTCGCGCTGTTGCATCCTGAGAATCTGAAGCAAGCCATGGGTTATGCTAGCCAAGTAGAAAATCGAAATCGGGTGAAGGAGAAATTGGAAGAGAAGGGTAAAACCGGGAGAGTTGCAACCGGAAGTTGGTGAGGTGGTTTTAAACCCATTCTTCCGGAATTTAGCAGAGTTGAGACTCCTAAGAACCTCGCACCGGGATACCTTGTATCATGGGACGATTGGGAAAAATAATATTCTGACTTCATTAATTCTCAAGTGGTTTACAAGTATTTATACTAAAATGTACAGCTAAAATAGATACCAAATAATATAACTAACGAAAAACTACCTGTTTTCTTTACAATTACTCATCATTTACATATTTATTACGGAACTTCCATAGAAGTTTAAATGTAGGCTAGCATCTGCTTTTTCACCATTCAGATCTTAAAACCAGGGATGCCATGTCGGATCCATCATGCACAAGTTCCTTGGATTCAAGGCCGCTTCAACCAACTCAGTAACGCCCCTCTGCACTGGTTGGGGTGGATCCATAGGATTATCCTCCTAATTAAAAGTAAAATAGAAATATAAGTAGCAGCATTAGATTCACCGAAAAAAACGTAGCAGTACAGATTTCAGATATAGAGGAAGCTAGAAAATCTAAACTAGTGACTTAACGCAACAGGCGGATCTGTAATGCAACAATTTCAGTGGCTAACCTCCTCGGAGAAATTTTGTGGGGCTATGCTCTTAACCCGTGCAATAACATGTTCCACATTAGAGGTGACCTTCTGTTTAAAGTCAAGGGGGTTCATAGAACCGCCTCCAGCCAAAGGGGCCATGGGCATTCCAAGTGGCCTTCTCCAAGACCAAGACAACAGCTCATCACGGAAAAACATTGCCAGGTGATGCCACAGATGCTGGCTTTGCTACAACATAAAAATTTGAGACCAGGTCAATTGACGTTCTCGAACATGAATTATGATTAAATCATCAATATGAAACGACATGTGCGTGTATTTCTCACCTTGGGAGAAACAACAGCCTGTGCTGCAGCACACATTGAAGATACAATAAGGCCTTCCACCCCAAAGTGGGAGAAAAATGCTTGCATGTTCCTTGTCAGCCTGAATGGTACTGGCTCATTAAACTCAATCAGTCCATTTGCATCATATGCAGGGTGAAAATCAGTTTGGAATATTTTTCCAGTGTTCTTGGCAAACAAGATCTTATTTGGCGACCTTCCACCAATTTGGAGCATGAAAGACATGAAACTTGAAAGTGCCAACTGGATGGCAAATTGTTTTTTAAAAGCCCACATATGATTGCCGCTCGGAAGGGTCTTGTACATATACTGAGAAAAGATGTTGTCAGTAACAAGAGTTTTTGTTATTTCATTGTATGCTAGCAGCCGAAGATCAACAACAGCTTCAGGCGATATTTGCCCAGATATAGCTTGGTTCAACTGCTCCTTGAAATAGGTTATTGGAAGATCTGCTTCTCGGTCATTCCTAGCACAATGATTTTCATAGACCTCAAGGAAAGTGCTGTACATTAAATCATCCTCAACCATGCGAACCTGTCCAGACAACGTTTTACAGAAGGATTCAGTAGATAAATTTAAAATGGACACAATGGTTGCTTCTGCAGTGTTTGTAATTTCATTATAAACATGCCGTAATTATACGTATGGGGGAATGCTATGGGTCTGACTAAGAAATAGATAAACTAAATGAACAAGAATGTAAACGAAAAATCATTCTGACCTGGGACCAGACAGGAATAATTATTGGCGTGTGAATGCATATGTGACGGCGTCTTGATTCTCTGTGTTTCTCGAACATTTGGTTCATCACACGGAAAAGCTGCAATATGCGCTCATCACTTCTAGCATTAGGAGTCAAAGATGTCTGGACAATGAAATGGCGTTGGGAACCATCAGAGCCAATTAAAGTCAAACGCCTGAAACTGCTTCCATGTCTGCGCACAATTGGTATATCAGCTGCAACTCTGTCCAATTTCACAGTATGATCTGGTGCAATTTCCTGAAATGAAATCACATATTTAAATATCAATCAGCATAAGATGCACCAAAAACTTCAACTTAGAATTATTGGCAACAAGGGTTTACCTGATCTGTGAAGTACTGCCCAGGAACTTCGACATCAATAACATGGAAGTCTCGTAACACCCTGCTTTCCTCTTCCAATTTCAATACAGCTGGAAACCTATCCTCAACATTGCTCTGAAGAACATTTTTCCAGTGTTTTAATCGCTCAGTCAAATCAGATAGGGTGGCTGGGAAAGTGGCAGTGCTTTCAGGATCAAGATCACGCTCAAAATCCTGCTTGTATTCCCTCACAAAATCAACATGCTTGTTTATAGCATCTGCGGAAAAGCAGGCCCTGCAAACGCCTGAGAGCTCTTTTTTGAGAGATTGGGGAACTTCTGCAGTAGTAGCTGTTGGATATTTATAGCAGCGATGGAGCAAAGCATTTACCACCGCCAGAAGCCTCTCCTCAGGAAGAGTGACAAACCTTGAACCAATTTCTGTTAGTAGAACCTGCAAAATACAAGGCTCATTGATATCATAAAAGTCAAGTCAATTTTAGTCAACAAATGATTGTGATCTCAATATCAGACACTATATGATGCATACCATATAGAAGGGCGTCATCCTCATAAGCCCAGCCCATATAAGCTATAGCTTTATGTGGAGTTTATTGAATATGAATTGTCCGATGATAATTGCTTTGACTTATGCCTCATATATATACACAGTTCTTGGGAATCAAATGAGATACACCAAGATAAAATCAAATCTCTAATAACTACACCTAAATCAAATCTGATATGTTTCTAATAATAACAATAATATCTCTAACAATAATATCCTAATATTAATGATTTAGATATTAGGATATTCCCACACTCCCCCTCAAGTTGGATCATAGATATTGACCATATCCAACTTGCCTAGAAGCCGTTCAAATATTTCTTCTGGTAGTCCCTTGGTGAGAATATCTGCAGTTTGTAGCCTTGTAAGTATGTAGGTGAGGCACATAATCCCATCCTCTACTTTCTCACGAATGAAATGTCTGTCGATTTCCACATGTTTAGTTCTGCTATGCTGGATAGGGTTAAAGGCCATATTTATAGCAGCCTTGTTGTCACAAAATAACTTTAATGGAGCATCTATCTTCAAATGAGCCTCTTTTGCAACTCTTGCTAACCATAGACCCTCCATGATTCCTTGAGCAAGAGCTCGTAATTCTGATTCTGCACTACTTTTAGCCACTACTTTCTGTTTCTGACTCTGCCAAGTGACAAGATTTCCCCATACAAATGTGCAATAGCCAGAGGTTGATCGACTGTCTTCTTGTGATCCTGCCCAATCAGCATCGGTGTAGATTTCTACCGATCTATTTGTGCTTTTTCTAAAGAATAGCCCACGACCAGGAGTACCTTTTAAGTATTGTAGTATCTTGTAAGCCGAGTCCATATATTTCTTCCGTGGATCATGCATATGTTGACTGGCAACACTCATTGCAAAGGCGATATCAGGACGTGTGTGTGAGAGATAAATGAGTTTCCCAACTAACCTTTGATATCTTCCTTTGTCTGTTCTCATTTCATCCCTTTCTTGTTTCTTCTGCTTGTTCTCATCTTTGTCAGTTTCCACAACAGTTTGCTTTTTCTTTTGTTTCACTGTGCTGATAGGTACTTTACTAGGTTTACACCCAAGCATTCCTGTTTCCTTGAGTAGATCAAGGATATACTTTCTCTGAGAAACATAAATACCACCTTTAGATCTTGCTACTTCCATACCGAGAAAGTATTTCAACTTACCAAGGTCTTTGACTTCAAATTCATGATTCAGGGCTACCTTGATTCGATCAATCTCCTTAGTATCATTTCCTGTGACAATAATATCATCCACATAGACAATGATAATAGTGATGAGGTCATTACGACGGGATACAAACATCGTGTGATCAGATAAACTTTGCTTATACCCTTCAACCTTGAGAACACTAGAAAATCTGTCAAACCAGGCACGTGGTGATTGTTTCAGCCCATAGATGGATCTTCTCAGCCTATATACCTGGTTCTGTCTTCCTGCTTCAAAACCTGGTGGGAGTGTCATGTACACTTCCTCTTTTAAATCTCCATTGAGGAAGGCATTCTTAATATCAAGTTGTTCTAGGGGCCAATCTAGATTTGCTGCTACTGAGAAGAGAACCCGTATGGTATTGAGTTTCGCAACAGGTGCAAAGGTTTCGTTGTAGTCAATACCATGTGTTTGCGTAAACCCCCAAGCAACTAATCTTGCCTTAGGCAACTCGTTCGCAGGACGGCAGAACAGAGCACGTTTGTCGGACTGATGGCTCTGGTACCATGTGGAGTTTATTGAATATGAATTGTCCGATGATAATTGCTTTGGCTTATGCCTCATATATATATACACAGTTCTTGGGAATCAAATGAGATACACCAAGATAAAATCAAATCTCTAATAACTACACCTAAATCAAATCTGATATGTTTCTAATAATAACAATAATATCTCTAACAATAATATCCTAATATTAATGATTTAGATATTAGGATATTCCCACACTTTATTTGGTTTATGTTTCATATTAGTATATATTTACTATTATAAGCTGGCTCTTACTTTCAACCCTTAATTGAGCCTGAAAATTATCCCAGAACAACTACAATAGCCCCAAGAAAGTCCTGAAACCAATCATGAAGAGCATACACAGGATTTGAGGCCATTTGAAGATCATAAAAGATCTGTCCAGGATTAAGAATTAGTGCCGCCCAGCACTTACAGCAGCCAACACAGCGAAGTGAGCAGAAAGGGAAGATGCATTATGCCAATCATCTCTCCCAGCCTCAAATTCACAGCCTAATGATATTAGTTGGCCAATTGCACTTCGAAAGAGGGTAAGATCTTGTACAGAGCATCCATTTAGTAATTTTGTTTCATATAACAAATTATTCCCTACTATAAGGGGCATTTACAGCTAGTATGTCAACTGAAAGAATACAAAAGGATGTAAATGGGGCTTTAGAAATTCCAGTCTGGCTAGGGATGCTCTTTATGAAGAGATGAAGGCATTAAAGAAAAAGAAAACTTGGGAATTAACTACACTAGCCAAGGGTAAATCAACTGTTGGCTGCAGGTGGATTCTCACAAATAAATACCCTGATGTAAGTCTAAGCAAGCATAAGGTCCAGACCTATGAAATAGACTATAAAGAAACTTTTTCCCTCTAGCAAAATTCAACACCATTGAGGTGCTTCTCTCTCTGGCTGCAAATCTTGATAGGTCATTGACCATGTGAAGAATGCGTTCCTAAATGGTAATTTGAGTGGAAATTCCTCTTGGGTTCAAGAATGATGAGAACTAGGATAAAGTTTGCAGACATAGAAAGTACTTATATGACTGGTCTCAATGTCTTACACAAGGGCAGTGAAGAGTGGGTACACTCAGTATCAATTAGATGATACTCTATTCATAAAGCCCCTTATTATATATGCTAATTATGTCCAATGTAGGACACGTGATTTTGCAGTAGAAAGACGTTTCTGCCCCCATATAATTTGTGCCCCTTTGTTTATTGAAGTGGTATCACACCACATATTCGATACGTCCAAAAAGCCTTTCTTTTGAGTCACTTTAAGATCGCTGTCTTGCCATGCGTTCAGGACATGAATCTTCACTATGTTTTGGTGGCCATTAGCGCCTCCATAGATTGCCAAACGCCTTGTCTTGCACGATAGCCTCTATCTTGCATGAGAGTTCTCTCAATTCTTTTTCAATAGCTCTAAATTGTTCTTTGGACAGTTCTGTCATTTATCCTGAAGTTGCCTGAGAACGAGTTTCAGGCATATATACTGAGTTGAACTAACTCTGGTACCATTGATAGTGAATTGTAGAAATAAGGAAGAAAGAGAGAAAATAATTAAGTGAAAAGAATAAAGAATGAGGAGGGCATTTCTGTATCTGACTCTAGCGGCCCTCCTCATCCTATTCTACGCTTATTTATAAGTCATGGCTAATCGTAATCTTAATTAAATATCTAATCCTACTATGATAAGCTTAATCCAAATAAGATAACTTCCCTAACTACTTATTTATAAATAACATATAAGAGGACTATGCTTTAGAAAGGCAACCCACAAGGGAATTGAAATTTATGTGGATGCTAATTGGGCAGGTTCTGACTGGGGAAATATGTTTACATGAAGAGTAAAAAGCAGCCAGTAGTTTCTCATAGTAGTGTAGAGGCGGAAGTTAGAGTTTTAGCTTTGGGTTTGTGTGAAGGCCTATGTTTTGAAAGGCTCTTTAAGGAGCTGAAGATGAGTAATGATGTCAAATAAAGGTTTTCTGTGATAATATGGCAACAATAAGGATCGTAAATAATCTTGTCCTCCATGATAGATAAAGCATGTAGAAATTGATCATCAATTCATAAATGAGAAGATAGAAGGGAAAATTGTGGAAGTGAAGTATATACTTACTAGGCAACAAGTAGCAGATGTACTCACCAAGTCAATAGAGAAGCCTAAGTTTGAAGACTTAACTAGCAAGCTGGGAATGATGAATATCTATTCACCAGCTTGAGGGGAAGTGTTAGCTAGCTTTATTTGATTTATGTTTCTGATTATATTATTATTCTGTTTAGGAGATAAAATCTGATCCTATCGAATTTATGGGATTAGATTAGGAAGATCAGATTTGATTAGATTTGGTGACGACCATGTAACCCTAGAACTCTCCTATATGTATCGTACACTCCTAACAATAAAACCAGTGAGCTGTGTTGCTATTCTGCACAGCAAATTACAGAAAATCATACTAACAATTTACAACCAGCATAGGAAGAAAAGCTAGATTTTAAAACATATAAAATTTAACAACATATCCAGGTTCACATGATATTTTTTATATCCTGGTAACTAGTGTCCACAACTTTGATCCTAGGTCCTGGTCCTTTATGATAACTAGAGTACAGTATAATAACATAATTTATCCAAGCACTGGAAGAAATTATATAGTTTACTGTATCTAGTGTATAGTTTTGAGGATCAACCTTTCTATTTTTTTATTTTATTTTTGTAACCAATAGAGGATCAGCAGGGAGTTTACCTAGATAATCATGTGCCACTGCAGCTTGTTAGCCAAGGAAAAAAAAAGAGAAAGAAACGTGCATCTAAAACATATTTTATCAAAAGAACGTCACCTCAAGTTCACTAGCTAAATTAGCATGCTTGCTCCTAAGAGCCTCCATTATATCTTTTGCAGCATCAAAAGCACTGGCAGCTGACGCTGCAAGACCAATTGCTCCAGCACGCCTTAATGTGTTCTGACTACCTTCATTGATATTGGCCGAACCTTGCTGCAAAGGTTGGTCATTTCCATTATGCATACTGCTTTCTGCACTTGTAGACCTTTCAGGCTCTTGCCCATGAGAATTTCCGCCATCATGGGATCCAATTCCACCACCAGACTGGGAACCTTGGTGAACTTGGTTGTCAGAGGATAAGGCACCCCCACCTGGTCCTTGTGCTCTAGCATTTCCATCGGCCAAACCAACAAGAGATCCTGCACTAGTACCAGAAACACTTTGCTGTGCTCTTTGCTGAGCCATTGCCATTCTTCCTATTTCTGATTTATTTGCAACATCACGTCTTTCCAGCAAGTATGTGCGTAGCCAATAATAAAGAGCCTGAAGTTCAGGAAGAGAATCAAAATAACTCAAGTCCTATATAAGTTACAGTTAAGAATGCAAAATAAGACTTGCCTGAGGATACACGATTGCAATTTTCAGTAGAACAAGTTTGCAGTGAGGAGCTTCTGTTCTCTGAAGGGAGAGCAAGAGTTGTGGAATCCAAGAGAGCCAAACCCAATGAGGTATCTGATCCAAGTATTTGTCAAATGCCCTTCCCACAGGCTCACTAGGAGTATCAAAGCTAAGAAGGTAAAGCACCCGAGCTAAATGGCTTCTTGAATTTGACACGCCAAATTTTATACCTTGCAAGAAGCAGCTGACAGCATACTCTAACCAAATCTCTTCATGGGTTTCTCTATACGCCTATCAGAATCATGTGGCAAAGTAAGTATAGATCTCAAGTCAAAAGTCATACTGACAGTATGAAAAACAGAAAAGCAATTACCATATCACAATAATTTCCCCAGCTTATCCATCCCTTGGGCAAGTTTTTGAAAAGACTAATGGCACTGGAGTAAGCAAGGTTAGCACTTTCAGAATCATTTAATTTTAACAAGAAATCTCCTTTCAGGCGGAAAATTTCTGCCTTGTGCTTTGCAGGAAAATACTCTAGATTAGTACTGTTAATCAGATTAAGACCACTTGTTAGTTCTCCTTTCATTTCTAAATACGCCTTTGCCTGCTCTGTTATCTTAACAAATGCTTCCTGCAAATATACAAGAAAGAATAGGTGAGATAAAATCCAAAGTAGCCCCATCATCAAAATTGTTCATAGCCTAACAGAAAACAGATCAGGAAACCAAAAAGCATGCTGTGCACAGAACCAATCATAACATACGGCATTTGCATATCTATATGTATTATGATTCATGAGAAGTCAAAAGCTTATGCTGATGTAAGTTGCTATCATAAGAAGAAATTCAGGGTGATGCATGTGAAGTTAAAGACTAGGCTTCCATGCAACAAACTAACACCCATGGTTATGGTATTTTCAAGCAATGGATACAGCCCATATATATGCCTGAAATCAAGACGACAAGATAATCTCCCTGACACATGCCTAAAACATGGATAACAGACAGCAGAGAAGGAAGAGAAAGAAACTTAGGTATTTACAATGAATGCAAAAAAAAAAAAAAGTTTCTTATTAATGCAAGAAACATAAATAGCTGACTGATAAAGAAGAAGGCCCCCCCCCTTAATAAACAAAGTTGATAAAAGAATATTTTGCCTGCTTTTACCTCAATATACTTCTAAAATAATAATAATTCTAATAATATATATTCATTAAATTGATCCATAAATTATTATACTCCTTTCCTTTGAAGAATATGTATTACTAACTCGTAATCAAGTGCTGTTCGAGATGATCAATAATGCATACTGACATAGCAAAAGGTAAGCAGCAGTCTCAAATCTTGAGCTATTCAAAATGCTAGTCATATTACCTGCACTTCCATGGTTGAATGCCCGTACAGCTTTTCAAGTATGGCGACACAAACATCATATAGGCCTTGCTTACGAGCAATGTGAGCTAGCCTGTTAACATTCCATGCTTTGTCACGGTAGCCAAGGTGATGAAGTTGTGAATTTGTGGAGCTAAAATCTTTGAATGCATCTATGACAGCATTATACATTTCATTCCTCCACTGCAGTAAGTCATACCAAACAGACATATGATCCCATTCATTTGGAGTTCTCAGTCTCCAAGTCTCAAGAATGTCCTTGAGATCTGCATAAAGGTTTCCTTGCACACCAACTACAGAGTTTCCAGAGACTTTATTTCCATTGGAAATATCCATCAGAATTCTGGATGACTCCTTAACTTCAACTATTTGTTGAAATTGCTGCAGGAGGGGAATTTTGGAATGAACAGACATTTCCGGCAGCTGCCACCATTGTTCTAGAGCAAGATCAACACCTTTACCCACCATGTTGTCAGCATCCACTATGCCATTTGTGTTTTTGTCATGAAGGGCAAAGTATGCTTGAATCAAACGAAGTTTTGGAGTTTCTTCTACTTGAGCTTTAGGAATTACATGATCCTTCATATATGTCCAATCAGGCAATTTCCAGAGACTGTCAAGAAGAATTTCATAATTCTCAACACTCTTACCAAAGTCTGCCAAGGCATCCCATTGACTGAGTTGACCAGCACAGTATAACCATTGCTCTTCCCAGAGACACATCTCAGCCTTTGGCACAGTGTTGTTGTAAGTTCCTTGAGTTGCCTTCACCATGGCTTGGTAAAAGAGGCTTTGAGCACGCTGCCAATAACCATGCTGAACAAGAGAAAGCCCTGCCCTAGTTTCTGCAGTGATTGATCGTTTCTTCCATAAACCACACCTCATATCTTCTTCATTAAGCAATCGATAGAGCTCAGCCAGAGACTCGGCACACTTGGTATCATTCATGAACAACATAACATGACTTTCAAGTAATGCTAAAGCAATGTGCCATGCATTGTAAGTTTTCCCAATATATTTGATGAGTTCACTTGGCATTCGCGGTTGGGGATGACTCAGCTGAAGCCCTTCTAGTAGAGCTTGCACAACATTTGGTCTGCTGGCTTGCTGCCTCTTATGATAATCTTTAGACAGAAGAGTAATCATTGGTTTTGCCAGTGTTAATTGCTCTTCTTTATGTAATGTAACCCAGACAATTGGAAACACCAAGACCCACAAATGATAGGCAACATTAGCATCTGTGTGGGCCAACTCTCTCAATGGAATCAACAGATCAGCCACCTGGAAAACGGAAAACAATGAGACAAGATAAAAATCTTTGAATCTAATAATTTATTTCAGGAGTTGGCTGACACTGCCACGGAAAATACTGATGAAACCGAGGCACTTCTCAACCAGTCAGGCTGAAGTAAATAGCCAAAATACCATAGATGGAAACCTTCAAAACCTAGCCATCTTATTAGCAAAGCAACAATCCAATAGTGTAAGTGGGTAACAAGTTTATTCATCCTTGAGCTTTACCCAAGAATATTACCATGAAAAGCAAACTCAAGATGTTGGAGATCAGCTCATTGACATGCTGAACAAAAATTGCAGTTTGTGATCAAACATCAATTAGTTTACCTGCAGTTTGCTCATGTTGTTAAGAAACTGGGCATGCTTATGCACTAGGGTCTCGAATGTCAGCGGAGTGTCCTCAGCACCTTCAGAGACATCATTTACCTTGTGCTGCATCCCTGATGATTCTGGAAGAATACTTGAAACCAGAAGTGGTGGAACCCTGGCAGAATTTGGTGCTAGTGTGATAGGCTTATCCTCAACCAATATTGCCAGAAGAAGATCAAGGCCCTGCTTGAGCCAGAAGACATCGCTCAATGCCTCCCAATCTTGAATTTGGATAATGAACTGGAGCCTAGTGAACAATGATTTCCCAAGGAATTCATGATAGAGAGAGAAAAAAATCATCCTAACTTCAGGATCTTTTGCTCGTAAGCCAAGCATGAACTGCCTTTCAACCTTCTGGAATACCTCTTGACGTAGGGACAAAGGGTATCTGAACATAAATAAAAATAACTTAGACAACATATAATGCAAGCATAGCGCAGAAAGTCTTAAGATCATTACTTACTTATTAGAATCAGCACAGATCCCAAAAAGAAGTTCTAAATATTTCCTATCCCACTCTTCCAAAGATGCAGGAGGGAAGTTTTGTTTATCAACTTGTGAAAGCTTCTGAAGAAATGAGACTATCTCCTTTGCATTGAGAAAGGAACTTGACGTGACTGATGTGCCTTGTTTACAAAAATCATCTTCAATCCATCCTTTGATCACATCAAGTATGCAAAGAAGTACACTAGCATCAGTAGCTTTCTCTGAGAGCAGTGAATTCAAGATTTGAGACACTGATCGTTTGCAATCAGGAACAATCATCACTCTTTCAGTTATCAGCTTCAAGATAGATTTTAGATTAGAAATAACTGCTCCAACATCAGAACTTTGGCGAGAAGATGTGACAGCTGAATCTGTATCTGCTCTCTGACCCTAATTATGAAGACCAGTTCCCCGACTTAATTCATCAATATAATAATAATCATAGTAATGATATGCCTACTGTATAAGCAAAATTATAGAGCAGATAATCAGCAATGCAAGATACATTAAATCACATTTGAATATGCCTTGAAGTATATGATTTAGGAAAAGCAGAAAACTCAAGCCCCCACAAGATTCATGCATTATTATGAAGTGTTATTTTGGGCTTCAAACTAATCACAAAAACTCAAAACAGTGGAGAACTCATGCTCAAGAGAGCTCCAATTTTCATAGAAGGCCCATATAATTTGATATGGTCTTCGTAGGAAATTACCATTGATTTTCATCAAACTATCGTAGTTACTTATTTTGTTGTGTTAATTAAGTGTTTTTTTGTTGTTGTTTTTTTTAGTTATTTTTTGTATAACATTTTGATGGAGCCTAGGCCAAAACCGAAGTAACACTGTAAAATTGGTTTAACTCAATAAACAGTAGCAAAAGTCTAAGAGTAGTAGTAGAATGTTTTGGACAGAGGCTGAGGCTCCCACACCATAGCTGAATTTTTGCCTACCTTCACAAAACCCTTTTCTCTCAATATATACATCAGACAGCCTTTCCATTCCAACCCCCCCCCCCCCCCCCAAAAAAAAAACTGACCACACAGTCCCCTGGACTCAGCTTTGGCACATTAACTACGGATCCATCAATAACATTCCTATGCATTTAGGATTAGGTTAAAGTAGAAAAAAATAAGGTTAATTGTTTTGTTTTAATTAGAATAGAGTCATCCTATTGTGATTAGTCTAAGGTTCTCTTATTTTTAAGAGTTTATACGTTTTAGTTGGCGTACAAGTCTTCTCTCCATTTTATCATCTATAAATATTAACATTACTCCCATCTAATAAAATAAGTTCAAAGGAAAGGTTTTTTTTTTGGGCAAAGTTCAGTGGAAAGTTAATACCTGAATTTCTATAGTATTTTTATCAGACTACACTAACAAATCGGTATGTCAGATAAAATACAATCAAACTGAGGCAACAGAAAAGGAGATTCCAAAGCCAGAATACACTTGCATGCAATTGGCACGGTCAGGTTCAGTCTCAAAGCCTAATATGTATGCCACCTTTCTGTACAATGTGCTTGGAAAAAGGATGATGGGAGTCCGAGGGGATGAAGAGAATGGGATGGAACGGGAACAAGTCCCCCTGCCAAAGAATTTCCACCCTCCCTAGTTCCCAAACCTATTCTCTTTGGGGCAACTGATTAAATAAATTTAATATTTCTTCAATTTTAAAACCCTTGAAACCAAAGTATGAAAGTGAAAATAAAAAGGAAAAAATGCTGCTTACGTGTCTTAAATGAGATCCTGCTGATGAACCCATATCACGTTGTAATCGTTGAAGGATGCGAACTAATATAGAAGGTTCAATGAAGTTTCTTTGCACCTCTGTCAAGGTTCTAATAACAAGCAATAAGAAACTAATTGAGCTAGTAACATTATCATCACCCGATGCTTGAGGAGCAGTGACAGTAGATACATGCTTCTGTATCAAATCATCTAGCTTCTGGTTCAACACCTTTACATCTGCCGGTGTTGTAGCTGATTCCGGAGGAAAAGCAACAAATATCATCTTCAACAGGGAGCAAAAAGACTTCCCAGCATCTAACAATTTATGCTTGAAACATGGTTCAAGAATCTGGGAGGAAACAGGAATGACTTATTACACATGTATAATTTGTTCAGCAAATCAAAGAAAGAAAACAAACAGAGGAGTACTTGAGATATCTGGTTAATGTTGTTTCTTATGAACAAGTGTGGCTGTTTCTCCAAAACCTTGTTCATGACATCCAAACCCTGTGCCAGAGCTGTAGAAGGGTCCTTCGATTGAGATGGTTGAATACTACTCAGCAGTTTTTCCAAATAATTAAATTTTACGTTGGCATTTGGCCACACTTCCAAGGCTTGTGAAAGTAACTCCAAAGCTTGTTTATACATCGCACTTGCCTCCTTATCCTTAGGCTCTATGACCAATGCAACCTAATTTCACCATCAAGAGTTAATGGTCATAAACATTAAGCATTGAGGAGTGGAGGGTTGCTAAAGATACAATCAATCATAATGCATTTACTTAATTTTCAATTTTGCCTCAATGAGAGTTACCACTTTAATCACATTTATGCATGCACATGTAATTGTTCCTGGCTAAGACATGAAGGGGCATGTAAAGATAACACAGCATATGTCAAAACCATTGGAACTACTTAAAATAAGTTTACCAGAGAGGGTCCAGCACCCATTTAATCCATTACATATGGGATTTAAATTCCTCACAAATGGCAGAACCTATGGAGTTCTTGACAGCATCAACGCTATGGTAAAAGAGAAAGTTAGAATAAAGCCTCACTCTGATAAGAAAATTGATAATCATTTCCTCCATAGCAGCATTTGGCTTAAATTCTTCATCGGGTTGACTAGCAGATCCTGGGGTTTCAATGTTAGGAATTGATGATGGACCACCAGGCGACATGACACATATGGATTGCAAACCAGGTTCCACTTTTACTCGCTTGCTTGCATCATCAGGAAATGTAGACCCATCTATGGATCGCTTAGCATCAGCTGAGCTAAGATTAAAGTCATCATTGATCTGACTGGGGGCTTCAGCATCAGTTACAGCTTTCATTTCATTTTGCCTTTGCCTCTCCCAGTTAACAACTAATCCAGCAAGCTCAATGGCAAGGCGTCTGTTTTCTGCTGTGGTGTTGTATGGCAATCCAAGACGACTCAGAGAATTCACCATTTGAGGAACAAATTGTGCTCTGCAGCTGTAGAAGAGATCTGAATGGCGAACAATAAGCTGGAATATGTGAATAAGGTTGGGAATTGAATGACCTTCTTCAACTAGGATCTTCTTAGTATATCGTATCCATATGGGCATCCGAGAATCACCAAGTGGCAACCGTCGTGGCAATGCTGGCATTAATATGTCAAGAGCCTGCTTGACCAACATTTTATTTTCTGGTTGACAAGTCCTAAGAAGTGCCACAAAAACCTGCAGTTCCAAATTTTTGTTAGAGTAATGGTGGAAGATATGTGCAAATATGCATAAACACATTCCATATTTGCATACTATTCCAAAAACTCATCCCCTGATTGACTATGGATGAAACATGAAAGTCTTCACGGAGTCTAATAAAATATGGATCAAACAATATGGAGTCTAATAAAAAAAGGTAGAAGACAACCAAGGAGAATGCTCAACAAGATTATTGAGTGGAACCTCTTAGTCAATAATTTATCCAAGGACTTAGCTTTTGAAGAGCACAATGGTGATCTATATAGCCAACCCACCTAGTGGGATAAGGCTTATTGTTGTTATAAAAAACTTGATTAGAATTTACATTTTCATACATAATTATGAATTTTTCCCATATATGATTAGGTGATGAATGTGTTAATATAAAAATATATTAACCTAATTAGGGCTGGTTCCACTGTCCAACCATTGAACTATAAACCAAAGCATTGATCGGTTCAATGACCAATTCGGTTTAACATCCCAAAAGGATTAAATATAGAAAATGCATGCTTAAGTAAAGGAACTTTGGGTTCCTCACGTGCCCTGACAACAGAGCATTTTAAGAAAACTCCAGGCTTCAATACCTGAAGTATTATTTTTTCTGGGGCCTGATAAGCCTCCAAGAAATGGCAAACATTTACAAATGCCCACTGTTTGCTAGCAGTATCTTCACGCTTCAGATGATTCCACCCAAACTTTATTAATTCCTTCCTGTGACGGACGAGATCATTCTGAAGATATTTAAGGAGCAAAGTGGCCAGCTGCAATAATTCTATTCGTAAAGGCTCATCATACTCAGCAGAAACCTAAACAAGGGAAACAAGATTCATTTAGGGCCCAAACTAATTGAACCAGAAACTAGATCATACAGACTTCACAAGTTATGAACAGGTCCACTAGTAAGGAAGAACAAATATTAAATTCCACATAGGATCAGAGTATACCTCTTCAGGAGGATCAAGAAGTTTATCAACAATTGTTTCTATAATAGTAGGATCAACAACCTCCCAACTTTGACCATTTTGAAAGGCATGAGCTAGCATAGGGAGAATGAGCATTTGCATTACAACCACCAAATGGTCATGACCAAGTTGTTTTGATTGAAAAAGGTTCAGAAAATGCAACAAAAGTGCCTTCTTCATGCTGGGCGGATAACCTTCTGCAACCTGAAAGGTACCAAGAAAATTTTCATAATATTCACATAAAAGAATCAATTGACACCTCAAGAGATGAAATTTAGATAGAACAAAATACCTCAATGATATAAAACTCCTTCAGGAATGTATAATCAATGCGGCTATGAAATAAAAATATGGTAAGCATATCAAAAAGAACATTGACTTCATTCTTGTCATGCCTCAAGTAATTTAGAAAGCATTTTACAAGCCACTTGCTTTCTTTAACCTGCAATAGAAAAATGATCATGAAAGCAAGTTAGCAAGCTAAAATTGATAGCATCTTTTGTCATGTCAATCTAAGACTTGGGCAATATTTTATTAAGCTCACAGAAAAAAGCTATGTCAAATTTATAATTTAGAAATATAATGGAAAAAATATGGGACAAGTTGTAGAGAACTCAAAAGGAAAATACAGCAGAATCAGCATTTGAATAAAAAGGTAAAGCATAAAAAGTATCATACATAGTCATAGACGAATACAAAACCCATAACAGATGACACAGGACATACTACAGTGCGGACATTATGACAGCAATAACAATTATATATGGGAGAGCACGTGGATAAAAATAATGCACACCTTAGAGTAAAAACACCTTTGCATAGTGTTAAAATTATATGGGCCCGTTTGGATAGGATTTTAAAAACGGGCTTATGAAAAAAAAGGGATTTTGAATAGCTTATAGAAAAGGGCTTTTAGAGAAGAGATTATGAAAAAAAAGTGGTTTTGAATAAATGAGTGTTTGGATAGTTATTTATAGAAGGGGTTTTATTATTGGTAAATTACGAAAAGGGGTATGAGTATTAAATGAGGAGAGATAAGAGATAAGAGGAGAGAGGAGAGAGGGTGTAAGAAAGAAAATAGAGAAAAAGTAGGAGAGATGAGAGAGGGTGTAAGAAAAAGTAGGAGAGAGGGTGTAAGAAAAAGTAGGGGTAATATAGTAATTGGATAGTTCAAACGTGGTTTACTGTTCCAGAAGCTACTCTGACCAGCTTATCTGAAACCTTGGTTTTAAACCATAGTTTAGTCCAAAAGCCCGTTTGAACAAATATGACTGTTTGTTTTAAAATTTCTCCAAACCTAGGTTTTGAGCCAAACCTTAGTTTTAAACCAAGGTTTCCAGTTTTCCAAACAGGCACTATGTTGCAATATTCTTGCAAACATACATTATGCATGGATTAATTACTTGACAGAAAATTTCTAGACATTGGGTACGATGACACCTCACATTATAAGTAGGCACAAAAAGTGAAAAGCAAAAAAAAAAAAAAAAAAGGCTGTACAATGACATATGATACATTTCTATATCTCAGGAATATTTTAACATTGAATTAATTATTAAATTGTATATGAGTAAGATCAAATTTCAGGTGAACCAAAAGGGGAACCAACAATAAAATAATGTCATTCATCAAAAAGTATTCCAGATAGGATCGAGAGTGATGAATTTGGCCAAATCTATAGAAAAAACATTGTCTAGTCCAGCAAATTGAACTTTAGCTGATCATGGGATCTCATGGAGGCTTTTGTTCTATCTTGGGATGCCTTTGAGTAGAAATCAATGAAAGAAAAGAACCAAACCGTTGATAAGGATTCTATTTAGCTCACAACAATTAACGTATCAGATGTTAAATTTAGCTGTCTATCTATCACATTACTTACTTGCACTAAACTCAACTCCTGCTCATTTTGCAGACGGGATATTCTAGCAGGTGACTTCCAAACAAGTACTAATGTATCAAACACTATACGATTACTTTGTAACCAGCCAGGAATGGATTTCACCAAGGTTTTTATCAGTGCTAGTCCCTGAAAGTAAGCATCTGAAGTTGAATTGGGAGGTGCTGCAGGTGGATTAGAAGCATCAGTCGAAGCGGCAACAAGGCTCTCTTCTGCCAATAAACTAGAGTGTGTGCTGGTGGATGCAGGAGCCATTGTAACATCAGATTTTGGCAGAAATTCAGAGAACGCACTTGCAAGTATTTTTTGTGGTGATTTTGCAAGTTCATCCCTCAGTGGCTGACCCGCATCTGACCGAATTATATACATAAACCTGAATTGAACAAAACACACCCCCACAAAAAAAAAAAGAAGCAAGGAAACTAGTCAGCACTCAATCTTAAGGAGTTTATTGTTCTAATCTAGCACTGAAACTTACCGCCTGAAATATTTTGGATCACTTAGTCGGGCAAGAAAATAGTCAACTGCAAGGGGTGCATAGCGATTTAAAAATTTGGTGAGTGGAAGGCGATATGGACAATTAATTTCACTGTAAACTTGTCCTGGTGGAAGAGCTCCTTCCAAATCGATAGTCAAGGTTACAAGCTCATCAAGGAACTTTGAAGCAGCAGCAGGAAGCAAGTGAAAAAGCTCAATTATAGCTGCGACAATTGAGAATAACATCATCAGTGCATTGAGAGCTAAGTAAGACGCATCCACAACACTTGACTAAATAGATTAATTATTGATGTAAAACCTGCAGCAATCTTTGGTTCTTCACCAGCCTTCCATGATTTCTGGCTCTGTGCAAGCTTTTCAGGCTCCAGCCACTTCTTTAGATGCTCCAAAAGCTTACCACCCAATGTAACATTAAACCAATTGGACAAAAGCTCAAGTAGACGGGCCAGGCCTTGCAAAAGAGGCATGCTGAGATTTTTTGTGTGCGCCAAATTGACTAATATTGGCCTAAGGCTACTTTGCAGAAGTTCTTTGGGCATCCTTTGATTGATTACCTAAATGCAAGTGACAGAAAGAAAATGACCCAAATAAATCCCAGGCAAGTTCAAGAGCATGTATGTACAACAAAAGTATCTGTATATAGATATCTTCAAAACACAAGTTCTAAGATAGATGCAGCAACATCTGTAAACAAGCAACACCAGAGGCATACAGACTTCATAAAAATCCTAGTCCAACAAAGAAGCATGATTTGCAATATTAAGAAGTCATTTTTACCTGTCGTAGGCCCTCTTTTGCAACAGCAACAATTTCTGGTGTCCTACAAGTTAGAGACTTAAAAAACATTGCAATAATCTTTGCGCGCAGCTCAGAATGATTTGGAGTCCTAAAATCAGCCCATGCCATTGTTGTACAGAGTAGTTCAATGCAAGCTGTTCTAAGTTTTGTCAACGATGTCACCACTTTTGGGTTGAAAATCTTTGTAGCCAATGCATTATCATCAGACTCTGCTATTTGCAATGCTTCTTGCAAGAAATTAACTAGCTCTGGAGTCAACTTCAGAAGAGGCGGCCTCAATGCTAAACAGAAATTCAATGCCGTAACTGTTCCAACCTATACAAAAGACATAATTAAGTAACCAAATATACAAATAACTTGACATAAAAGTTTATACATAGGACCAAAAACAGCCGTCAGCAAAAGCATATACCTGTTGGTCAACAGTCTTTAACTTGAGGGGTCGCATTATTAGAGGCTGGAGTAAAGGTTGATGCAATGGCTCAAGTAATTCAGACACCTCACTGCCAGTTCTGCTAGCTAATAGTGCCAAGCATGACTGTACATTCTTCCTCACAATGATAGATGCATTCTGGTTAAACAACTCTTGAGCCAGAAACTCAACTACCCCTTGAAAACTTTGCCTCCGTGAATCACTATTAGCTTCATCAGCATTATTTACAACTCTAAGAACTTGAGTGAGCACCTGACTTGTCTCATCCTGCTCCTTGCTTGCATATATGGGAAGCTTTTTAAGGACGTATATCAGACCACGTACAATCCTTACTTGAAAAAGGCATAGATTCTCCACAGTGACCTTTCCAACTAAAGCGCCCAATCCCATAACACCTCCCATCTGCGCTTGCCATGTAAGCCCATAGCAACAATGCAGAAGACGGGGCAAGAGCTGTTCAAATACAGGAACACGAACACTTGGTGGTGGAGAATATACAGGATTCATTGATGGACTAGATACAATCATTGGAGTGCCAGGTCCTCTAGACATAATTACATCAGTATGCTTTGTACGAGCTAGAAACACAAGTGTTTCAGCAAACACGTTTAATGCACCAAGAGCAGCTTTAGCATGGAGCCTGTTCTCATCTGCCAGTACATCAACTAGAGCATCCAAGAAGATTAATGGATCCAGTTCCTTCAAACTTGAGGAAGCATTAGTTTTTGGTCTAGAACTGGCATGAACATTATTTGAAAGTGATGAAGCCCCAAGTGAAGCAGTAGAAACATTACTGGATGAAGAACCGACATGAAATATCACTGCAAAATGGCGGCACAAATTAATGACAAAATCATCTGCGGATTCCACAAGGTCTGGCTCGCCATTAGCAGCAATGACAGTCATTAATAGAATCTTGAAAACAGACTTCTCAGCCATAAGTTGGGTCTTTGTCTTTACACCTAAGTCCGCCTGAAAGGAGATGTTTTATGAATTGCAGTAACAATAAATAAACCCACTCTTGAAGTGCAAAGCTTGGAATGAAAATACGAATGAGACAGCAAAGTAAACATAAATGAATGACCGGTGCACTGTGTCAGTGTTAGATTATGAGAATGTTCAAACAGGAGTAATCCATAAAATATCAAAAACAAGGAAAAGTACTTCTTGCAGATGAGTCAAGTGTGCAAACACGTGGTTCTCAAATACAAGTCTAGTTTTCTTACTACAAAATACCAAGCTAACCTTTACTTCTGGTGACTCAGATCTCCTCAATGATTGATCAGCTGTAGACATCAGCAAGGCAGACAGCTGCTTTGGTGTAAAACCTTCATCAGCAACAGTTCCAGGTAAATTGAGTTGAGACGTTAGGCAAACACGCAGGAACTTCAGGGCCTGTTTCCGGTAGAAAGCATCTGTACTAAAGCTTTTGTGCATTACAGATGCCACAGCAAGATTTATACATCGGTCAAGTGGTACCAAGAATGGGGTTGCAGGCTCAAATGTCAGAATCAAGCGAAGCCCATGCTCAGGGTTCTCTTTGCACTCAAGTGCCAGAGGCTCTTTAAGGAAGCGCCTGTTTCGACCACCCAACTTTCCAAGAAGCTGCAGTGCTTTTGCACCCCAGAGATAAGGTGCAGGTCTTAAGTGAGACCACAAGGCAAGAATCACTTCAGACATAACATTGGCCATGCTGGGCTCAAGAAAATCAGGATTTAAACTATCAACCCAAAACTCAAGTGTTCGTAACCCAAGACCAACTAGGTCATCACTTCCTTTGAGGCATAATACCAGTGGCTTCATAAGACGAGAAAGGCAAGGTAACAAGGAGCTCAAACGGGCAGGCAAGGTCAAGCAAAGCTCCAGCAACAGATCCTTCATATCTTCCCCAGTTGGTCCCTCCAGCATAGTCAACAGCATATTAAGGCAGGGTTGTAACATGGGGATCAAGTCCCGCAATAAAAGTTCAAATTTACATCCTTGGAGTGCCCTAAACATTGTGCGAAGCAGTTGCACATAACCAAGAGGCCTTTCAACTTCAGTAGCATTTTTCATGCAAAATTCCATTATAACAGGCACATGAGGCTGCAAAATCCGTTCAAATTCTGAAGGTGCTTTAGCAACAGCACCAAAGATAAACCGGAAAAGATGCAAAACCAATTTTGCTGCAGGTGAATCAGGGTTCTTTAATACATCAAGTTTGTTGTTCACGAGAAAATTAACCAGCACATCAGCAAAAGGCCGATACACTTTTGGGGCTGCTAGTAGGGTAGAGAATATATGCACAAGTTGAGTGTTGGCAATCATGCAATCAAAAAGCTCAGACATACACAAAGAGAACATATCCATTAGATCTCGAGCCTCCATGATAGCCAGAATCTGTGAGAAGAGTTGAAGCATTTCCTTCTCCTCATCTTTCTCCTTGAAGAGTGCTAAGCAATGCACACCACTTTTTAGGACTCCAGAGGCTTTCCAGACCTATATGAGAATCAAGTCAAATACAACCATTAAGCATAGAAATTCATGTTCAAGATAATCAGCCTATCTGTAGTACCTCATCTTCTCTCATGCCCTTGAATGCTTGAGGTGAAGGTAAATTAGATGATGGTGGGACAAGCACCTGCGATGTTCCATGTGTAGGAGAAAACTCATCATAAATAACACTCTACAACACAGCAATGAAGGCCAAATCAAAGACAAGAATCATAGTGCATAGGCATTCAAACCTGAGATCTGGGCAAGTGTGCGTGAGTGATGCTCCACATTATAGTCTTCATTCCTGGAAGTGCAATCACGGATAAAATTTAACATTTAATATTTTAAAATTTATCAATAAATAAGAAACTGTTATCTTTATCAGTAAAAAAGGAAACAAGCACCAGAATAGCCGAGAGCTTGACACAATAATTGAACAAAATATGGACAAGGAACATCAGAAGGTTCAGGGAAATCAATTACCCATCACTAAGGTCTTGATCAAATGCTTACAATCATTAACTTCCTTAGAATGTTCTACAGGAACCTGCAAATTCAAAACGGCCTGCAAGGAAATAATAGATGAGTCAAGGCATAGAGAATTCAAAATTACAGCACAAGTAGTGATTTAACAACAGATTATAATAATAAATCAGCAATGATATCGTGAAGATATGGGAACATTTAGTCATTATAATAAATAGTGTATCTGTATCATTATAGGGTATTATTATGATATTATGAAAGATACAATTCATATTATCTCCATATTCCTATCTGATTCAGAAATTTAGGACGAGTCAAAATAAGTGTGACCCTTGTGTGCTGTAGCAAAACACAGATGCAAGCATGATTCAGCATTAAAATCCTTCTTGCAATCTCATTTCCAAACAAAGAATTTGGGTCCATTGAAGCACTTCCTAGGAATTTAAGTTTTGAGGAGTAACAAAGGCATCCTTCTGACTTAGAAGAAGTATATTCTCAATTTGCTGAAGGAAACAAAAAAGCAAGGAGTTGCACCTTGTAGTTTCCCTATGTCCCTAATCCACTACTTGATGAAGACAAGAGCAAATTGTTTCAAAATTCTGACTTAGAAGATTGAGTGAAAATCAAACTCACGGTGACTCATCCTGATATGACCTCTTCGGTTAGTGTGCTCAATCAGTTCATGGCATCGCCAATAGTTAACTAGTGGGAATCTTTAGAGCATGTCTTATATTACCTGATGGGAAACCTAGGCTGAGGTATGCTATAAAGGAATCATAGTCACAGATTCTAAGTGTTCTTTTATGCAGATTATGGCGGACCCAAAGCTAATAGACAATCCACTATGGGATATTATGCCTTCATGGGTGCAAATCTGGTATCTTGGATGAGCAAGAAGCAAAATGTGGTATCACAGTTGAGTGCAAAATCAAAATACAAAGCCATGACACAATTCTTGTATGAGATAGTCTAGATATATCAGTTATTGAAGGAGGTTGGATTCAAAACCATGTTATCGGCAAAGCTATGGTATGACTGTCAAGCTGCTATCCACATGGCCTCCAATTATGTGTTTCATGGATGCACCAAGCGCATTTGAGATTGATCATCACTTCTTTCAGGATAAGATTAAGGAAAGCTACATTTCTACCAGACATGATTTCTATCGATCAATTGGGCGATTTGTTTACAAAAGCTTAATGGGGCTTGAGTTGAATATTTTTGTAACAAGTTGGGCATGATTAATATGTATGCTCCAACTCCTGCGGATGTCAAGATAAGGGAATATTTAGTCATTATGAGCCATTAATACCTAGGGTCCTCACTCTTGTATATACACCCCAATCTTGACTATGAAAGATACAAGAAATTCATATTCTCTATATTCCTATATATATCAATGTCAACTTGTACTCAAATGCATGCCATGTAGTGCAAAAAAAAAAAAATGAAAACCTTGTGGCTTGTGCCCAACATTTATAGCCTTTATTAAGGAGAAACAATGTATCAATTTCCTTCTGATCAAATGGAAAAATCCTTCCCATCTATTAAACAACATAAATAACAAAAGTCAAAAATCGAATTATATTAACAAGTATGTGGGAATATCCTATTATTTATTTAACACTTTTATCGTAGCATTTATTAGTTTTATAAGACATTATTAGTGTTTGAGACTTTATTCCCTTATCTCTCTTAGTGTATATATTGTACGATGTAATCTCTTGTTTAGAATCAACGAAACATGCTTTTTTCTTCAAAATTTCACAAAGCATTTGTTTAATAGAGAACATTCGATCAGCATTAAATTCAGGGACAAGTCAGAAGAGACCCAAATATTTAAGCTGAAAATGACTCTCTTTAAACCAGAATAGAAGTGAAAATATATAAATAAATGAAAAATGTTTTATAATTTCAATGTAAGATGAAATAAAATTTTGGAAAAATTGTCGCCTCAGTTATTGACAACGTCAAAGAAAGAGAAATTACAGTTAATTAAAAAACAATGTGATTACGGCACAAAATATTTATTATGGAGCAAAATGTCCAACAGCTATTGACCAATTTAAAACTGGAAAATTATCTGAACAGCTCTTAACACAGAAGTAAGTTTATTTCCTACAGTTTCACAGTAAGCTATTTTCTCTACCCTTGAATATCCCCCTACTATCCTTCCTCTAATATTAGCAATCTTACCATGTATAATTCTTCATTCAACTAAGGGTTTACCCATTTTTAAGCCATTAACAAAATGATCGTGCATTACAAAGGAAATTTTAATGTTTTAAAGTCTTTGCTTACTTGCTACTGCACTGGCTTAACAAGCACAACCAGATCCTCCCATATTATTTATATAATGCTGTCCTAACGAAATTAAAATATTCTCTTTTCTTTCAACCCAAAACTTCAAAACAGAGTAAAATTGACTTTGATCCAAATGCAAAATTTATTATTGCAGTACCAATATATCCTCAAAATATCCTCACAAAAGTATCCCACTAACCTGCACCGGCAGTTCAAGTTTTGATCTCAGAGTAGCACGATCCTTTCCTTCCTCACCCTCCTCCAACAGCTAGTAGCAGAAGGAAACATGATATTGTCAAACAAGTTATGAAGAAACATAGCATGAAACAGCAGGCGTTATGAATATCAAATGGATTATTCATATGACAGGCTTAGCAACCAGCTTCATATTGATGATGAAGCAACAAAGACACATTCGGACATTCACACAAAGACATATAAACCACATATAATTGCCATAAAAGATGGAAGCCATAAGTGAAAAGAAATGGATACAGCCTTAGAAATAATGAATTCAAGGTTGGCTATTAAAAACCATTAAAGTGCCAATGGGAGACTGCTCTAAATGTAAATAATAAGAAACTTCAAGTGTTAGCCAACTATAAAGTAACCATAACTCCACTTCAATTGTTAGCCAACTATAAAGTAACCATAACTCTCGTCTCCAGTAGATTTGCCCATTCAATCTAATAACATCGATCATCCAATTCTTTTGCACTAAATGATGTATTTACAGTAGAGAAGCATAATTACCTGGGGTATCGTACGCTTGAAAGTACTGAATTTCCCAACAAAAGCATCTAGAATACGACCCTGTAGAGGAACATAATGCAAGTCATTCCCAGAAAGTTATGAAGTCCAAAAATACTACCAAACTGGACAAATGCAGCACAAATTGTTCAGCAGACCAACAGAATCCGCGCTTCATCCATAGACTGTTGATCAACACCTTTCTCAAAAATTGGCTCCACCTAGATCCAATGAAAAGTATAACATGAGAAAACTTGTTAATGGATCAGCAAACAACTCATACCCTCATCATTTGGGAGAATGGAGAGGGGTTGAATAGAAAACCTCTCTTGATGAGGAAGGACAAGACTATAGGAGACAAAACACATTGTTAACTAAAAAGAAAACAGTAAGACAAAAATCAATTACATGAGAATAAGTAGAACTAATTAATACAATCACTCTAGTACCTTCTAAAAAATTTAAATCCCCTAAAAAGAAGACTTCTTGAGAAAAATATTTGGCATCCCAAAGAATAAAAAGCATAGCATAGAGGTTACACATTGTGAACTCTAGCAAGTTTGGCGCACACACTTAAGATTACACAACCACTTCACCATCAATTACTCCAGCAACCCACATCATTGTTCATGCAAGCCATCACAGATCCTAGTTCCTCTGCTATCTATATCACCAAACATTACGGTTCCATAAAAGGCTGAACACTTCCATCATTATATGGATGGAAGCTGTATACATGGAATTTGATGGAATTTCACATCCCAAGTGAGTGTGATATTTATTGTTACAAGTTCCATTTGCACTTCCAAAGTCTTGATTTTCATGTTCCACACAAAGCATAAGTCGTAGCACTTCATTGCACATCAAAACCAAATGTTTCCTTACAACTTTTCGCTAAACCCTAGGTGCTTATCGCTACAGAACTCTTCATAAAGAAAATAGGAAATTAAAAAGCAAAAATAAAAAATAGTCAAATAAATTCTAAAGAACTGATTCTAGCTACGCACCAAATTCAGCATCAAGCGAGCGCATGTGGTGTGAATACTTAGGGATAGGGAAGCATCATGCATGTTACTTGAGAACAAGTAAATGATCCGCGATAACTGTAGCCATATAAAATTTGAGTCAGGGGAAAACTAAGAATGGATAGCATGCCCTACATGGGCAAACCAAAACAAGACTACAATAACTTAAAATCAAACACTCCTTATTCAAATTAAATTCAACCGATATATTATCTAAAAGTAGAATAAGGGCCACTGTTATTTTACCATATAATAATGGATTTTTTTTCTATTTTAAACAATTTATTTGCTCTTTCAACTCTTGTATGGTTTTGAAAAAATTCTTAAATATTCATCCAAGTGAGTGGGTTGAGACTAGTTAACCAAATTCACTATTAGGGTATAAGATCCATGAATTAAGAAGGTCATTTTTTTTTTCTAGTTATCAATTTTCACATTGCAGCGGTAGGTGCAAGATATATCATGGAACTTTAAGAATATTATAGAAAACTTAATAATCAAATAACGTCATTGAATATACTGGTCAGTGGCAACAAATTCAAAGTCTAGAGATCATTCAAATGTGTATTTTTCAAGCCATGAAATTTTCCATCAAAAATTAAATATCAAATTTGATCACTGCTATAATAGAATTAGATGTCCAACAAGAGATTACAATCAGCAATATATACAACCCATGTAAACTTTAAAATAAATAGAATAATTACATACCTGTGCTAAGGAGAGGTCTTGACGAACATGATGTACAATCTCTGCCAGAAGACTATAAGCTAAAGGCCTCAATGTTTCAAAGCATGCCCGCCCAGTTCCAACTAGGACCCTAAGAGATAAGTTAACTATAAGGAAATGTTCAAAACAGTTGTGAACTAGTAAGTGTCATCTGCCTTGAAGAATCAAAACAACCCAAATATTCCATGTGACCTTAGCTAAATTGTGTCCCTCACAATCTTGTTAACCATTTTGTCTGTCAAATTTCACATCGTGACAGGGGTAAAAAGCTAAAATCTAGAAGCATAATCCAAGGAATGATGCAAGTACATAATATTAAACAACCCTCCATGTCTCCTTTCCACAAAATTGACAACACAATGTGTTGTATAATTGTAATATCGTATATGACACGATTGACCATTGGAGGTAGCTATAAACTAGAGCCTATAAACAGCTGAGACAGCATTGGAATTCTGTTAATGATGGTTAATGTGAATAGAATTCAGTCTCAATTCCCTCTCAATTCTCTCCTCTCTGTCTTCCACTCTGTTTCATATCTCTCTTCCACTTTCCCCCGCCTTTCACTCTTTTCCAAATTACATACCTATATCACAATGACCATATCTAATTGCCTCAGTTATAAAGTTATGACCATCCAAATTAGTATCACTGATGAGCATGCGAAACACAGACAATTACACAAAACCAGAAAAGTTTCTGCATCAAGATCTTGCGGGAAATCATGTTACCTTTCATCCAATAAGGTATCAATCAGAGGAAATAAACCCCTCCTAAAATCAGTTCCAAGGACATGTTTGAGAGATATCAATAATTCCTGCAACATGACAATTTTCGTATTACGGTAAAGAAAGGGAAAAAAAAATCTCAAAATGCACATGAAACAGATGTGCCACCTTTCTAATCGATACAGAATCTGAGCATGTTACAAGCAAATTCACAATGCTTTTACATATACTGTCTTCATGTGGCCTTATATAATCGGCATAACTTTTCAACAGGTAAGTTAGAAAAGAAACCGTCTGCAATGACAAAAATAGAACTAATTAGCATAAACAGTGGTTAATATCAGACTAAGAAAACATATAATATACCCAAAAAATTGCACAGAAGAAGCCCAATAGCTTAAAAAGAAAGTAGGTTATATATATACTCTCTTGAGACCATAAAGAAGAGGCTTCTATTCTAAACTTTCCTGCAATAAAAACCGTATTCCTAAAACTGAGTGAAGAAGTAACAACAGTAGATGCACTTAGGAAGAAGCAGAACAAAAGTGCAAGGATTCTACATCTATCTAGCAATCAACAAAAAGCCGCCAGATTCTTCTGAACATACGACTATCTGACCCCATTTGAAATCAGCACCATAATAAACATTGTTTCTCACCCTTCTGAGACTAAGACAGCAAAGCATTTGCAGTCCCTCTTAAGACATTGGCAAGAGTAAGCTTATTAGGCCCCCGTGCCTTTAAAACACTCAATCCTTGCTTCTTCAACAATAATAGTCGCTTAGAATTGAAAAATGAAAAAAAAAATTCAAAATCCTCACCGCCCTTCATAGTTGTTGGATGGCTTATTGTCACAAACTTCAAATAATGCATAGCTATGACAAAAACTGAGAAGGTTTGTTGCACATGCCATGACACACTCGTATGATGTGTCCTTCTCTCATCTCTTCAAATACTCTACGTATCTACGAATATATAAATACCACATATACCCTTCCTCACTCACAGCCCACTTCAATTCCAATATGTTGAAGAAAAAAATTGAGAACTAAAATCTAGTCATCCATGCAATGCTGAAACATTAAGAAAAGCAAAATCGATAGTGTGCTTGTGATTATCACCATAATTGTTGTCTAATAACTTCCTCAGTTAAAAATCTACTACTTTGACAATTGAAACATGCAAAATAACCACTCACCTTGACCTGTGCCCCCTTAAGCTCAATGAAATGAGTTTTTAGATGTGGAGGAACCTTTTCGGGGCCTGGGACTGATATAGCAGCAACCATCAATGGTAGTAATTGAGGAATATTTGCTTGAACAAGACGGCTATACAATTGAAATAGAAACATCACCACCAATGGACTCTCCGTAACTATCTTGAATGAGCGAGTACTTGGGTTAAGCTGCAAACCAGTAGCAGAGGTGGTGCTTATACCTTGATCTGAGAGTGAAGTCTCCATGGGCTTGACATCCTCCCCAGCCACCGACCCAGTTTCAAAGAAATGACCAACGGTCAATTTAAAATTCTGATAAATCTTGCAGACAAAGTCCAGAAATGGCTGAACTTCATTTTCTAGTGTCGGTCTAAAGTTCCTCAAAAGGTCAAATATAATACGGATGCAAATTAAGCCATTCTCTTCATTATCTGTAGTAAGTACTTGCATAGCTACCTTCAAAAGGTCCTGGACAAAGGGACGGAGTACTTCGCTGTGGGGTAGACGATTTAAGATCTCCACCACAATATTTCGAAGCTTGTGCTCAGGATTGTCCACAAATTGCGGCTTTGTAATTTGCAGTAGTATAACCGAGAATGCCCGGAAGTAACATTTTAGAAAATTCAAGTACTCAGCAGTGTGAGCAATCTCAAGACTATCCCGAACTTCCATCACCATCTGCAGCCTCGCCTGAATCGCTATTTTCACCCAAAAATAAAAACAAATTTTAAATAAATCAAAATAACCAAACAGAACAGAAAGCAAATCATGGTTACACACGAGACAGCAAAATGCAAACTTAAACAAGGATTAGCAACAAGTACATGTGGTGAGCAGGGAAGCAGATATGAAATTACTCGACGTGGCAAGAGTATAATTTATAATATCATTTTGACTTAGAAATCAGAAAAAGAAACCATAGGAACACGCAATATAAAGTATCAAAAACTCTGCAGGAAGAACGGATATTGTGTCTGTAAGATTTCTTCAAAACGCATCTTTCATCAATGAAATAGTAAAAGAAAATCAGAAGATACTAAGCTGTGGCCGATGCAGCAAAAGTGAAGGATAAAGAGCATACGGAGATCAGGCTCCACGAGATGACGTGAATGCTGCTCGAAATTCTGAATAGGACTCATGCTGGAGTTGTGGAAATAAGGCAAGAATCAAAACAAGTTCAAACCCTAGCTTCACCCTTCCGAAATGTCCACAAAGTATAGTCAATTTCGCTATGACCTATAATTCTAGGGTTTAAAAAATAATTGCATGGCTCAGCAACCATCTGAACACGCGAGCTCTCAACGATCGAAGCTCGGCTTCCTGGAGCGCCGATACTGAAAATCTGAACGATTGTGAAGAATAATTTGCAGTGAATCTTCTACCTCTAGTTAGACTTTAAATGTAAAGGGCCAGTGGGGATTTTCCCTCCTCTTCCTCGCACCACCCTAGAAAAAGCGGCACTGCTCGAGGAATTGTCTTGCTTACCGGGAGTAGAAGAGAGCATTAAATTAAATAAAATTAATTTTTAGTCATGTGTAAGTAACCTTTTTAAAAAAAAAAAATCGTGAGTTTTTAAATTTAGGGTCACTATTAATTTACTAATATAATATAGAAAAAAAAAACAAATAAAACCATCTTTGTAAATTAGTATAAAAATACGAAATTACCTTTAAACTAATTAAGAGTACACTATAACAGTATTAGTAGACAGAAAGAGACGAAGTAGTATACTATTGGCACACGAATAGGAGACAAAGTTTAGGGAGACATTTTTGGCCAAGTTAAAGTTAAAAAAGAGAAAGTGTAAATAAAGTTTTAACAAAAATCTTCTTGGTTTACTCCTCTAGTAATCAGCTTTATTTTGTTTATTTTGATAGTTACTTAGGGAGAAAGAGATTTACAAATACTATAACTTCTACTAGTTTAAAAAAACTGTAGGAGAAATGGTGAAAATTCTCAGACGATACTTGAAGGTATGGAGAAGTAGGTGTAGTAGGTGTAGATATGGGGTAAGTATGAATATGATTTGTGTAAATGATGACGTGTTTGTGTGCTTTGGTTTATTCTAATAGTATTTACAACTTCATGAATATTTTTACAACTTTAAGTAAGACATTTAATACTCAGTAGAAAAAATTAGGTGCAATTAGTTAGGTTATTTATTATTCCTCTAATAGGAGATACAACTTTAGAAATGATCTTAAATAACATCAAGTTAGGCATTTAATACTCTAAGAAAAGTTACCTGCAATAAGTTGGGTCATTTAATACTACTGGAATGGGATTTGCAATTTTAGTAATTATTTTGACAACTTGCGCTAAGAAATTTACAAGTCTGTAATGGGAGTTGGGTCATTCAATGATGATAGTGAAGTTTATAATCTTTTTCAGTTTAATGACAGAAGTGCACATGTTTATATAGCAATTAAAATAAATGATAATATACAAGAATAAAGGGATGATCAAGAAATATAAGTGAAATTTCTTATGTTTATGGAAGTTGTTATTCACTGTAGGTATATCACTACAGCACATGCCACTAAGCTGGGCACACTAGAAGAACATTCAAAAATCCAAATCCAATGTGAAGTTGGCTGTCAGTACATGAGGGATGATTTTTTAGTATTCAACTTGTGCTTTTTGTTCATAATGTTTTGAGTATAAAAAGAAAATGTATAGTGCATGTAATATGATGTATAGTGTTAATGGGTAGGATATTTTTTGTAAGTGGCCTAAGTTATATGGTAAATGTTATCAATGAAATTGTGCAGCACTTTATGGCTACAAGTTGGAAATCTTATTTTTATACTTGCAAATCCTATCATGGAAATTGTAAATACCATAATAGGAGTTGTAAATCCACCTGTCAGATGTACAAATGAAATAGACGTGTAAATCCCATGAGCAAATTTGCAATCATATTGTCATAGTTATAATGCCATTATCAAAGTTGCAAATACCATAATGGGACTTGCAAATACTATAACTGGAGTTTCAAATCCCCGTCAGACTTACAAATCAAATAGACATGCCAATCCTATGAGCAAAATTGCAAATCCCATTGTGATAGTTATAAATACCATTGTCAATGTTGTAAATATCATTATGGGACTTGCAAATACCATTATGGGTGTTGTAAGTACAATTGGCAAAGTGGCAAATACAATTGTCAAAGTTACAAATACAATTATGGGAGTTGTAAATCCCATTGTCAAAGTTATAAATACCATTACAGGAGTTATAAATACCACTAGGAATGTTGCAAACACTGTTATGGGAGTTACAAATACCATTGACAAAATTGCAAATACTATTACAGGAGTTACAAATATCATTGACAAAGTTATAAACACTATCGTCAAAGTTGCAATACCATTATAGTATGTGCAAATATCATTATAGGACTTATAAATAGCATAGTAGGAGTTTTAAATCCCACCGTCAGACTTGCAAATGAAATATACATGCAAATCCTATGAGCAAAGTTGCAAATCCTATTGTGATAGTTGCAAATACCATTGTCAAAGTTGTAAATACTATTATGGGACTTGCAAATACTATAATAGGTGTTGCAAATACAATTGGTAAAGTGGCAAACACCATTAACAAAATTATAAATACTATTATATGTGTTGCAAATACAATTAGCAAAGTGGCAAACACCATTGACAAAATTACAAATACTATTATAGGAGTTATAAATACCACTAAGAACGTTGCAAACACTGTTATGAGAGTTACAAATACCATTGGCAAAGTTGTAAATATCATTACAGTAGTTATAAATACTATTGACAAAGTTAAAAATACCATTATCAAAGTTGTAATATCATTATAATAATTGCAAATACTATTATAGGACCTGCAAATAGCATAGTAGGAGTTTCAAATCCCACTGTCAGACTTCCATCGTGATAGTTGCAAATACCATTGTCAAACTTGTAAATACCATTATAGAACTTGCAAATACCATTATGGGTGTGACAAATACAATTGGCAAAGTGGCAAATACCATTGACAAAGTTGCAAATACTATTACGGGAGTTGTAAATACTATTGGCAAAGTTATAAACACCATTACAGGAGTTGTAAATACCACTAAGAATATTGCAAATACTATTATAAGAGTTGCAAATACCAAGGGTAATTTCATATTTTTACACTAATTTACAAATGACAGATTGGCCAGGAGCCCAATATGTCATTTTTAATATTAAGATGCCTAATTTGTCTTTTTTAAATTCAGATGGGCTTTATCTATCTTTTTCCCTATAATATATATTATTTTTTTATTTGAATTAAGTGGTAATTTCAGGTTTAAGGGATTTTAGATGTGAAGGAACCTTTTTGGGGCCTCAGACTGATATAGCATCAACCATTAATAGTAGTAATTGAAGAATATTTACTTGAAAAAGACGACATATTGCTTAAAAGTTAGGGTTTAGGTCATAACTGATTAACCTGGCTATATGGTTATAAAGATAGATATTCAGGATTGACCAAAGATGATTCAGATTAAAGAAGAATCATTGTCTTCTTCTATACAAGGATAATATTACTGTAACATCTTCTCAGAGGTTCAAACTTTCTTCTTTCAAATCATCTCAACACAACCCTCCTTTGTTTTATACTAAAGGCGTAACTAAATTTTTATCATTATAAACATATAGCCAATAATCTCTTATAGGATCATTACTATTAGAATCAAATAATACTACTATCCTTAATCTATAATAAAACTTTAGTTAAATATACCTTAATTTGCTATTCCAAATCTTCAATATTCTAAAGGAAAATATTTAAGGAAAATGGTAAGAAAATATAAGGATACTCAAAACATGAGAGAATTATGAAGATTACCAGATAAAGCATTTCATATCACATTATCTCATCTTTTCAGTATTCCTTTTTGACTTCTTCTTCTTCTTGTTTTTTAATTTTTATACTTTTGGGGTTTGGGGTTTGGGGTTTAGGGTTTAGGGTTAGGGTTTATCGCTTGGGGTTTAGGGTTTAGGGGTTTGGGATTTAGGGTTTAGAGGTTAGGGTTTAGGTTTGGGTTTGGGTTTGGGTTTAGGGTTGAGGGTTGAGGGTTTAGGGGTTAGGGTTGAGGGTTTAGGGTGGTTTGGGGTTTAGGGTTTAGGGTTTGGGGTTTCGGGTTTCGGGTTTAGGGTTTGGGGTTTAGGGTTTGGGATTAGGGGTTTAGGGTTTAGGGGTTTCGGGTTTAGGGGTTTCGGGTTTAGGGATTTGGGGTTTAGGGTTTGGGGTTTGGGGTTTAGGGTTTGGGCTTAGGGGTTTGGGGTTTAGGGGTTTCGGGTTTAGGGGTTTGGGGTTTTGGGGTTTTGGGTTTAGGGTTTCGGTTTTTGGTGTTCAGGTTTAGGTTTCGGGCTTCGGGTTTAGGGTTTTGGTTTTAGGGTTTAGGTGTTAGGGTTTAGGAGTTTAGAGTTTCATGTTTAGGGTTTAGGGGTTAGGGTTTAGGGTTTAAGGTTTAGGGCTTAGGGCTTAGGGCTTAGGGTTAGGGCTTAGGGCTTAGGGTTTAGGGGTGAGGGTTTAAGGTTAGGGTTTAGGGTTTAGGATTTAGGGCTTAG